>MU260173.1:65000-167500 GCA_020310875.1 Ceratopteris richardii | reverse complement strand
ATCCACAGGGTTAGTTGGTGGTTTTGATTTTTTTTTGGGGTGAAATTTGGGAATCATTTGGAGAGGCACATGGTCATTCGTTGTGCCTAACAAGTGCTAGTGTGAAAGGCCTAGAAGGCCATCTCTTCTCTCTCAAGAACGAGCTAAATGTGGTTAGCAAAAAGAAATTGGCACTTGCACATCACAATTCCCTTAGGAAATCACTCCTTTTTTATTCAAACTTGAAAACTCAATAGAGGAATGAGGCTCGAAAAGTTGATTGATGAGGAAGGTTTTCTTAAAATCTTCTTGAGTTTTGATGATTTTAGCCTTGATTAGAGACAACACTAGAAGCCAAACTCCAAAAAAGAGGATGGATGCCCCTTCACCCCTACCTGGGTGAGAGTGGCGTGCATTGCATTTGACAAGGGAATAATCATACCCCCTTAGAGGCACCCCTTAAAATAAAAGAGTTGTGAAGTGGCCTAAACTTGAAGCTCACACAACCTTGCCCCATGAGAGAGGATCAAATATACCATTCATAAACCACAAAATTAAAACAAGTTTTAAAATGAGAAAAGCAGATTAAATGACCAATCAAGGTATACATTGATTGAACAAAGCCTCAAAGACTTGGATCGCCCCAAGACTATGAATGAAAAGGACTTGAGATTTGTGAGGAATGACGAAGTATGTGATATGAACTTTGATTGCTTCTATTGTATTGGCAATGAACTTGAAATGCATTAGGCCCTACTTACAATGGAAATATTCTCAAAGCATGTTAATGTTTATAAAAAAAAGTTGACACTCCTTAGCTATGGAAACATGTGACATTGTTATACATAATTATGTTAAAATAAAAACGTATATGTATGACTTATTAAAAGAGAAAAGTAAAGGCATTAATGATGGGGGAGAGGGTACTCATGTTCTATAGTGGAGCATTGATGAAAAATGACATCATCATTGGGAGTTTTTTTTGGGGACTGCATCATGAGTGGGGAATATTGAGAAAGATCTTTTTCCAAGGAGGAAGTTTGCGAGATAGGGAAAAAAATGTCAGAGTTTAACAGAGAAGAAGGAAAGGGAGGAAAGTGAAGCTTGTGGATGAGGCAAACCTTTTGGTTGAAGGGAGGAAAGAAAATAAATCGGATATGCTATGAGAGAGGAATGTAACGATGAAATCTGGAGAAAGGTGTGAAAAGAAAGACAAATGAATTCGATTGGGAGTATCCAACTTTCTACGGTTGTAGAATTTATCACGAGGCCGAAAGCTACAAGGGTATCGCAATGGCATTCATCATCACCAAATGTCATCAAATAAGCACTATGTTCTAGTAGAGCTTTGTTTCCTTCTCTTATTCAAAAACATCTATTATGAACTTGAATTATGTGATCTTATTATGCTATTAATTAGCAATCGAGTACGATATTGCCTTGACCTTCATACTCATGAAATTTCCCATCGGAAATTGCGACAGAGATGGATAGTTATGTTGGAAAATGTTGGAAATTTTGAAACTATTTTATCTAGACTCACAGGATCTTGATGCAAAAAGTATCCCGAGTACATAAAAATCTCTCATTTTTTGAGTGTGATTCCCATGCATTTTCATTACTGGAAGTTTTGCTTTAATTGAAGGTCAAGAGAAGATTGTCTACATTTCAAGACAAGAATTGCAAAGTTCTTGACTCTAAACTACGACCATTGAGGAATGTAATGAATTGGTGTTTTTAATTCATAAGATTCATAACATCTTAGTAACCTTCCAATGCTCTATGTCAGGTGATGATGATAGATTGTATGGGCTATTATTGAATGATGATACTATTTTTTTCGAAAAAAAAGTGCTCTAACTGTCAATGAAGATGGTGGTGGCAGAAGACTGACCAACACCCAAATCAACCATAAGGTGTCTGAGCCACACACACTCAACAATCTCTGTGAAAGCTGCCCTATACTCAGCCTCACAACTGGAAGTGGCCACAATAGGCTGTTTCTTACTCAACCAAGATATACATGAGCTACCAAGCATGAAGCAAAAAACAATTGGTGGACACACGAGTGTCATAGCAACCAACCCAATCACTGTCAAAAAAAGCATGCAAATCTGGCGATAGTGATCCCCCCTTGTGATAAAACAATCCAAGTAGTCGGGTACCACTCAAGTAGCGAAACATGTGCTTAACCACTTGCCAATGCTTGACACCTAGGCAATGCATAAACCCTCTCATTTGTTAGACAGCAAACTGAATACCTGGTCGAGTAATGCATACGTAAATCAAGCATCCAATAGCCTCCTAATAGAGAACAGCATCAAATGCATCTCCAACCTCATGAAGACTCAATTGTAAACCTGTCTCCATAGGAGTGGCAATAGGCTTACAGTCTTCAAGGCCAAAACACTACAATAATGTGTCAATATATGTCATTTGACACAAAGCCATTCCACCATCAACTTGCATAAAGTGAATGCCCAAATAGTGATGCAAATGCCCCAAATCAGACATTTCAAATGAGGCATGCAAATCAGCCTTCAAATCAGCAATATGTGTGTCATGAGGACTTGTGAGCAGTATGTCATCAACATACACCACAATGATCAGAAGCACATCATTAGCACGCTTAACATATAAGGTGCTTTCAGTTGGACTATTCTCAAAACCATGTGCAATGAGATAGGCATGTATCTTTTCATACCAAGCACGTGGTGCTTGCTTTAAACCATATAATTCCTTCTTTAACCTGCACACCTAGTTTTCATGCCCTTTCTTCACAAAGCTATGGGGCTGAAAAACATATATTTCTTCATACAAATCACCATTCAGAATTTTTTTTTTAATGTCCAAGTGATGTACATTCCAAGCATGATGAACTGCAAGTGCACAGATGCTATGAACAGTATTCATTCAGCAAGTAGGAGCAAAGATTTCATCCAAATCAATGCCTCTTTTCTATGCATAACTCTTTGCAACAAGCCTAGCCTTATACCTGTCAACTGTTCCATTAGCTTTATGCTTCAGCTTGTATACCCACTTAGTGCCAATGGCCTTTTTTCCAGGAGGCAAGTCACATAATGACCAGGTACCATTTTTCATGATAGCATCATATTCATATTGCATTGCAACCATCCAATCTTCAAAATTTTGAGCTTCATCAAATGAAACAAGTTCAGTCTCATCATAGATACTAGAGGCAGACATAGCATAGCAAGTTGATGCAAAAGAGGCACTATAAGAGCCTAAACGAGTACAATATGACAGAGGTGCATCTAATTTTTTGTCACGCAAAGTCTGCACCAGCCATTCTAGCATAGATTTTGCATGCTCAATATCAACTCTCTCATCAACAAGTGCATCATGTAAATCTGCATCGAAAATGGAATGATCTGCATCATCACATGAAACCTACAAAGGTTGAGAAGTTGTCTCATTAGGACTAGCACTAGACAATCCACCTATAAAAAGAGGCAACAAAGTATCATACATGTCTTTGGAGCTAACAGATGTCTCCTTAGCACATGAAAGTAAGGGCCAAATAGCATCTTCCACAAAAACAACATCATGGCTAACCAAAATGTGTTTAGTATGTGGATGATACAGACGATAGCCTTTGCTTTCAGAACTATACCCAACAAAAATACATTTTACTACTTTATCATCCAATTTTCTGCGATGTTGTTCAGGCACTAATGCATATGTCAAACAACCAAAAACACGCAGATGAGCAACAGATGGCTTGTCACCATGCCAAGCCTCATATGGAGTGATAGACTGCAGTGCTTTAGTGGGACACCTGCTAAGTACATATGTTGCACACATGATAGCCTTAAGTGAGAAACTATGTGGTAAAGCCGGACTCTTGACCATACACCTCGCCATCTCCATGAGTGACCTGTTCTTTCGTTTAGCAACTCCATTCTGTTGAGGTGTATGTGGCACTTTACACTGATGTTTTATCCCACATTCAGCCAGAAATGCATTAAAGTCAGAAGACATATATTCCCCCCTTGATCAGAAGGGAGGGTGCCCATTTCACATGCTGATAGAAACTATTTGAAGCACATAAACACTTTGGACTTTGCCTTCAATGGATATACCCATGCATGCCTGGAAAAGTCATCGATGAAAGTCACAAAGTAAAAGTAGCTCCCAAAAGAAGGTGCCTGCATAGGACCACAGACATCACTATGTACAAGCTACAATTTCTGAGTAGCCTGAACTGAACCATCTTTTGGAAAGGAGGAACGCTACATTTTGCCCAAAATATAGCCTTCACAAACATGTTTTTTGGGTGCCTCAAGTTTGGGCAAAGAGGACACCATTCCAGATTTCTACAAGCGTAGCAAACTAGCAAAATTTAGATGACCAAAGCTATATGCCAAAGCTTTGCATGTGGCATAGACTGAGAATCATGTACTGCACATGCCTAACCATTTATAGATATTTCATAGTCTATGAGCTTATACAACCCACAACATAAAATGCAAGAAGCAATAACGACATCACCATTTGATAGGGATCATGAAGTATACATCTATAATCAACAAATTTCACAACCAAGCCAATCTTGGCTAATGCAAAAACTGACAACAGATTTTTCTTAATCCTTGGCATAAACAAAGCATCTCACAAAGTGAAAGAACTACCATCAGCAGTAGTCAAAATGATCTTACCAACTCCCATAACAGGATAAGAGGAGTTGTTTGTACATGTAACAGTATTCCCTATAAGGGTAGGCTCAAGTGAAGAGAAGAAACTGCATTACGAGGCAATATGTTTGGTCACCCCACTATCAAAGTACCAAACATCTGAGTCTACTACAGACATGCACTACTCATAAGAAGATGGGTCAAAACTGCAAATAGTAGTAAACACCCATTCTCATCCTGCACAAGATTAGCAGACCCTATTTTTGATATAGAGGCTTCTATAACAACCATTCCGGCCTCTTTCTTCTTTGCCTCTTTAGCAGCCAGTTCTCGACAGCTCTTAATGACATGATCATTTTCTTTACAGTATTTGCTAAACAATTTCTTCTTTTTCGATTTCTTCTCATCTTTGTCTTCCTTCTTCGAACGTGCAGCATTTGCAGATTTCTGCTTACTAGTAGAAGAGCCCCATTTTCCTTTGCCCTTCTGACTAGCCAGAAAAGCTTGATCTGCAACATGCATAATAGAACTGTTCTACCTAGACTAGTCTTCCTGCAAAAAAACATAAATTAACTCCTCAAATGTTAAGGCATTTGGATTGCCTTTCATCATCAAATGAAGAGTAGAAGCAAAACTCTGATATGAGTTAGGAAGACCATTCAGAACAGTCTGCACAAGTGAACTATCAGGAAGGACTTCATCTACAAAAATAAATTGTTCCTTGATCTTTGTAAGAAAACTTTCCATAGAATCACCTTCATTCATGTGCTCACTCTCCAACTGTTTTTAGAGGTAAGCAACATGAGCTTCATTCCTAGCCTGCTACAATGTGTTAGTGTATCCCAAGCATCCTTAGCTATTCTCCAAGAGCAAATGTGAGGAATAATGGCATGTTTGATAGACAAAGCTATCAATGCATATGTCTGAGCATCTCTGCCATGCCAACAAATTTGCTCTACAGTAGGTGCAGCAGAAACAGCAACACGAACAAGAATCTGTAGAATATCACCATCTTTGACACCATCTGCATGAGCTTCAATACATGTATTTGTAGTACCTGTATTTGCAGGTGTAATAGGATGTCTTTCAACACCCTGCACAATATTCCATAGTCCTTTGCGACCAATACATGATGCATCATATAAGCCCACAATGGGTAATTCATACCATCCAACTTATCCTTAATAGCCAACATACGAAATACATCACTACTTTCAGCCATGGCCACTAACTAAAATACCCTAATGCAAAAAAATGATTGTATCTGAAAAAGTTAAACAGAACTACCTTGAGAAGTTCTGCTAAACCTATCGTAGACTTTGAGATGCTTATACTGGCAAACCAAAACTTGTATATATCTTTGGCACAAAAAGACAAAATAGCCTACACACGCACTGCGATGGTGTGTTTGGAGGCCAAAACAAGCTCAGATCACAATTTCGGCACCATAGGGGGAAGCAGTTTTGATCTTTGAAACTTCTTGAGTATGCTCACCAAATTTCGTGCGATTCTAAGACTGCAACCGAAGAGGTGTCAACAATGCCCTAGATGAAGGGTCGACCTGCTCTGATACCAGTTGTTGGAGTTAGATGTCTGCATAAGCATGCGAACAGCACAACGAAGAAGAAGAAGCTTGGAGCACAACACACAATAGTGAATGTAATACCACTAGAATGTACAAAGATAAGTAGCACATTAGGGCAATAGGTGTATATACAACCGGGGGAAAAAAAACCTCATAAAGAGGGAAAGCCCCGACATTCCTAGAGTGTTCACACATATCACTGCCTAAATATATCAACATTCTGTTTGTGTTTGTTGCTTAATTAATGAAGCAACACCTTTGTGTGGTTACTCACAGGATAGTATGTTATAAAGATTGGGTGTTACTATCGTAGAGTAATCACTATTGGAAAGATTGATGACAATAATTTTATGGTGATCTATGAGCTCTTGATTTTTTAGAATTCCTTCATTGATTTATTTTTTTCTTGTTCTCTCTCACAAAAAAATCGGGAAGTTAGATACGAGTAACATCTAAGTTTGTGGATGATTGTTGCATGTTTAAAAGTGGTTTCACCATGTTCATTTAGTTTCATATTGTTCATTCATTGTATGAAGCATCTAAGGTTTTGAATTATTGTTGCAGGTTTAAAAGTGGTATAACAAGTCTACATACAGGAATGGAGCACATATTGATATCAGGTGATCATACTCAATGTAAAACCAATATAATAAAGTAGACATATGACTGGTAGATGTTATTGTATTTATGGTTTCTTCCTCATTTGTAATGTGCTGATGAAGGGCAATCTTGAACAAGTGAACTAATGGAAGTTAATGTTAGATATGCTCAATACTCCACCCTCAAGTGACCACAAATGATCCATGGTGCTCTAAGTTGTAAGGCCCCCATTATGAGGAGAAGCCATTGTGAGAGCCTAGACATTTGTGGAACTTCTAAGTTAGATGAGGTCTATGTGTGACCATTGATGGTTATAGATGATCTATGTGAGCGTAGCCATTAGGTTAGATAGGTCATAAGCTTTTGGGCCATTGGGTTGCCATTCAAGGTGAAAATAAAGGCCATGTGTTGTCGCGCAGTTTCCCCATAGAACAGTAATGAGGGGAGTTTAGAGGGGGTCTTGCCACCTTCTGCAAGGTCTGGGGGGGCTATCCCCTCGACTCGTAGGGCTGAGATGTTACTACTTCTAGTTGTGGAGATATTGTCAGATTGTATATTTTACCGACTATTTTGTATCTCTCGACTATGTTTATCTATACCGAACCACCTTGTAAAAGCTATATAAGCACAGCCTACGTTGAGATTTATACAGCATTGCACAGTAGTAAGCTCTTCATCTAAAGTCTGTCTAGATCACCATCTGAGCTCCACATTGGGAGTGCACGGGTGGACAACAACATCGTTGTAACTGCATTACGCTCGGAAATATGAGAATTTGAGTTCTCTATCTCTCAGTCTGCATCTATCTTTGTCTGCGTTTTTCTCTCAACTTTGTCTACTGGTCTATTCCATTATGCTGTTATTTTCTTTTAGTTAATACAATACCAATAGTGGATAGTGATCAGCAGGCATTAAGATGTTATTGGAAGTAAAAAAAAATAGAAATATATAGACACCATAATGTCAAGGTCAGGCACTAATGTGGTGGGTAATCATATCGAAGCTCAAGCAACTTGGATGGCATTGTGGATACGATCGTCACGTATTGTGACAACCAAACTAGACACCTATGTTGTGAAGATAAAATCAAGGCACTAAATAGGATGTTGCAGGATCCATGTATTGGGCAACTTTTTGATGCAATGGGTAGAAGCAAAGATCATGTAACATCTACACTTTTCATCAATTTTTGAAATGCACAACAAAGTATGAGAAAGATTCTAAATAGTGATGCATATTCATTAGCAAATCAGATAAATATTTCAAGACTTTCGAGGGTATTGGGAGTAAATAGGAAAGTCATCTACGATACGATTGACTGGTTAAGTGCAGCTAATTTTGATCATAGCTTCTTGAAGAAAACTAGTAGATCAACACTCGCACATGTATCACACAAGAGGTCAAGGATCTGATTATCATGTTTTGGACAACAGACAACAGGGTGTCACCAAATAAGAAGGATATACGCAGGACCCAACTTAGTAGAAATCAATGTTTGGAGCACCTTGTCCACCTTCTTGATGTATCTTAGGTAATCCTATTTTCACTTGTCAATTTGTGGTTTTAGCTAATTAGACATAGTGGAAAGTTAATTAGTAAAATCTAACTAGACATAAACTAATTAATATAAATTTTAACTAGTAACAAGCTAGTTAGTAATAGCTACTATGGTAACAAGCTAATACTTAATAGTAGAAGTTATGCATACCTAGTTAACTAGTAACAAGGTAAAAAGTAATAGTTAAAGCTATGCACACCTAACTGGCTAGTAAAAAGTGAATTAGTAATAGTTGATTCAGAACAAGCTATTCAATAATAGCTCATTAATAATAAATGCATAAGATCAAGCTAGTTAGCAATAGCTACTTAATAGAAATAGCTAACTAGTAACAAGCTACTTAGTATCAACAAACTAAGAATAGCTAAATAATAATAGCTACTTAGTAAAAATATCTAATTAGAAACAAGCTACTTAGTATCAACAAAATAAGAACAAGCTAAATAGTAATAACTACTTTGTAGAAATAGCTAACTAGTAACAAGCTAATTAGTAATAGCTAATTATTAACAACTAACTAAGAACCAACTACCTAGTAACAACTAACTAGTAACAAGCTAGTTAGTAAAAACTAACCAAGAACCAGATACTTACTAATAGCTAACTTGTAATAAGCTAATTAATAATAGCTAATTACTAACAACTAACCAAGAACTAGCTACTTATTAATAGCTAATTGAAAATAAGTTAATTAATAATAACTAATTACAAATAGCTAACCAAGAATTAGCTACTTAGTAATAGCTAACTCGTAACAAGCTAATTAGAAATAGCTAATTACAAGAAAGTAACCAAGAACCAGCTATTTAGTAATAACCAATTGCTAACAAGCTAATTAGTAATAGCTAATCATAAACAACTAACCAAGAATTTTCTACTTAGTAATAGCTAACTCGTAACAAGCTAATTAGTAGTAGAGAATTACAAACAAGTAACCAATAACTAGCTACTTAGTAATAGCTAGCTAGTAACAAGCTAATTAGAAATAGCTAATGACAGACAAACTAACCAAGAACTAGCTACTTAGTAATAGCTAACTGGTAAGAATCTAATTAGTAATAGTGAATTACAAACAATTAACCAAGAACCAAATACTTAGTAATAGCTAATTGGTAAGAAGCTAATTAGTATTAGCCAATTACAAACAAGTAATGAAGAACGAGCTACTTACTAATAGCTACTTGGTAACAAGATAATAAGTAATAGCTAATTACTCACAACTAACCAAGAATTGGCTACGTAGTAATAGCTACTTGGTAATAAGCTAATTAGTGATAGCTAATTACAAACAACTAACCTAAAACCAGCTAGCTGATAATAGCTAACTGGTAACAAGATGATTAGTAATAGCTAATTACAAACAAGTAACCAAGAACCAACTCCTTAGTAATAGCTAACTGGTAACAAGATGATTAGTAATAGCTAATTACAAACAACTATCCAAGAACCAACTACTTAGTGATAGCTATCAGGTAAGAAGCTAATTAATAATAGCTAATTACAAATAATTAACCAAGGATCAGCTACTTAGTAATAGCTAACTGGTAAGAAGCTAATTAGTAATAGCTAATTACAAACAACTAACCAAGAACTAGCTACTTAGTAATAGCTAACTGGTAGCAAGCTAATTAGGAATAGCAAGTTACGCACAACTAACTTAGAACCAACTAATTAGTAATAGCTAATTGGTAATAAGTTAACACCTTGTAATAACTAACCAAGAACTAACTACTTTGTAATAGATAACTAGTAACAAGCTAATTAATGACTACTAACAACCACTTGTTTATGTAATGCAAATGGACCTATTCATATGCTTCAAACAATGCCATCCAATTATAAGTATCCAGCTTTAAAAGTTTGAATCATTGAAGCCATATTATTTGAAGAGATTGAGAGATAGATTCATATGTTGCAACATTTATCACATTCAAATGTCATATCTTAATGATGCAATCAATATCCTATATCAAATAAGCTCTATCATACATAGCTTTCTTTGAAATTGCAATTGTTCTATTTGTCAAATAGGGTAGACATCAAGATGCAATGCTCCAGCAACTACATTTCGATCAATTATCAGAATTATGGAGAGTATTCTTTGTCCACGTCAGAATGATACCATATTCCACCAGTAGAAATGTGTGATGGGTGAGTGCTCTGATTGCAAAGTAGGACATTTTAAGTGGTGTCAAGAGAGGCTAGCATTGAGGAATATCATATTCCTATAAATTTCTTTGAAGATGTTGAGTCAATGTATGAAGGACAAGTTTGTAAAAGGAAAGAATTACTAAAGAGGGACAAGACTGAAGTATTTCTTTGGCAGTACATGACAGTGGACTCTTCTTCTCGAGAGCTCCATAATGATACCCTTGTTGTAGAAATCCAAACTCGAGTGCTGCACACAGTACTCTACAAGTGGTGCAGAATACATAGGAAAAACACACAATACACAGACCATGAACACAGATTTCTTATGTCATACAAAATGTGGTTGAACTTAGAGTCTGTGGATGACCAAGGCATTATATGTTTTATTGAAGAACATATACCAAAGTGTCCAACGGTGATTTGGCCTTTCACATGGACACTTATGTAACAATCTTCCACTAAAGGCCAATATGGACAAAGTGACTATGTAAGAAAAATAAATTATGATAAAGAATACTTAAGTGTTAGTATACAAACTATAACTCCCACCTGATGGGCATGTTACACTGTATACAAGTAATTATGTACGATCATGAATCAAGTAACCCCCATCAAGCGACAACAGTGTTGAAAGTTATCATGTGGTAGAGCTTTAGTCAAAGCATTTGCAGTATTATCTCGAGTATGAAGCATCTCAAGAATAATGCACTCAGTGTCTAAGCAATCTCTAATGACGTGATACCGCACCTCAATGTACTTGGTCTTTGCATGACAGACTGAATTCTTAGCCAATGCAATGGCACTCTGACTATCACTCAGCAAACAAGGTCCATGATGAGGTAGAACCATATCACAAGCAAGCCACAATGCTTCCTTACATGCCTCACTTGCTACAACATACTTTGTTTCTATGGTGGAAACAACTCTACATTCTTGAAGAAGAGATCTTCAAGAGATAGCATCTCCAGCAAAATGAAAAATGTACCCTAATGTAGACTTTTAATTGTCTACAGAACTAGCACAATCAGAATATGTGTAACCAATAATAAATGCTTTCCTACTACCTAAGCATAAACACTTGTCCTTAGTGCTAGTCAGATATCTCAAAATCATCTTGACCACTCCCAATGCTTCTTTCCAAGATTAGACATATATCTGCTCACAAGTCCCACTACAAATGCAATGTTTGGTCTCATAGCTACCATAGCATACAGGAGACTACCAATAGCAGAATGATAAGGAAGTTTGGTCATGAATTCCTTTTCCTCATCTGATTTGGTGCAATCATCCTTGCTTGATTTCACATATGTGGGCAAAGGTTACTCAATGCCTCTCCACCCTGTATATTGAATTTGTGAAGTACTTTGGATATGTACTCACTTTGAGACAAGTATATGGATCTTTTACTCCTATCACAAGTAATGCACATGCAAAGAATAGGATTGGTGCAAGATACTAACATTATGACCACCACATGCTAGAGAGATGACTCTCCTCCCAAACAAATGCCTCTATATATAGATCTCTCCAGGGGACTGCCTACTTGGGCAGGTGGATACTAACCATCCATGTGTCGGCCATGTAGCTGCATGTGTGCCAATTGTCCCAGTTGACTCGAGTTAACTCAAATGGATGCTTCTAGAAAGCTCTAGATCTCTTTGGGCAAAATACTCTCCCCATGTAGCCCATGGGGATTGAACCCAAGACCTCAATCCTTCACACCCATGAGACTTAACCACTAGACTAAGTGTATCACTTGGTTACAAGAGTAAATGACCTTCTAGTAAGTCTAGACTTGACATCTTTGGTCATACACATGGGTGACCAAACGGTGTCCGATTTCATATCCATCTCAAGCGACCAGACCCTTAGATCATAGATTTACTTTATTATATATTTTCCCCCTTGGAAAATATTTTCATCCTAAAAAATAGATCTATATAACTATTGTAGGCAAACCCCGAGCCTCATGTTCTAAAACTGGAAGAACATGTTCATTTTCTAGAACTGGAAGAAGATGTCTCATCTTGTGGTGACATCCCTGCCCAAATGATTCAAAACATTGTCTTGCTTTGTACTTTGATAAACTGGTCAAAGTACAAAGCAGTGAATGAATAATAAGGGTGGATCTAAAAATATCCTTGGTCGATTCATAGTTTTTACTAGGTGCGATTTGGGCACAAACATGTGAAGTGGGTGGATTCAAAGTACTAGTCCATTTCTAGGCATGATTGATGCATGGACTTAGTAATGAAGGTGGGATTCTTATACCTCACAAGACTTTGAGAACTCTTGATTTACTTGAATTTGATTTGGAGAACTTGAAGCTTGGTTGTCTCAAACATCTAACTTGGATGTTTGTACAATGGTTTACTCCTATCCAACAATTACTTGATTTTTTCACCCGACTAGAGGACTACTTTGTCCTAATGAGTTTAAAAATCCTATGTAAATGTTGGAGTTAGACGTATGTGGAAGCACGGGCCAGCACAAGGAAGAAGAAGAAGCTTGGATCACAACACAAAATATTGAATGTATTACCACTAGAATATACAAAGATAAGTTGCATGTTAGGGAAATAGGCATACATACAAGCTAGGGGAAAAAACCTCCTAAAGAGGGAAAAAAGTACCCTGGTGGTCCTAGAGTGTTGACACACATCACTACCTAAATATATCAACGAATCCCATGTAGGAGTGATGCGGTGAACAAGGAGCTAGCACTCATGTATAAGGAAGTGCCAAGCTATGTGGAATCAGTCCACAAAAGGAAGTGAGCCAAAATTTTTGTGGAAAGCTTCAAACTTCTCCCTAGGCAGAGCCTTCATAAAAGGGTCGCAATGTTCTCTTGCTTGGGCACATATGCCAAGCTGATCTCTCCAGCAGAGAACCTCTCCCTAACATAATAATAATGCACCTCAATGTGATTAGTGCAAGCATGGAACACAGGGCTCCTCGCAACTACTAATGCGCTCTGACTGTCAATGAAGATGGTGGTGGCAGAAAACTGGCCAACACCCAAATCAGCCATAAGGCATCTGAGCCACACACACTCAACAGTCACTGTGAAATTTACCCTTTAATCAACCTCACAATTGAAGTGGCCATAGTATGCTACTTCTTGCTCAACAAAGATATACATGAGCTACCAAGCATGAAGCAAAAACCATAGGTAGACACATGAGTGTCATAGCAATCAGCCCAATCACAGTCAAAAAAAGCATGCAAATCTTGCGGTAGTGATCCCCCTGTGATAAAACAATCCAAGTAGCTGGGTACCACTCAAGTAGTGAAAGATGTGTTTAACTACCTCCCAATGCTTGACACATGGGCAATGCATAACCCTGCTCATCTGTGAGACAACAAACTAAATATCTGGCCGACTAGTGCTAAGTAAATCAAGCATCCAATAGCCTGCTGATAGAGAACAACATCAAATGCATCTCCAACATCATGAAAACGCAATCCTAAACATGTCTCCATAGGAGTGGCAATAGGCTTACAGTCTTCAAGGCCAAAACGCTACAATAATGTGTCAATATATTTCATTTGACACAAAGCCATTCCACCATCAACTTGCATAAATTGAATGCCCAAATAAGTGATGCAAATGCCCCAAATCAAACATCTCAAATGAGGCATGCAAATCAGCCTTAAAATCAGCAATATGTGTGTCATGAGGACCAGTGAGTAGCATGTCATTGACATACACAACAATGATCAGAAGCACATCATTATTACGCTTAACACATAAGGTGCTTTTAGTTGGACTGTTCTCAAAACCATGTGCAATCACATAGGCATGTATCTTTTCATACCAAGCACATGGTGCTTGCTTTAAACCATATAATGCCTTCTTTAACCTGCACACCTGTTTTTCATGCCCTTTCTCCACAAAGCCATGGGGCTGAAAAACATACAGTTCTTCACGCAAATCACCACTCAAAAATGTTGTTGTAATGTCCAACTGATGTACATTCCAAGCATGATGAGCTACAAGTGCACAGATGCTATGAACAGTAGTCATTCGACAAGTAGGTGCAAAGGTTTCATCAAAATCAATGCCTCTTTCCTGCGCATAACCCTTTGCAACAAGCCTAGCCTTATACCTATCAATTGTTCCATTAGGTTTACACTTCAGCTTGTATACCCACTTAGTGCCAATGGCCTTCTTGCCAGAAGGCAAGTCGCATAAAGACTAGGTACCATTTTTCATGATAGCATCATATTCATATTGCATTGCGGCCATCCAATGTTCAAAATTTTGTGCTTCATCAAACAAACAGGCTCAGTCTCATCACAGAGACTAGAGGCAGCCATAGCATAGCAATCTAATGCAAAAGAGGCACTATGAGAGCCAACGGAGCTTGAGTATTAACTATCTTTTCAAGCAAGAAGAAAATGTGGTTTGTGCATGAAAACTTTCTTTTGAAAGGAAAAATATACCAACAATCATTCTTTTTTGGGCATGAACTTTTAGATGCATGCAAGTGCTTGATGTATTTCCCAATACTTTTATATCCGTTTAGCTTTCATTGAATTCGTCGCATTTGCATAATCATTATAAAAAATGAAGACTACTACCATGCTTCAATAATATTTAGATGCAAGCTGCATCAAAGTGATGAATAAAGCAAGTATTGAAATGAAAACGTCAACTTAGAAAATACTTATCTCCCAATTAAGCTATGTCCTTCCATTGATCCTCGAGAAGAGCCATTCTCCATCCTTCAGTCCATACGGAAAAATTACATACTCCTCCTTGAAGACCATTGCTTCCACAAGGTTTGAAAACTCGACTTCTTTCCTTTGTCCTTCTGGAGAACAAGAGAGGATGCAAAATCGGCTTGGACTCAAAGATAACTTGACTTTGATCACCAAGGAACTTCAAAGTTTGCACTTGGGTTTGGTCAGAGATAACAAGAAACTCACAAAAAGGCAGAAATCCAAATGTTCTTGACATGGGATTAACAGAGTATATAGAAAGCTTAGAATAAATATAATATTTCTAACATCACCGAATGCTTGTTATTGTAGTGATTGAAGTGCTTCACTCCGTTCATGGAGGTTTCGGGATCAATACATGTCTACCCACTCTTTGAATAAGATCCTCTTTTTGTTTCGCCTTTGATAACCAAAGCTTTTGTACAAGTAGCATTCGAGTGATAACATTAGACGTCAAATGTAATTGGCAGAGTGATTTATCTAAATGTGTCAGTTATAGAGGTTGGAAGCTTCATTTTGTCTTTGTCCGCCTGACTCTTCCACTTTTTGTTTGTGGTGTAGAAGTTTTCGTAGTGCCAAAAATCAAGGTGGTGACTAATTGCTGATGATTGAACCCATTCTGCACTCACTTCCGTGGATAAGAGGAAGCCCCCTCCACATGGAGGTTGTTGGTTCGAGTCCAAGATGCCAGAGGTGCTCCTTGTTTTGCTTGCGACGGACGAGATTCAATGCCACTTACAAGGTTCTTCATCAAAATTCTACTCATGTAGAGGTCACAAATGCGCCTTGCTATGATGGATAGAGGAAAGCTCTCTACATTGTATGTTTGCGAGTTCAACCCCCTGATGCAGTTGTCTGTATATGTATTTTGATTTCTACATTTTGCTTGCATATATAGCAAGCAAATACAATGAGATGAAATCAATAGTTGCAAGCGGCCCTCCATCAGAAATGGCTCTCACCATCATGGTTACAGCGGGTCAGGATCTCCATGAGGTTGCAAGTTCAAACCCGAAAAGCCTCCGCTCAAGAGTAGAATAGAAGATTTTAGTTTTTGCTACACAAAATTGAGCTATTGTCATCGAGATTCGAAGACAGGGGAGCAAGATGCTCCGCATATAAAGGCCGATGATGATATTGTTAACAATGGAAACACATTCTAATGAAAAAGATGATGAGCCTAGCAAGATCACCATGAAAGCTTGCCTAGAGCTTTGTTACCAATGCAAGAGACTAACATTATGACCACCACATGCTAGAGAGATGACTCTCCTCGCAACCAACTGCCTTTATATATAGCTCTCTCTAGGGGACTGCCTGCTTGGGCAAGTGGATACTAACCATCCATGTGTTGGCCATGTAACTCCATGTGCACCAAGTGTCCTAGTTAACTCGAGTTAACTCAAGTGGATGCTTCTAGAATGCTCTAGATATCTTTGGGAAAAATACTCTCCCCATGTACCCCATGGGGATTGAACCCAAGACCTCCTCCTTCACACCCATAAGACTTAAGCACTAGGCTAAGTGGATCACTAGGTTACAAGAGTAAATGACATTCTAGTAAGTCTAGACTCGAGATCTTTCGTCATACACACTGTTGGAGTTAGACATCTATGAAAGAACGCAAATAGCACAAGGAAGAAGAAGAAGCTTGGAGCACAACACAATACCGAATGTATTACCACTAGAATGTACAAAGATAAGTAGCCATTAGGGCAATAGGCATATATACAAGCCGAGGGAAAAAAAACCTCCTAAAGAGGGAAAAAAGTGTCTCAGCGGTCCTAGTGTGATCACACACATCACTACCTAAATATATCAACAAATCCCCTTGGGAGTGATGCAGTGAGCAAGGAGTTGGCACTCATGTATAAGGAAGTGCCAAGCTATGTGGAAATCACTCCACAAAAGGAAATAAGCCCAAAGCTTTGCAGAAAGCTTCAAACTTCTCCCTAGGCAGATCCTTTGTGAAAAGGTCTGCAATGTTCTCTTGCGTGGGCACATATGCCAAGCTGATCTCCCTAGCAGAGAACCTCTTCCTGACATAATGATAATGCACCTCAATGTGCTTAGTGTGAGCATGGAACACAGGGTTCCTTGCAACCGTCAATGCACTCTGACTATCAATGAAGATGGTGGTGGCAGAAGACTGACCAACACCCAAATCAACCATAAAGCATCTTAGCCACACACACTCAACAGTCGCTGTGAAAGTTGCCCTATACTCAGCCTCACAATTGGAAGTGGCCACAGTAGGCTGCTTCTTGCTCAACCAAGATATACATGAGCTATCAAGCATGAAGCAAAAGCCACTAGTGTACACACCATTATCATAGCAACCAGCCCAATCAGAGTCAGAAAAAGCATGCAAATCTGGTGGTAGTGATCCCCCCTTGGGATAAAACAACCCAAATAGTCCAGTACCACTCAAGTAGCGAACGATGCGCTTAACTGCCTGCCAATGCTTGACTCCTCGACAATGCATAAACCTACTCATCTATGAGATAGCAAACTGAATATCTCGCCGAGTAATGCATAAGTAAATCAAGCATCCACCAGCCTGTTGATAGAGAACAGCATCAAATGCATCTCCAACATCATGAAGACTCAATCGTAAACTAGGAGTGGCAATAGGCTTACAGTCTTCAAGGCCAAAATGCTGCAATAATGTGTCAATATATTTCATTTGTCACAAAGCCATTCCACCATCAACTTGCATAAACTGAATGCCCAAATAGTGATGCAAATGCCCCAAATCAGACATCTCAAATGAGGCATGCAAATCAGCCTTAAAATCAGTAATATGCATGTCATGAGCACCAGTGAGCAGCATGTCATCAACATAAACCACAATGATTAAAAGTACATCATTAGCACACTTAACATATAAGGTGTTGTCAGTTGGACTGTTCTCAAAACCATGTGCAATCAAATAGGCATGTATCTTTTCATACCAAGCACATGGTGATTTCTTTAAACTGTATAATGCCTTCTTTAACTTGCACACCTAGTTTTCATGCCCTTTCTGCACAAAGACACGAGACTAAAAAACATACACTTGTTCATGCAAGTAACCATTCAAAAATGCTCTTTTAATGTCCAACTGATGTACATTCCAACCATGATGAGCTGCAAGTGCATAGATTCTACGAACTGTACTCATTCGGCAAGTAGGAGCAAAGGTTTCATCAAAAGCAATGCCTCTTTCTTGCACATAACCCTTTGCAACAAGCCTATCCTTATACCAGTCAACTATTCCATCAGGTTGATGCTTCAGCTTGTATACCCACTTAGTTCCAATGGCCTTCTTGCCAGGGGGCAAGTCACATAAAGACCAGGTACCATTTTTCATGAACAAGAATATGCAATATCATCTTTGACACCTTCTGCATCAGCTTCAGTACCTGCAGTTGTAACAGCTGCAGGTGTGATACGACGTTTTTTGACACCCTACATAATGTTCCACAGTCCTTTTGCAACCAACACATGTCACATCATATAAGCCCAGAACAAGTAGTTGGTACCATCCAACTTATCCTCAAAAGCCAACATACGGAATACATCACTTCTTTCAACCATGGCTGGTGACTAAAATACCTTGATGCAGAAAATTGACTGTATCTCAAAAAGTTGAACAGAACTACCCAGAAGAATTTCGCTAGACCTGTAGCAGACTTTGAGACGCTTATACTGGCGAACAGAAACTAGTATATACCTTTGGCACAAAAAAACGAAATAGCCTACACAAGCACTGCAATAGTACGTTCGGAGGTCGAAACGAGCTCAAATCGTGATTTCGGCACCAGAAAGTGTTGATATATTTAGGTAGTGATGTGTGTGAACACACTAGGACTGCCGGGGCACTTTTTTCCCTCTTTAGGAGGTTTTTTTTTCCCCGGCTTGTATATACGCCTATTGCCCTAATGGGCTACTTATCTTTGTACATTCTCTAGTAATACATTCACTATTGTGTGTTTGTGCTCCAAGCTTCTTCTTCTTCCTTGTGTTGTTCGCGTGCTTCCGTAGACATCTATCTCCAACAATTGGTATCAGAGCAGGTCATCGCTTCATCTAGGGCACCATCGACACTCCTCTGTTTGCAGTCTCAGAATTGCACGAATTTTGGTGAGCATACTCAACGTGTTTCCGAGATCAAAACAGCTTCGCTGTGTCGTGCCGAAATCGCGATCTGAGCTCGTTTTCGGCCTCCGAACGCATTATCGCAGCGCTTGTGCAGGCTATTTCATCTTTTTGTGCCAAAGGTATATACCAGTTTCTTTTCGCCAGTTTAAGCGTCCCGGAGTCTGCTACAGGTCTAGCAGAACTCGTCTGGGCAGTTCTGTTCAACTTTTTGAGATACAGTCAATTTTCTGCATCAAGGTATTTTAGTCACCGGACATGGCTGAAAGCAGTGATGTATTCCATATGTTGGCTATTGAGGATAAGTTGGATGGTACCAACTACCCATTATGGGCTTATATGATGCGACATGTATTGGTTGCAAAAGGACTGTGGAACATTGTGCAGGGTGTTGAAAGACGTTCTGTTACACCTGCAACTATAGGTACTGCAAATACAGGTGCTGGAGCTGATGAAGATGGTGTCGAAGATGATATTCCGTAGATTCTTGTTCGTGTTGCTGTTTCTGTTGCACCTACTGCAGAGCAAATTCGTTGGGATGGTAGAGATGCCCAGGCACATGCATTGATAGCTTTGTCTGTCAAACGTGCCATTATTTCTCATATTCGCTCTTGCAGAACAGCTAGGGATGCTTGGGATACACTTACCACATTGTACCAAGCTAGGAACGAGGCTCGTGTTGCTTACCTCCGAAAACAGTTGGAGAGTGAGCACATGAATGAAGGTGATTCTATGGACAATTCCTAACGAAGATCAAAGATTTGAAGGAACAGTTGATTTCTGTTGATGAGGTTATACCAGATAGCTCACTTGTGCAGACCGTTCTAAATGGTCTTCCTGATTCATATCAGAGTTTTGCTTCTACTCTTCGATTGATGATGAAAGGCAATCCGAATGCCTTATCATTTGAGGAGTTAGTCTCTGTTCTGTTGTAGGAAGATCAGTCCAGGCAGAACAGGTCCATTATTTGTGTTGTAGAACAAGCTTTTCTGGCTAGTCAGAAGGGTAAAGGAAAATGGAGCTCTTCTACTAGTAAGCAGAAATCTGCAAGTGTTGCACATTCGAAGAACCAGGATAAAGATGAGAAGAAATCAGAAAAGCAGAAATTGTTTTGCAAGTACTGTAAAGGGAATGATCATATCATAAAGAACTGTCCAAAACTGGCTGTAAAAGAGGCAAAGAAGAAAGAGGTTGGAATGGTTGTTGCAGAGGCCTCTACACCAAAAACAGAGTCTGCAAATCTTGTGCAGGAAGAAGAATGGGCGTTTACTACTGTTTGCAATTTTGACCCATCTTCTCATGAGCAGTGCATGTTTGCAGTGGACTCAGATGTTTGGTACTTTGATAGTGGGGCGACCAAACATATTACCTCGCAGCGCAGTTTCTTCTCTTCACTCGAGCCTGCCCCTACAGGGAATACTATCACATGTGCCAACAACTCCTCTTATCTTGTTATGGGAGTTGGTAAGATCATTCTGACCACTGCTGATGGTAGTTAATTCACCTTGACAGATGCTTTATTTGTGCCAGGGATCAAGAAGAATCTGTTATCAGTTTTTGCATTAGCCAAGATTGGCTTGGTTGTGAAATTTGTTGATGACAGATGTACAGTTCATGATTTGTCAAATGGCGATGTTATTATTGCTTTTGGCATTTTATGTCATGGGCTGTATAAGCTCATAGACTATGAAAGATCTGTGAATGATTTGGCATGTGCAGTTCATGATTCTCAAGCTATCTCAGATGCAAAGCTTTGGCATGCACGCTTTGGTCATCTGAATTTTGCTAGTTTGCTACGCCTGCAGAAATTTGATATGGTGTCTTCTTTGCCCAAGCTTGAGGCACCTGGAAAACATGTATGTGAAGGCTGTATTTTGGGCAAAATGCAGCGTTCCTCCTTTCCAAAAGCTGGTTCAGTTCGGGCTACGCAGAAATTGCAGCTTGTACATAGTGATGTTTGTGGTCCTATGCAAACACCTTCTTTGGAAACTATCTTTACTTCGTGACTTTCATTGATGATTTTTCCAGGCTGCTATGCAATCTGAATATGATGCTATAATGAAGAATGGTACATGGTCTTTATGTGACTTGCCTCCTGGCAAGAAGGCCATTGGCACTAAGTGGGTATACAAGCTGAAGCGTAAACCTGATGGTACAGTTGACAGGTATAAAGCTAGGCTTGTTGCAAAGGGTTATGCGCAGGAAAGAGGCATTGATTTTGATGAGACCTTTGCACCTACATGTCGAATGACTACTGTTCGGAGCATTTGTGCACTTGCAGCCCATCATGGTTGGAATGTACATCAGTTGGACATTAAAACTGCATTTTTGAATGGTGATTTGCATGAAGAAGTGTATGTTTTTCAGCCCCATGGCTTTGTGCAAAAAGGGCATGAAAACCAGGTTTGCAGGTTAAAGAAGGCATTATATGGTTTAAAGCAAGCACCACGTGCTTGGTATGAGAAGATACATGCCTATCTGATTGCACATGGTTTTGAGAACAGTCCAACTGAGAGCACCTTATATGTTAAGTGTGCTAATGATGTGCTTCTGATCATTGTTGTCTATGTTGATGACATGCTGCTCACTGGTCCTATTGAGAAGCATATTGCTGATTTTAAGGCTGATTTGCATGCCTCATTTGAGATGTCTGATTTGGGGCATTTGCATCACTTATTTGGGCATTCAGTTTATGCAAGTTGATGGTGGAATGGCTTTGTGTCAAACGAAATATATTGACACATTATTGCAACAATTTGGCCTTGAAGACTGTAAGCCTATTGCCACTCCTATGGAGACAGGTTTACGATTGAGTCTTCATGATGCTGGAGATGCATTTGATGTTGTTCTCTATCAGCAGGCTATTGGATGCTTGATTTATCTATGCACTACTCGGCCAGATATTCAGTTTGCTGTCTCACAGATGAGCAGGTTTATGCATTGCCCAGGAGTCACGCATTGGAAGGCAATTAAGCGCATCTTTCACTATTTGAGTGGTACTCGGCTACTTGGGTTGTTTTATCCCAAGTTGGGATCACTACCGCTAGATTTGCATGCTTTTTTTGACTCAAATTGGGCTGGTTGCTATGACACTTGTGTGTCCACCAGTGGTTTTTGCTTCATGCTTGGTAGCTCATGTATATCTTGGTTGAGCAAGAAGCAGCCTACTGTGGCCACTTCCAGTTGTGAGGCTGAGTATAGGGCAGCTTTCACAGCGACTGTTGAGTGTGTGTGGCTCAGACGCCTTATGGCTGATTTGGGTGTTGGCCAGTCTTCTGCCACCACCATCTTCACTGACAGTCAGAGCGCATTGGCAGTTGCGAGGAACCTTGTGTTCCATGCTCGCACTAAGCACATTGAGGTGCATTATCACTATGTCAGGGAGAGGTTCTCTGTTGGGGAGATCAGCTTGGCATATGTGCTCATGCAGGAGAACATTGCAGACCTTTTCACGAAGGCTCTGCCTAGGGAGAAGTTTGAAGCTTTCCGCAAAGCTTTGGGCTTACTTCCTTTTGTGGAGTGATTTCCACATAGCTTGGCACTTCCTTATACATGAGTGCCAGCTACTTGTTCACCGCATCACTCCCAGGGGGGATTTGTTGATATATTTAGGTAGTGATGTGTGTGAACACACTAGGACTGCCGGGACACTTTTTCCCCTCTTTAGGAGGTTTTTTTCCCCCGGCTTGTATATACGCCTATTGCCCTAATGGGCTACTTATCTTTGTACATTCTCTAGTAATACATTCACTATTGTGTGTTTGTGCTCCAAGCTTCTTCTTCTTCCTTATGCTGTTCGCGTGCTTCCGTAGACATCTATCTCCAACAGAAAGCAAAGCAGTTTTGATCTCGAAAACACGCTGAGTATGCTCACCAAAATTTGTGCGATTCTGAGACTGCAAATGGAGGAGTGTCAACAGTGCCTTAGATGAAGTGATAACCTGATCTGATATCAATTGTTGGAGTTTGACGTCTACGGAAGCACGTGAACAGCACAAGGAAGAAGAAGAAGCTTGGAGCACAACACACAATACTGAATGTATTACTAGAGAATGTACAAAGATAAGTAGCCCATTAGGGCAATAGGCATATATACAAGCCGGGGGAAAAAAACCCTCCTAAAGAGGGAAAAAAGTGCCCCGGAAGTCCTAGTGTGTTCACACACATCACTACCTAAATATATCAACAAAATGCATTAAAATCAAAAGAAATATATTCCCTCCCTCGATCAAAACAGAGGATGCCCATTTTACATGCTGACAGATTTTCAGCCAAAACCAAAAACAGTTTGAAGCACATGAACACTTCAGACTTTGCTTTCAATGGATAAACCCATGCATGCCTGGAAAAATCATCAATGAAAGTCACGAAGTAAAGATAATTTCCAAAAGAAGGTGTGTGCATAGCACCACAGACATCACTATGTACAAGCTGCAATTTTTGAGTAGCCCAAACTGAACCATCTTTTGGAAATGAGGAATGCTGCATTTTGCCCAAAATATAGCCTTCACAAACATGTTTTCTAGGTGCCTCAAGTTTGGGCAAAGAGGACACCATTTCAGATTTCTGCAAGCGTAGCAAACTAGCAAAATTCAGATGACCAAAGCATGCATGCCAAAGCTTTGCATCTGACATAGCATAAGAAGCATGTATTGCACATGCCGAATCATTCACAGATCTTTCATAGTGTATGAGCTTATACAGCCCACGACATAAAATGTGAGAAGCAATAATCACATCGCCATTTGACAGATCATGAACTATACACCTGTCATCAACAAATTTCACAACCAAGCAAATCTTGGCTAAAGTTGAAACTGATAACAAATTCTTGTTGATCCCTGGCATAAATAAAGCATCAGACAAAGTGAAAGAACTACCATCAGCAGTAGTCAAAATGATCTTAGCATCTCCCATGATAGGATATGTTATGGACAAGGGAAACCATCCTGAATCTCAGATTCCATGTGAATCCTATATCTCATGATTGTTCAGAATTTGGGGAAGCTAATGCGTCCATTGCGTCCGGAACGTGCCAAAACCCTAAGATCGACTGTCTTCTTGCTTGATTCTGACACCCGGAGGTCCTGATTCAAATCGATGACAACATGATGACATCATCAAGTCGCAACCACCCTTGAAAACCTATATAAGGAGGGGTTGGCCACATTCATAATCAGTCTTGCCAATACCAGTCTTGGGAGCTCAAGGAGTCGTGATCCGACTTTTTGCAAGGAAACAAGAAAAACAAGTAGAAGGAAGACCTCGCCAATGGAAACCTTTCCAACCCACTACTAAAGATGAGTCCATGCCTGAACCTATGCAAATAGATGTAACTAGGTTTCAGCCTCTAACACTAGAAGAGAAACAGAGAAGGAGAGTTAATAAGTTATGTCTCTATTGGGGAAACCCTGGACATATTGCAATTAATTATCCAAACAAGAGAACAAACTCCAGAGTCGCAGCCACCCTTGTAGAGCAGGGAAACGAGGAAGTCCAGTTCTAAAAGAGACCCTGCAGCCGGACCATGATATAAGAAAGGGTCTCATAATTCCAGCTACACCCATAGAAACATGTCTTGCACCTGTCAAGTTAATCATGCCCAAGAAGACCCTTTCCCTTACAGCCCTAGTAGATTCAGGAGCCTCCTCATGTTTCATCGATGAAGGATTGGTTAAGAAACATGGAATTCCTGTACTTCGGAAGAACAAACCAATAGTAGATGAAGTAGTAGATGGACGACCTCGAGCATCTGGGAATATAACCATGGAAACCACACCATTAAGAATACACCTTGGTGACCATGAATCCCACATATGTTTCAATGTAATATCGATCCCTGTACATCTAGTTATCATTGGAATGCCCTGGTTAAAGAAGCATAATCCAGACATTAATTGGTAAAAGAATAAAATCACCCGTCGAGATATCCAGAAGAACCCAACATATGTTGGAGCCAAAGCCCTCATACATGCAGTAAGGAAGGAACCTACATATATGATCCATGCCATACCAGCTCAAGAATCCAAGAAAGATGATCCAGTACAGCAGCTACCCAATCAGTACAAAGGCTTTGAAGATGTTTTTGAAAAGAAGAATGCAGATATCCTCCCAGAGCATAGACCTTACGATTGTCCCATAGATCTTCAAGAGGGAGCACAGCCACCCTTTGGACCAATCTACAGACTATCTCTAGAGGAACTTACAGAACTACGCAAGAACATTGATGAGAATCTAGCAAAGGGGTTTATCAAACACTCGAAGTCTCCAGCAGGAGCTCCTATTCTATTTGTAAAGAAGAAGGATGGGACTCTCCGGATGTGTGTAGACTATCGTGGATTGAACAAAGTCACTATAAAAAACAGATACCCTCTACCACTCATATCAGAGCTCTTGGAACACCTTGGAAAAGCAAAATTCTTCACGAAAATTGATCTTCGAGGAGCTTACAACCTTGTCAGGATCAGAGAAGGAGATGAATGGAAGACAGCGTTTCGAACAAGGGAACTCCAAATTCTCATGGACCGAAGAAGCAGAGAAGGCCTTTCAGACCTTGAAATCAGCATTTACTACCGCTCCAATTCTAGTTCATCCTGATTCTAGTAAGCCCTTCTTCCTTGAGACAGATGCATCGGACTTTGCTCTAGGGGCCATTCTTTCCTGTTGGTGCATGACAATCATCAATTGAAGAATTATGGAGGAATGAAGACAAGGAGTCAAGAAGAAAACAAAGTCAGGTGATTGAAGGAAGGAGAGATTCAGAAAAATCAAAAGACATGTACACATATGTACATTAGCTGACTTATATCTTTGTTTAGTCATACACTTGTATATATTCATCTATAAATATGTTGGAAAATGTCGGGCAAGTAGAGCAATAGAAGATTTGAGAATAGGGAGAGAGAAATTAGTGTCATTAGACACATGAAGAGTGAGTGAATTGACCATCCTCACTTAGATGTAAATTTTCTGAGAAATCGAGAATTTTTGCGCCCGATATTTTGCTATCTGCTCCTTCTGTGTTTAATCTTTTGAGAAATCCTTTTGCACGTATCTAAGTCCATAGCTAATCTATCTATGGCTAGAATTTGAGAGGTTAATTGTAATCAGGCTGTGAGAATTTTGATTAGGAACATTCATATGTAAGAATGTTCTAACAGTCGAGAAATCTGGCGCACATTTCATCTTCAATGAAATGATCATTGCTCAGTCTACAGTGTAAAGTTTTACACAAATGAGGGCTTAAAATTTAAGTTGGAAGATAAGCCATCTATGGCTAGAAGATCTTGATCAAACGGGTTCAGAGTTGGGAGAACCAGTGTTAAGAAGTTGCAGGTGTCAAAGTCGCCATTGCAGAGAAGCACTTTCAGACATAGGTAAAGTGTTTCACACATTTCTCAGTGTATGGTTAATCTTTTTGAAAGATTTAACTTGGTAAAGTTGCGCAATCTTAAGGCGAAGTGTTGTGCAAAGTTTTATCAAAAACTTTACAGGATTGATTAGTCAATGAGTGACTAATCTGCAGCAGACTTTTCAGAGAAGTTGAATTTTTCAGAACTTTCAATATTTCTGATAATTTGATGAATGATCTCTAAATTTGGTGGAGTCTAAGGTTAACCTTGACATAGAGGTGATCTAACTTCAAGGTTAACTTGTTCTTTTGGAGATTAACACTCTCCATCAGTGGTATCAGAGCAGGTTGTGTCAAAATTGAAGTGAAGAAGACTCCGACTATTGCAGAAATACAAAACTTTACATTTTGAAGGTGCAGAAGGGTAAAGGTTGAAGAAAGATCAAAGGAAGACATACAAAGAGTATCAAAAGGATCAGAAGGAGCAACATTCGAAGTAAAGGTACATTTATTATTTGTAAAGGTTAAAGATTTGAAGCTACAGGTGAAGTAAAGATGGGAGATAGTCTCCAAATTGAAAAGTTGGATAGAGAGAACTATCCTGCATGGTCTATGAGGATGGAAGCTCATCTTATGAGCAAAGATTTGATAGGATATATCACAGGAGATGAAGAAAAGCCAGAATTCAGAGATCCTAGTGTTCCAACTAGGGAGGAGCTTGCAGATTTGAAGAATTGGATGAAGAAGGATGCTCAAGCAAGAAGCATCATCTACATGGCAGTCAATGACTATTTGCTTCCTCACATTAGAGGACTTGAGAGTGCTTGTGACATTTGGAATGCTTTGGAAGAGCATTTCCAAAATACAACCAAATCAAGGAAAGCTTCACTATGGGCAGAATTTACTACCTTCAAGAAGAAGGCCTCACAGTCAATTTCTGATTATGTGACAAAAATGAAGGACATTGCAGATTCTTTAGGTGCAGTTGATGAAGACATTGAAGAAGACAAATTGGTAAGACAAATACTCACAGGACTAAGAGGAGATGAGAAATGGAAGCCTTTCATTTTATCTACAGAACTTTCATTAGATCACTTTACTCCTGATTTGAATCAATTGTTAGGTCATATGCTAACTTTTGAGAATGATATCAAAGGAGATGTTGATAAGAGTGCAGGTCATGCAATGTATTCTAAAGACAAGAAGAAAGCCAACAAAGGAAAGCAACAATCAGGTGAAGAAGAAGGTACTTCAAACCAAGCAAACTTCATAAGAGGTAGAGGAAATGGCAGAAGTAGAGGAAGAGGCAGAAACAACAAAGAGAATGCAAGAGCTTGTTGGATATGTGGTAAGACCAATCATCTATCTCATGATTGTTGGCACAATAATCAAAACAATGGTAATTATCAGAACTTTAATCAAAGAGGAAGAGGAGGTAGATTTCAGAGAGGAAACTTCAGAGGTAGAGGTGGTAGGAATTCTTTTGGAAGAGGTGGTGGAAGAAACTTCCAAAGTCAATCCTATAATAACACCTACTACAACTATGCATCAGATCAAAAGGAGGACTCGACTCTCATTATGAATACATGTGAAACTTCACATGAGGACATGAGAGTGTTTTATATTGATTCAGGATGTAGTAATCATTTGAGTGGAAATATTGCTTTGATGACTGACCTAGATCATAATGCAATTAATCATACAGTTCAGACAGGTGATAATACAAGGCATAAGGTAAAATCAATTGGTTCAGTCAAAGCTAAGGATGGGAGCACTCTTCTGAGTAAGGTACTCTATGTTCCCACAATTCCAAAGAATTTGATCAGTGTAGGTCAAATTGTGGAAAAAGGTTATGAGGTAAGGTTTACAAATGATGGAGTTTATGTGGAAGACCCTAGTCAAGGGTATAAACAAGTTATTGCAGGAAAGAAAGAAGGAAGGCTTTTCACATTGAAGGTACAAGGAAATGTTGGACATGCTATGTTCACATATGGAGAGCAGAAGGTGTCAGAATTGGATCTTTGGCACAAAAGACTTGGACACTTTAATGAAAGAGGTATCAAAGAAATGATTAACAATGATTCAGTACTTGGAATGCCTAACATTGCAGGTCAACACATGACATACAGATGTGAGGCATGTCAATTAGGTAAGGCTCATAAGCAATCCTATTCCAAGCATGGATTTATGTATTCAGAAAGACTTGAATTGGTGCATACAGATGTGTGGGGTCCTTCAAAGGACTTTAGTATAAATGGTTCAAGATATTATGTCATATATGTTGATGATGCTACCAGGTGGATCACAATTTATGTGATTAAGGAAAAGTCAGAAGTGTTTAATACATTTAAACACTATCATGCATATGCAGAAAGGATTACAGGTCAAAAATTGAAGAGACTAAGGTCAGATGGAGGGGGAGAGTATTTTTCAAATGAGTTCAATGATTATTTGTGGAATGCAGGTATAAAGAGAGAAGTTACTTGCAGGTACTCTCCTCAACAAAATGGGGTAGCAGAAAGAAGAAATAGGACACTTGTTGAGTTTGCAAGGTCCATGATGAAAGAGAAGAATTGCCCAAATTATTTGTGGGCTGAGGCTGTTAATACAGCTACATATTTGGTTAATAGATTGCCTTGTAAAGCTTTGCAGGGTATGACACCATATGAAGCTTGGTGGGGTAAGAAACCTACCTTGGATCATTGCAGAATATTTGGATGCTTGGCATATGCATATGTGCCATCTCAATTGAGGCATAAGTTGGAGCCTAAGGCAGAGAAATATGTTTTTATTGGTTATGATGATAAGCAAATGGGATACAGGTTGTGGAGTCCATCCACAAAGCAATTTATTGTATCCAAAGATGTTACATTTGATGAGCAAGGTACTTAGTATGCAGGTAAATATAATGTACATGCAGATGATGAAGAAGTGGTAGATCAAAGGAAAGGTAAAGCAAAGATTCAGTTACTTGATGAAAGTGAGAGTAATGAAGTGCAGGTTGAAGTTGAAGAGAGGCCAAGGTTTGATCCAGAATGTGATGAACCAGAGACCTCAAGAAGTGCAGAAGTTAGGAGATCATCTAGGCACAAATGGCAACCTACAAGGTATAGCTATGACACTTCATTCTTGACTACTAAAGATTATGCTTATTTGGTAAAAGCAGATGAAGACCCTTCTACATATGAAGAAGCCAAAGGGAAGAAGAATTGGGAAGATGCTATGCAAGAGGAGTATGATGCATTGATAGAGAATCAAACATGGGATTTGGTTCCTAAACCTAATAGTCAGAAGATCATTGGATGTAAGTGGGTTTACAAAACTAAAAGATTTGCAGATGGAAGTGTGTCTAGGTACAAAGCTAGACTTGTTGTGAAAGGGTATGCACAGACATATGGAGTGGACTATGATGAGACATATAGTCCTGTGGCAAAGATGACAACCATCAGGACACTCATTGCAATTGCTGCTTGTAAAGGTTGGAAGTTGTCTCAATTAGATGTTAAAAATGCTTTCTTAAATGGTTACATTTCAGATGAAGTCTACATGGAGCAACCAGATGGGTTCAAAGATCAAGTGAGTCCAAATTATGTGTGTAAGCTCAAGAGAGCTTTGTATGGGTTGAAGCAAGCCCCAAGGGCTTGGAATTATAGGCTTGTAAAATTCTTGAATGATCTTGGTTTTCAAGCATCAAAGGCAGATAGTAGCTTGCTAGTCAAAGCAAGTGAAGATGGGTTCATTTATGTGTGTATTTATGTTGATGACATAATACTTACAGGAACAGATGATAAGGGGATACAAATGATCAAAAAGCAGATGGAGAAAGAGTTCAAAATCAGTGATTTGGGGAACCTATCATTCTTCTTGGGAATGGAGATTTCTTATACTCAACATGGAGTATATGTGACCCAAGAAAGGTATCTTAAAAATTTGCTAACCAAATTTAAAATGGAAGATTGCAGGGTTGCACCTACACCTTTGGAAGTGAACCATAAATTGTCTAGGTTTGGAGGAGAAGAGTTCAGAGATATGAAACTCTATCAAAGTTTGGTTGGTAGCTTGATTTATGCTACATTGACAAGGCCTGATTTATCATATGCAGTTGGTGTGCTTTCACAATTTATGCATTGCCCTAGAAAGGAACATTGGATTGCAGGACAAAGAGTACTTAGGTACATCAAGGGTACACTCAAAGAAGGGTTGTACTATGGATTTACTTCAGATACAAAAATCAAGATATATAGTGATGCAGATTGGGCAGGTAATGTGGATGATAGAAGATCAACACATGGATACTTGTGCTATGTAGGAGACAAATTGATTTCATGGTGTTCCAAGAAGCAACATACAGTTGCTTTGTCATCTACAGAGGCAGAATATAAAGGTATGGTGGAAGCTGCAAAAGAGGTAATATGGCTAAAGACACTTTTGAAAGTTTTTGATGTGATTCAGAGTACTCCTATTATTTGTGGAGACAATATGAGTTCATTATACTTGGCAGCTAATCCTGTATTTCATGCTAGAACTAAGCATATTGAAATACAGTATCATTTCCTGAGAGAGAAGGTCATTGAGAAGGAGATTGAAGTCATACACACTCCCACAAAAGATCAAGTTGCAGATATGATGACAAAAAGTTTAGATGGACCAAAACTACAAAGATTCAAGGATATGGCAGGAATCAAGAAGATAGAGAAGAACCTCAATTAATGATTGAGGGGGAGCTGTTGGTGCATGACAATCATCAATTGAAGAATTATGGAGGAATGAAGACAAGGAGTCAAGAAGAAAACAAAGTCAGGTGATTGAAGGAAGGAGAGATTCAGAAAAATCAAAAGACATGTACACATATGTACATTAGCTGACTTATATCTTTGTTTAGTCATACACTTGTATATATTCATCTATAAATATGTTGGAAAATGTCGGGCAAGTAGAGCAATAGAAGATTTGAGAATAGGGAGAGAGAAATTAGTGTCATTAGACACATGAAGAGTGAGTGAATTGACCATCCTCACTTAGATGTAAATTTTCTGAGAAATCGAGAATTTTTGCGCCCGATATTTTGCTGTCTGCTCCTTCTGTGTTTAATCTTTTGAGAAATCCTTTTGCACGTATCTAAGTCCATAGCTAATCTATCTATGGCTAGAATTTGAGAGGTTAATTGTAATCAGGCTGTGAGAATTTTGATTAGGAACATTCATATGTAAGAATGTTCTAACAGTCGAGAAATCTGGCGCACATTTCATCTTCAATGAAATGATCATTGCTCAGTCTACAGTGTAAAGTTTTACACAAATGAGGGCTTAAAATTTAAGTTGGAAGATAAGCCATCTATGGCTAGAAGATCTTGATCAAACGGGTTCAGAGTTGGGAGAACCAGTGTTAAGAAGTTGCAGGTGTCAAAGTCGCCATTGCAGAGAAGCACTTTCAGACATAGGTAAAGTGTTTCACACATTTCTCAGTGTATGGTTAATCTTTTTGAAAGATTTAACTTGGTAAAGTTGCGCAATCTTAAGGCGAAGTGTTGTGCAAAGTTTTATCAAAAACTTTACAGGATTGATTAGTCAATGAGTGACTAATCTGCAGCAGACTTTTCAGAGAAGTTGAATTTTTCAGAACTTTCAATATTTCTGATAATTTGATGAATGATCTCTAAATTTGGTGGAGTCTAAGGTTAACCTTGACATAGAGGTGATCTAACTTCAAGGTTAACTTGTTCTTTTGGAGATTAACACTCTCCATCATTTCCCAATATGGAGATGATGGACACCTACATCCAGTCGCATATCATTCAAGGAAGTTTTTCCCTCCAGAAATTAATTATGAAATTCATGATAAAGAACTTCTTGCCATAGTAGACGTGTTTGATACATGGCGTCACCATCTAGAAGGAGCAGCTCATAAAGTCATTGTGTATTCAGATCACAAGAACCTAGACTATTTTATGACCACCCAGATTCTCAATAGAAGGCAATCTCGATGGAGTAACTTTTTATCCAGATTTGACTCTGTCATCATATACCATCCAGGACGTCATCAATGTCAGTCAGATGCCCTGTCCAGAAGATCTTACCTTGCACCAAAGAAGGGTGAAGAGGCCTTTGATCAACAAGAGAGTGTATTACTCAAGCCTGAGCATCTCCAGTTAGCAGCTATCTCTTCAAGCCATCATGAAGATTCAGCCTTGAATCAGTTAATCCATGAGAATCTACCATAGTATGAATTTTTTTGTAACGTTAAGCAGAAATCTCAAGAAGGAAAATTCCAAGAAGTAAACGAATTTCAGGAAAAGGATGGTTTACTACTCTATAAGAACCTATTATATGTCCCTCCAGGAAAGCCCAGGATCCAAGTACTTCAACAACGCCATGACAACCTTGCAGCAGGACATTTGGAGTGAATAAAACAATAGAACTCATATCAAGGGACTTTTGGTGGCCTCAGATGTGGAAGGAAGTCAAAGAATACATTCGAACCTGTGATTGTTGCAATAGATCTAAGGTACCCCGACATAAACGTCATGGCCTCTTGCAACCTCTACCTATTCCAGAAAGGCCATGGGTTTCATTGTCTATGGATTTCATCACAGAGCTACCAAAGTCAGATAAGTATGATGCCATTCTTGTTATTGTGGATAGATTTACAAAGATGGCACACTTCATTCCAACTACCAAGGCAATCACAAGTGAAGCCACTGCTAGACTTTTTCTCAGGTATATATTTAGGCTTCATGGATTGCCTGATGACATTGTCAGTGATCGAGGTCCACAGATCATATCCAGCTTTTGGAACAGTCTTTGCAAGCTCCTTGGTGTTCAAGTTAAACTATCTACAGCAAATCATCCACAGACTGATGGACAAACAGAACGAGTGAATCAAGTCTTGGAGCAATATCTCCGTTGCACTAGCAACTATCATCAAAATGATTGGTTTGAGCTTTTACCCTTTGCAGATTTTGCTTATAACAATAGTGTTCATTCATCTACTAAGCAGACTCCCTTCTTTGCTAATTACGGACAACATCCAAGGATGGATATACAACTGTCAAATCATGTCAAGAAGCCAGCTGCCAGAGACAAGGCCCAGTACCTGATGGACATTCATAAAGAACTCAAGTAAGAGATCCATAAAGCTCAACAACAATATAAGTACTATGCAGATCAACATCGTGTCGAGAATCCATCGTATCAAATTGGGGATAAAGTATCGTTACTCAGAAACAACTTGCAAACTTCAAGGCCTTGTGCAAAGTTAGATCATCAAAGATTTGGTCCATTTACCAGCTTGGCCAAGATTAATCCAGTCACCTTCAAGCTCCAACTACCAAGTACCATGAGAATACATCCAGTTTTCCATGTATCCATGTTGGAACCATATCAGATTTCACCATTGAGGGGGGAGAGACCTAGTCCTTCACCACCTATCGAGATTGATGATCATGAAGAATTTGAAGTCGAGCTGTCCTAGATTCGAGAATATCCTGAGGAAGATTAGAGTACCTTATTCATTGGAAAGGGTATGACATCAGCGATCGTACTTGGGAACCTACAGAAAACCTTCAAAGAGCACCAATCAAGGTTGGAGAATTCCATAAGAGAAATCCAATGAAGCCGAGACTAGAGAACGTGACCGCTCCTCATGGAACTCGTCGCTTGAGGGGGAGGTAATGTCATGGACAAGGGAAACCATCCTGAATCTCAGATTCCATGTGAATCCTATATCTCATTATTGGTTCAGGATTTGGGGAAGCTAATGCTTCCATTGCATCCGCAACGTGCCAAAACCCTAAGATCGACTGTCTTCTTGCCTGATTCTGACACCCGGAGGTCCTGATTCAAATCGATGACATCATGATGATATCATCAAGTCGCAACCGCCGTTGAAAACCTATATAATGAGGGGTTGGCCACATTCATAATTAGTCTTGCCAATACCAGTCTTGGGAGCTCAAGGAGTCGTGACCGCCAAGTAAGTACTCTACAAGTTCCAGTTCTAGTTCTTGTCTTGTTCCTTGTTCTAGTCTAGTTCTTGGACATACTATCTTGTCCCCTTGTAATCTCTTAGTACGAGATCCTGTCGAGTTCTTTCGTGTATCCAGTTCATCTCGGAGAAGGGAGTTCTTGTAATCCAGACATCTTGTCTCATACTTATGATCCCGGGTTGTGGGATCTCTTGTATCATCTCTAGTCCAGTTTTCCATACCTATTGGTCTCGGGTTGTGGGACATCTCGTATCAACAACATCTTCTTGTATTATTTCCCCTAAGTGGGTGTTCTTGTAATCATAAGTGTATTTCTGAAATCTTGTCTACTGTAGTCAGAGAGCACAATCTAGTGCTCCCCTGACAGGATAAGAGGAGTTGTTGGCACATGTGATAGTATTCCCTGTAGGGGTAGGCTCGAGTGAAGTGAAGAAACTCCGTTGTGAGGTGATATGTTTGGTCTCCCCACTATCAAAGAACCAAACATCTGAGTCTATTGCAGACATGTACTACTCATGAGAAGATGGGTCAAAACTGCAAACAGTAGTAAACACCCATTCTTCTTCCTGCACAAGATTAGCAGACTCTATTTTTGGTGTAGAGGCCTCTACAACAACCATTCCAACCTCTTTCTTCTTTGCCTCTTTAGCAGCCAATTTTGGATAGTTATTTATGATATGATCATTTCCTTTACATTACTTGCAAAACAATTTCTGCTTTTCTGATTTCTTTTCATCTTTATCTTCCCTCTTCGATTGTGCAAAATTAGCAGATTTCTGCTTACTAACTGAAGATCTCCATTTTCCTTTGCCCTTCTGACTAGCCAGGAAAGCTTGATCTACAACATGCATAATGGACCTATTCTGTCTGGACTGATCTTCCTGCAATAGGAGAGAGACTAACTCCTCAAATGACAAGGCGTTTGGAGTGCCTTTCATCATCAAACGAAGAGTAGAAGCAAAACTCTGGTATGAATCAGGAAGACCATTCATAACAGTCTGCACAAGTGAGTTGTCTGGTATAACCTCATCCGCAGAAATCAATTGTTCCTTGAAGCTCTTTGATCTTTGTTAGAAAATTGTCCATAGAATCACCTTTATTCATGTGCTCACTCTCCAACTGTTTTTTGAGGTAAGCAACACGAGCCTCATTCCTAGCTTGGTACAATGTGGTAAGTGTATCACAAGCACCCTTAGATGTTCTGCAAGAGCGTATGTGAGGAATAATGGCACGTTTGACAGACAAAGCTATCAATGCATGTGCCTGGGCATCTCTGCCATCCCAACAAATTTGTTCTATAATAGGTGTAGCAAAAACTGCAGCACGAACAGGAATATGCAGAATATCATCATCTTTGACACCTCCTGCATCAGCTTCAGTACCTGCAATTGTAACAGTTGCAAGTGTGATAGGACGTTTTTCAACACCCTTCACAATGTTCCACAGTCCTTTTGTAACCAATACATGTCGCATCATATGAGCCCATAACGAGTAGTTGGTACCACCCAACTTATCCTCAACATCCAACATACGGAATACATCAGTGCTTTCAGCCATGGCCAGTGACTAAAATACCTTGATGCAAAAAATTGACAGTATCTCAAAAAGTTGAACAAAACTACCCAAACAAATTCTACTAGACTTGTAGCAGACTTTGAAACGCTTATATTGGCGAACCGAAACTAGTATATACCTTTGACACAAAAAGACAAAATAGGCTGCACAAGCATTGTGATAGTGAGCTCGGAGGCCGAAATGAGCTCACATCGTGATTCTGAGACTGCAACCGGAGAGGTTTAGAGAACACTCTAGATGAAGCGGCAACCTGCTCTGATACCAATTGTTGGAGTTAGATGTCTGGGAAAGCACACGAATAGCACAAGGAAGAAGAAGAAGCTTGGCGCACAACACAATACTGAATGTATTACCACTAGAATGTAAAAAGATAAGTAGCATGTTAGGGCAATAGGCATATATACAAGTCGAGGGGGAAAAACCTGCTAAAGAGGAAAAAAAATACCCCGACGGTCCTAGTGTGCTCACACACATCACTACCTAAATATATCAACACACACGGGTGACCAAATGGTGTCTGATTTCAGATCCGTCTGAACCGACTAGACCCTTAGATCATAGACTTACTTTCTTACATTTGGCATCCCCCAAATCCTTCATATCAAATGTCTGACTCAACTTCTTTTTGAGAATTGACAAGCCATAAGAGGACTTCCCAACAATCAAGATATCATCGATATAAAGTATCAAGCTGCCATCTAGGCATCTCTTTGTGTAGAGACAATGATCCTCATTGCTTTGAGAATAGCCTTGAGACTTCATCAAAGCATCAAAATTTTGGTACCATTGTCTAGGGGGATGTTTAAGCCCATATAATCTCTTCTTGAGCTTACAAACTAGACTTTCTTTGTCAGCAATTGCATAACCCTTTGGTTGTTCTATATATATCCCATATATAAGATCTCCATGCAAGAAAGAAATTTCCACATCCATTTGGACTAGCTCCAAGTCCTCCATTGCAATGAATCCAAGCAACATGCACACGGTAGTCATTTTGACTATTGGAGAGAAGATTTCCTTGACATTAGTGCCATGTTGTTGCTTAAAACCCTTTGCAACAAGTCGTGTTTTATACTTTGGAGAAGCACTATCTGATGTGAATTTTAGCTTATATACCCATTTACATTTTAAAGCTTTCTTGCCCTTTGGCAAAGGTACTAAATCTCGAGTACCATACTTATGAGTAGAATCCAATTCACTCATCATGGCATGCTCCCACTTGACATGATCTTCTGTCTACATAGCCTCTTTGTAGCAAGAAGGCTCACAAGCATCTATTAGGATAACAAAATCCAAACCTGGAACCTCACTTCAACCTCCTTAATGGGTTGTTTATGCATCATAGACTCATTAAAAATGACATCACTACTTATGATCACAGACCATGCTTCAAGATCCCATAAAGGATATCCAAATTTTCCTTCTCGACACATATCCAAGAAAAATGCATTTCTTTGAATTATGGTCCAGCTTTTGTCTAAGCTTCTTGGGTATATGAACATATTCTTCACACCCGAAAACTCGAAGATGATCATAATATGGTGGCTTCCCTGTCCATAATTCTTGTGCCACTTTGGCATTACTAGGTGAAAGGTTAATCACGTGAACTGTAGTCAATGATGCTTCTGCCCAAAAGCCTTGTGAAAGGTTTGCATGATGTAGTATAGAAACTACTCTATCTTGAATAGTTCTATTCATCCTTTCAACTACAACATTCTCTATTGGGTTATAAGGAGTTGTGTAAACTCTCTACAAATTTTTCTAGACTAACAAAAAGGTTGAATTCATGTGAGGTATATTCACCCCCATTATTTGAACATAACATATTAAGCTTAGATCTTTTTTCAATCTAAATTGAAGGAGGTTATTTTCTAAAAATAGGGAATAATTCATCCTTCAATTTGATATGATATACCCAGACTTTTCTAGTAACATCATCTATGAAAGTGACAAAGTAAAGAGAACCACCTAATGACCTTGTGGGCATAGGACCACACACATTTATATGAATGAGATCTAAAAGCTGAATTGAAGATTCAATGTGCGTTTTATGCACATTCCTAGTTTGCTTTCCATATTGACAATGCTCACAAAATGAAAAATCAAAGAAAGATAACACAAGTAAGTAGCCAGAACGAGAAAGATTTTCCATTCCACTATGAGATATGTGGCCCGAGTGGCCATGTCAAATGCAAGCCATAGGTTGTTTAGTAACAACTAACAAGTGTTCTTTTTGTGATACAAATAAAGGATAAAGTGAGCCAACTTTGCTTCATTTTACAATAACCATATTGCCCTTTGATATGAGAAAGGGCTAAGCATAGAAAACCACCTAGTAAACAAGGTCATCAAGTTCACCAACTAACATCAAACTATGTGATAACTGAGGTACATGACATCCATTATGCATACTGAATGTTGAACCATCAATGAACTGCACAACCATGTCTCCAATCCCAACAATGTCACACTGGTAAGAGTCACCAAGTCTCACAGTACTAAGAGACTTTATTGCATAAGTAGAGAACCATTCTCTATGTGGTGTCACATGGAAAGAAGCACCAGAACCTTGCATCCACATGTGGGAAAGAGAATCAGCCATAAGAGCCTCAGTAGGCACAACACTGTCAAGTGTCAACACATTAGCATCATCATAAATAGCATTGATTTCTTCAATCATCAGAGTCAAAGTAGATGGTGTAGGTAGCTATTTAACATGTCCATCAACATTCTGCCCTTTACCTTTAGCATTCTTTAATGCATACTAGTCTTTCTTCATGTGTCCTTTCCTATGACAATAATAGCATTCGATATTCCTCTTCCCGGATTTACTTCTAGTCTTATTCCATTGACCATTTTGTTCCTTGTTCTTGCTCTTGCCATGTTGTTGAGTCTTTCCTTGGTAAGAATTGTGAACAATATATGCATCTCCACTCTGAGTGCCAACCATAGATTTTCTATGAATCTCCTCACTCAAGAGTCCTCTACAACATCATAGACCAATTTACCACTAGGTGCACTATTGCTAATAGCTGTGTAAAATGTATCCCATGATGATGGCAAGGTGCATAACAACAAGACTGGTTTCATTTCATTATCCATCTCCATTTTCTAAGCCTGTAACTAAGAGAATATAGCATCAAACTCATTTAGATGAGCAGCAACACTATATTTGTCCTTCGTGCGAAGGTCATATAACTTTCTTATCAGATACACTTTATTTGATGTCATTTCTTTTTCATATGTATTGCATAATTCTTCCAAATCTCCTTTACACTTTCACATTCTAATACTATAAATTAAACATTATCTACTAGGTGCAATCAAATGGTAGAGCTGGCCATTTCATCCAACTCACCCCAATCATCATCATCCATATTAGCAAGCTTCTTTGTAGATTCAATTTATTGGCTTCCACTGTCTCCTCTAAATCAGCACATCTTTAATCTGATTCTTCCATAGAGCAAAGTTTGTGCCATCAAATTTCTAGATCTCAAAATGTTCTTTGCCTTGCAAGTTATAGCTCCTCTTGGGAACACTGGCACTAGACCTAGATCCACCAAATGTGCCTAAAATTTCTGATGCCATGATGAAAGAGAACTGACTAGAATGAAAATGGAGCTAGAATAGTCCAAGCACCACTAAGGCTCAAGAAAGGATGACCAAGTTTTAGATTTCTCCCCAAAAAATGGATTAATGGATAGTAATGACCAACCAAAAGGATTATGTGAAAGTGAATGTGATGTAAGTAGATGGAATATTATTTAGAAGAATAATTGTAATTAGAAAAGTCGTGCACCGAAAGGGTGTAGCGCAAACATTGTATCGTTTCTTTCTAATCAATAGAGTATGCGCAGAAGAGATGACAGAGGAGTTGCCGGCCTGTTCGGTCTGGGCGATGGTCTAGAATTGATTCTGTTTTGAAGTTATATTAATTGCAGAATTGTCTGTAAGAGTCTGTATTCGAAGTTCAAGTAAATCAGGTATTGTGTTAATGTTCACTGTGTTGAAGTGAAGTGTAGCAGTAATCATAAAGAAAGAGTGAAAGTGTTGTGTACGTAATTGTGGTGATCATTAAGAATGCTATGCGCTGAAGTGTAATTGAATCTTCTGTAATTGTCTGGGGTTAATTAATGAAGTTGATTGTCGGAAGTTAAGTAGTGAATTGGGAAAATATATATAGGGCCTCCGAATTATCATACCCCTGACCATCCCAAGAACCCATGAGTAAGAACAAAATTTAACACTAGCGTCGGCCATGGGGCATGGAGTAGCCAATCAGTGCATAGACTAAGAGTTGAGAAGAACCCGATTATATATGCCTATAACACGTTCCAGAGAATCGTACCCGAAGTACAGATGGGATCAGCATCCCTGGAAAATTCCTAGCGCATTGGGCACCTCCGAGTAGTAGTGGTGACAAACAATCGTTGGAAGGAAAGTGAGAAATCTGGGCCAATGCAGTACCACCTCAGCATTTCCTTGTGCAAGGATTACAGGGTATACCAGAAGTGCAACCAACTCCATCGACGGAAAGTAAGATTGGTGAAGTAAGCACTAGTTCTGGTGATAGTGTGGAAATTTCCGGTAGTAGTTTGTGGAATTCTGGTGGAACCTCAGATAATTTGGGGGCCGGTTTGCCAAATTTTGGTGAAAGTTCTATTCTCTGTTCTGATTTTGAGGGAACTAGTGTATTGTTGGATGAAAGTTTTGGTGAAAAGCTCACTACAAAAGTCCATTACGATGAAGGGCAATTGGGTGTAGGTGTGTGGGAACGACTTAACAATATCCAATTACCAGAGGGCATCCAAGACGACGGGACAACATAGCAGCAATTCTTGATTCAAACACCATGACATCAACAACAACATCAACAACAACAGTAGCAGCCGCAGCAGCAGCAGGCCATACCACCACGACCGGTACCCGCTGGAGTTACATATATGAAATTTGGAGGATTTCTCGGTGATGATCCGGATGCACATGTGAAAACTTTCGAAATTAGTTATGGAGTACTCAACTATCTAGCAGATCCGGCATATAAGGCTATAGTGTTCCAGTCTACGTTGGTTAATGAGGTTGCTCGATGGTTAACTGAATATGACATTAACCATTTTGGTCAGTACGATGATGTTAAGGATGCCTTCTTATAACGATTCCAGTTGAAGAAAAATGTGGCTCAGATCTTTGACTATCTGCAAAACAATAGACAAAAACCACACTAGAATGTGTAGGAGTATGCAACTTTATTTCGAACTCATCTATGGCAACTACCGCCGGCGCATGCTAACCTACCAGATGACGTGATCACCCAGTGGTTTATTAATGGATTAAAACCTCAACATAAACAAGTAATGATCATACGATATGTGGGTGGTATGACTCTGGATGCGGTCATAGCTATGGCATTATAGTTGGAACATAAGGTGGATGGATTCGCTGAAGATTTGGACTGGTTGAAGGCAACCAAGGGTACGAGTGAAGATTCATTGAAATAAGTGTATTGCACAAAATGTAAGAACCCGGGACACACTACTTTTGCATGTGCACTAAACCAAATGTACTGTGATATTTGTAATACGGTGAGTCACTCCACCTAAACATGTCCATATAATGCCAAAGTACAGGCCAGGCCAACTGTAAATGCTATAATACAAGAGTAGGGACAACCGGCTGCCCACTATGTACCACCGCAGTTGAGGAATACGTCCTACCAAAGTTATAAAACCTATCGGGAAACACGAGCAAATAATTTTGGCCAGACTCGGTGGAATTCCGGTCAATCGGGTGAAGGAACATCCCTCTCGCCACCCAGATGCCATTTCTATGGTGAGATTGGACATATCTGAAGATATTGTAAAGAGGCAACTGAGTATGATAAACGAAGAAAGGAGCGACAGAATCCAATGGCCAACATGGTATATATTTCAGCAGTAGATACTCAAGCGGCAGTAAACCAAACATGTTCCGACAAGAATTTACAACTAGCAGCTGAGATTTTTGAGCCTGGCATTCGAGAACAATAGAGAGTTTTTACCAAAGCTAGTATGTGGGCCAATCAAGAACCAACAATTTTTCCCGATCCAGTACCGATGGTTCGGTAGACAGTACCGAATTCACCACCAGAAGCACCGAGTCCAGTGAACCTGCCGCTAGAGATTCTACCGGATGCGATCAGGAGTATGCTAAATTTTGACTTTGTGTGGAATATTCTCTCACAGGCCTCCATTACAATACCATTGGGGCAACTGTTAGCCTTGGTTCCGAGTGTACGACAACAATTTCAACATCAAGTTTGTCCGAAATCTTTGTGTCCACCTACTACGGCCACTATTAGTCCAGAAGTTGATTTTGTGGTGGACCACATTGTTCCTTTAATTATGGTATGGTATAAAAACCATAAAATCAATCAAGTGTTAATTGATGGAGGCTCTGGTGTGAATATTGCGACAGCCGCCCTTTGTAAACGGTTAGGATGGACTCAAATTGAACCTGTTCAGTTTTTTGTGAGGATGGTAGATCAGTCTAGGGTGTATCCAGTGGGTTTGGTATGTGATATACCCATTGCTCTTCAGGGAGCGGTGTTCAAAATGACTTTTGTTGTTCTAGAATTACCTGATTCAACTCTGGACTACAACTTGTTGTTTGAAAGGCCCTGGCTGAAACAAGCCAAAGTATTGCAAGACTGGTCAGCACACGAACTTATTTTCAAAAGCAACCACCGGAAGTATGTAGTTCCGTTGGATGAGATGAAACCATGCAGCCTCCATGCTCGACCCTACATAGCCGAACCTGTGCATATGTTGGATGGACTTTCCGATGATGAAGAAGAAGCGTTTCTCAAGGCTAACCAGGATTTGCTCGCCTTGGGGACAGTCGACTTATAAGCAGTTGCTGATAATTGGAAGTCGGTTGTCTGTTCGATAGTTCCGATTACAGAAGAAGGCTTAGCTATGGATCAAGCTTTGAATGCCCAGAGTTTCCATCGTTTATTCCAGTCACCTAAGGATATACCCATGCCACGGCAGTTTTATGTACCAGAAGCTCAACTTATCACCTACGATTTGCGAAATGAGGATACACCACGGCCGGTCAAGATTAAGGCGGGATTACAGGAAACTTTTAAAAATGGTCTACTACAGTTGTTGACCGAGTTCCAAGATGTATTCGCGTGGGACTGAAAGGGTTGGACCCTCGTATCTATCAACACCGTGTGATGCTCAAGTCGGATGCATGCCCAATTAAGCAACCCAGTTACCGCATGAACCCAAATTATGCTGCTCAAGTGAAAGTTGAATTGGATCGCTTGCTGAAAGTCAATTTCATCGTTCCCAGAGCATGCAGAATGGATTTCACCTATTGTCATCGTCCCAAAGAAAAATAAGCAGTTACTTATCTCTGTGGATTACCTGAAATTAAATGCGATGACCGTACCGGATCCCTTGCCACTTTCCTTTTGGATACAATGCTCGATGATGTTGCCGAATGCGAGATGTATTCCTTTTTGGATGGTTACAGTGGCTATAATCAGGTGTGCTATGGCTGAAATGGACATACCAAAGACTGCATTTATTACAAATTGGGGTGTATATGCATGTACAGTGATGTGGTTCAGTCTTCACAATGCTCTACGATGATTTTTTTCCCCTATTTAACCACCTTTATGCACGTGTATCTGGATGATTTTTCGTTATTGGGTGATACATCGGCTCATCTTTACCACCTACGATGCTTCTTCTCTAAGTGTCGAGAGTTCTGGTTGTGCTTAAACCCCAACAATTCGGTCTTTTTGGTTTCTTGTGGCAAGTTGCTCGGTCATATTATTTCAAAGCAAGGTATTTAGGTGGATCTAGATAAGGTGCAAGCCGTGTTACATGCACCTGTCCCTACAACACGAAAGGAAGTTATGTGATTCCTTGGCCAAATACGCTGGCATGGGTGGCATCTTCGGTGGCTCGCACATTTAGCCATACCCCTAAATCAGTTGATTACTAGTGGCAGCTTCCATTCCATGTCTTCATGGATGCATCGGATAGTGCCATCGGTAGTGTGCTCATGCAACAACAGGATAAGTGGTTTTGTCCTGTCTATTATGCTAGTCAACGGTTAGCTGCTGCTGAATGAAATTACTCAATCACTGAGAATGAATGCCTCGGCTTAATTTATTCAGTGAAGAAATTCTGGCACTACTTGTTGGGATGCCAATTCACGTTCCATGTGGATCATGCTGCCCTGGTTTATCTTGTCTGTCAGCAACATTTAGAGGGCAGATTAGCCAGGTGGGTGTTGCTATTACAAGAATTTGATTACATGGTCGTACATCAGCCAAATCAGCTCATGCATTAGCTGATTTCTTATCTCGGCTTGATTCCGGTGAACCTCCCGGTGGAATTGGTGATACTACCCCTACTATCTATGCGACTGATTCGGTCCAAGATGAGGGTGAGGAGCTCGCAGTGGCACCTTTGTATTATGATACTCTTCTGACCTTCCTCACCAGTGGAAGCCCCCCGACTCATACATCTACTTCGGCTTGTCATAAATTGGCAATGTATAGTCGACGGTTCCGGATCGTTGTAGGACATTTGTATTACATGGATCCTTCTGGTGCACTATTATGGTGTATTCCACCCCATGAAGTTCCTTCAGTTATTGAAATGACCCATTCTACTCCTTCTGGTGGTCATTTTTCAGTCGATCTTACTTACCGAAAAATTTTGCACAGTGGCTTATGGTGGCCCACTATGCAGCGTGATATTGCTACCTCTATTAAAATGTGTGATGCTTGTCAACGCTCGGGACAGCCTTTACAACGGCATCATTTTCCACTGCAGCCTGTTGCTCCCCTTGAACCTTTTCAAAAGTGGGGCTTGGATTTCATCGGTCCCATTACAACATCGGCTACTATTACTAATCATCGATATATACTTACTTCTACGGATTATGCTACTCGGTGGGCAGAAGCTTGGGCTTTAAGTCCGTTACTACGGCTATGGTGGTTAAATGTTTGATGAATGATGTGTTCCCTCGGTTTGGTCTTCCCTTAGAGATTGTTTCGGATCAGGGCACACATTTTGTTAGTTCCTTACTGCAAGCACTTACCTGCACCCTGCAGATTGTTCATAAATTTAGCTCCCCATATTACCCTCGTGCCAATGGTCTTGTTGAAAGTACCAATAAAACCTTACTTAACATGCTCAAGAAATTAGTTTTGGAATGTCCGGAGCGTTGGGATCAATTCCTTCCTTCAGTTTTGTGGGCATACCGTACTACGTACAAATGGCTACAGGGAATACACCTTTCAAATTGGCATATGGGTCGGAGGCCATTGCACCCATGGAGTTGGTGGTACCTAGCCTCAGGGTGGCACTAGAACATAAGCTCTTATCGAAGGAATCTTTTCCTTTCCAATTGGAGGTGTTGCGGTCTTTGGACGAACAACGCTGGGAAAGTTTTCTATTGCTGCAAGAAGTCCAATTGCAACAAGCTAAGAGACATGATTGGTTTCTTTGCACTCATGTTCTTACCAAAGGACAATTAGTTCTGTTCTATAATGCTAAATCTAATCGTTCAGCAGGCAAGTTCAAAGTTCGGTGGTTTGGTCCTTACTGTATTGAATCGTAGGTTGGACCTGCTACATTTCGATTATCCACGTTAACTGGTACCCTTCTTCCTAAGGCGATCAATGGATCGAAGCTTCGTCCCTATTATCCCTTGCCTTCTTCATCTTGATGCTTTATCGGTATTTTTATTCTCCGCCCGATTTATACCACTGTTTTGGCTCGACGTTCCTTTCCCGTCCACGTTTTCCGGTTGACCGACTGACTATAATATTTTCGTTTTCTTACCTAACCATGATTAGTAGCTGCCTTATGTGTCTAAGATTCTGTTAATGTGTGCATGTCGTCATTATGTTTGTATATTTCCAACACTGGGTGATGATTATGTTTCTTCCCACATTTCCATTTGGTGTTTTTACTTAATCCCCTTCTTCCCTCTTTTTTCTGCTATTAGTGTTCTATGTTTGTGTGTTTGCATGTTCTGTGTTACCTAGTGTATTCGTTCTCTCGTACTCACCATGGAAGCTTTGGCTAACATTGCTACCTTCCGTGCTTTGTGCGCACTCGTGGCCTTTCGGCATTCGTTGAACTGCCTTGACATTCGGTTGATTGTCATCCTTTCTTTGTGCAGATCATCTTTGCCATTGCTGCTACTCCCGCTACCGAAGCTGGCTAGTCGCTAGCTTGTCTTAACCCACGTGTCATAGTCACCCTTAACACAGTCACTTAGGGATTCCATCTGCCTCACGAGGGTAGTGTAGATGGCCCTCTCTTATAGCTGTCAACAATCAAAGAGCTTTTCTCGCGACATTCTTTAAACGAATTTGCCATCCTTTGTCGCCATGAACCCACTACAGTTTCTTTAGCTACACTTAACTTGCAAAAACAAACATACGGCATTTCTCGCCCCTTCTATTCCATGATCGATGCCGCTGTGCGTGAAGAAGCTAATTTTGCTTCATTTTTCTTCGAGTGCATTCATTGGGAATGCTAGGCAGTTTCTTGGCAATTGGCGAAGGGTGATATCCCTCGGACATGCTTGCCACATCTGCTGACATTTCTCCTCCCGGCGATTCAAGTTGTGCAACCTTCTCCCCTGAATACCCTTCTCTTCCATGAGGAGTCCGTACAAGTGATGGAGCTCAACGACGACAAGGATCTCCTGCAGTTCTTTAAGGGGAAGTGCTGCAAATTGAGCCCCTCTCACAGTAAGGCATAGCCATCCTCAACCGTGCAGTTGCAGGATACTGCTTCTTCTGCTCAGATTATTTCTGCACCATCATCCCCTAAAGACCAAGTTGGTCCTGAAACTGTCCTTGAAGAGGTTCATCATGATGATACGGTCATACAGCCACAGTCTCATCCACAGGAGCCAGCGCCCGACACGGTAACAGAAGTTGAGAAACTCGTGGATAAAGCACAACCTAAGGAGGTGATTGCTCAATCGGATGTCTCGTCTCTCGTGGTAACTACTCTTGCTTTGCTCTCTTCACCCCAAAACCCACCTCTGTCTCTTTCTCCCTCAAAGGTGCCTTTGTCGCCTAGCCCTCCTTCCTCGCCATGTCATTCGATAGCCTGTCCTCTTCCTTCCTCCCCTGATTATTCGCCCCCTTCGTCGTCTACCACCATTTCCGCTAACCCCTCTCAGCCAATCTCCACCTCTATTGTAACTGATTCATTGGCCCAACTAGCTCAGATCGGTAATTACCTCATTCATCTTTCCACCCATCTCCCCCATCACCTACAAGTTGCCCAACAATCCCTCCGATAGCAGTACCAATCCAAGGTGGACATGCTTGAAGCGGACATTACACCACTTCAGGAAGAGGTGCTCACAGCCAGAGCTGAAGCTACTTTACTCGAGGAACATATTCGAAGTCTCCATGCCCAGTTGAATGAGAAGAATGCCATCATTACAGCTCGCGATGATGAGATTAGTAAGTTGACTAAGACCCTAATTGACAAGGAGGACGCCATGACCACTTTGGACAATCTCCTCGAGACCACACGTGCTGACTTTGCTATAGTGGAGCAAAAGGATCAAGAGATGGCGGAATTAGCCTTACAAGCCGAAATTGAATTAAATAAAGTTACCGAAGAGCTCTTTAAGAGAAATCACTCTCTAGAAGAAGAAATTGGCCGCAATATTCAATCGAAGAAGGATGTTGAAGCCATCCAAAAAGAGCGGCAAGACTGTTATAAAACCATGCAATTCCAGTCTCAAGAGCTTGAGCGCAAGGAGAAACAGCTAGGTATCCAGGACGAGCGCTTATCGCGCATTGATGCAGAAATTACGAACATGAAGTTACGACGTGATGCGGCACTCACCAATGACTTCTACCTCTAGGAAGCTTTTTTGTAGAGTCAAGCAGATACCTTACTCTCCCAAGTAATTGCTTCCAGCTTTGTGCGAACAGATGCACATCTGGTTGAACTGCAAATTTTGAAGGAAATGTTAGACTCCCTGAAGCAGAAAATAACACGAACCTTTAAATTAGCAAGATCCATGTATATCCAAGGAATCATTGATGATTCTTAACCTTTGTAATGTTCCATGCTAGGTTCGAGTCCACCATGCGTGCCAGTGTAAGCCGCCGGAATATTATTTAGAAGAATAATTGTAATTAGAAAAGTCGCGCACCGAAAGGGTGTAGTGCAAACATTGTATCGTTTCTTTCTAATCAATAGAGTATGCGCGAAAGAGATGACAGAGGAGTCGCTAGCTTGTTCGGTCTCAGCGCTGGTCTGGAATTGATTCTGTTTTGAAGTTATATTAATTGCAGAATTGTTTGTAAGAGTCTGTATTCGAAGTTCAAGTAAATCAGGTACTGTGTTAATGTTCACTTTGTTGAAGTGAAGTGTAGCAGTAATCATAAAGAAAGAGTGAAAGTGTTGTGTACGTAATTGCAGTGATCGTTAAGAATGTTATGCACTGAAGTGCAATTGAATCTTCTATAATTGTCCAGGGTTAATTAATGAAGTTGATTGTCGAAAGTTTAGTGAATTGGGAAAATATATATAGGGCCTCTAAATTATCAGACCCCTGACCATCCCAAGAACCCACGAGTAAGAACAAAATAATTGTAACTTTAACAGTGCTCACATCAATAAGTGTATCAAGGAGTAAATTGACCACTGTATAGTTGGCAAAACCAAAAGATTGGAAAACTTTTGCCATAGTCTCCTCTACAAAAAAGAGCATATGACCAGTGTCAAAATCTCATAAAACTACAAATACTGACATGGAAACTTGCATAGTGAATCATTGACTCCACTACATATAATGAGTTACCTGAAAGAAGCCAACTAGGCTTATTGAGCACCTTTGAACAACTAGCATACATCTCCTATGGAAAGGCTAGGTAAGTTTCCACCTACATCACCAAAGAGACCCCAACATCAGAGTGTCTCCTAGTTAAGAAAACCTCACCATGACCAGTTTTATCAAAAGTAAAAGGCTTTATGCAAAAAACATAACCGCTATATCAATGACCACATGGACGTAGTACATAAGCAATATCCATAGAATCATGCATAGTGTGTATGTGCTCAATATATGCATTAAAATGGCACTGAAAGGCTGAATTCACAGCCTAAACACTAGCCAATAACACATGCAAGTGTCTATCAACTCTATTCTTTAGGCTCAAAAAACCTGCATAAACTTGTTGTGGCTGCTCCCAACATAACTGAAAACCTTTCAAGAAACCTATAGATTTACTAGCGTGGCTGAAAACACAGCCCCAAATCTAAATATTTGTTGTCATAGAAGTACAAAGAACACTCTTCTTAATGTTCTTGAACCTGTGTAAAGAGAACTATGTGTGAAAGTACTCCAAAATGGCTCCAAAAATCACTCAAAAAATGCTTCAAAATAGGTTTTGAAAACAAAGAATGAAGCTTTGAGGGCCCAAAACATGTTCAAGGTAATGTGAACCTTAGTCTTTTGCCTTCCTCAAGCACCATGAGACTGTAGCTTAGTGGCAAGAGATATGTCGGTTAAGCGAGCTTTAGGGGAACAAACTAGGATGGGTGAGCTTTTGGGAAATACCAGGAACCTCCATCTTCCTTGATCATTGAGGTCCTCCCTCACACGCAGCCAATGGTGCCATCGGTGACTCAGATTTCAAGGTATGCCAAGGTCTATGACTTGGTTGTTGCATTTATCGTTATGACGCGGAGAAACCCTTGGGTGGGCAGGCGAGTGCTCGCTTGCTCACACAAAAGGAACAAAGCTTTTATGTCAAAATGTTATGATACTAATGAAGTATTTTTTTGGCAATACATGATGGTGGAATCTCGTTCTTGAGATCTCTGCAACAATACCCTTGCTATAGAAAGCCAAAATCCAGTGCTGCACACAGTACTCTGCACAGCGGGTGCAAAATACATAGGAAAAACATACAATACACAAACCATGAACACATATTTCTTAGGTCATACAACTTCGGTCAAACTTAGCATCTCTAGTTGACTAGACCACTATATATTTTATTGAAGAACATATACAAAAGTGTCCAGAGGCCATTTGGCCTTTCACATGGACACTAATGGTAACAATGAGTCCTAAAGTTTTAACAGGATTATTTGAGAAAACTCTAAAGAAGTTTATCAAGCACAATTTCATTTATTTATGGCAAGCAAACTAGTTTAAGATGTATGTCTCTGAATTTCGAGGTGATCTTGGGGTTTTAGTGATTTCTTTTTACAGAAAACTATAGATTTTGTTAGCAAAATGAAATACAATCTATGCATTGGTGGTCTGTACAGATAACTATTTCTATGCATATCACATATTTTCATATGGAGGGCATCCCTAAAAAGGTAATCCACTTCTTCATATCCGATGACAAGAAGCATGATGCCCTTTTTGTGCAACATTTTTTCCAATTACATTAGCAATGGTTGAGAGAGCTAAACCTTGACTTTAGCCAACATTGGGTATGGTCAGATGGTGCAACCTTCAATTCTTCATATCCGATGACAAGAAGCATGAGACCCTTTTTGTGCAATATTGTTTCCAATTACATTGGCAATGGTTGAGAGCTAAACCTTGACTTAAGCCAACGTTGGGTATGGTCATGTACAATGCCTCCATTCAGGTGTAATAAATCAAGAATAGTGTTATCAATTTTGTCAATTTAACCATTACTTTTAGGATGAAATAAAGAACTAGAAATTATTTTTGTCCTTTTTCTTTAGAAATGCAACCCAAAATAACTAGGAAACAAATATCACAATCCAACAAAATAACTTTGAGACAATCAAAATGTGAAAAAGTACATTTAATAAAGAATTCAACAGACCAAGGTGGTCATTTTTGTTCCCAAAGTACTAAAATATATATTTGTTGAAACTACCTACTACTATCTGAATCATATCATTGTGAAAAGATATCATGAGAGGAACGATTGTAAAGTTCATATAAAATTTTGTTCCTAATGTTTATGATGGCATTCAAATTTCAAATTATTTCCAAATTGATGCTTAATTTATAAACAAACATCACATTGTGGAATGAGTTGTTCAATGCCTTTTTTCATATAATACAAAAAGAAGAATTGTTTACATGAAAGAATGGTATTTTGTATGTGACAATGTCCCATGCATGCAATTCAATGTGTTATTGTGCTCAACTTCTATTGTAACCTCACATTGATTTGATAAAGATGGAGCATTATCTTTCATGGCAGTTATGCATGGAACTTTGTTCTCCATGTGACCTATAGTCAAACATCATTACAATCAATGACAATATTAAGCTATCAAAAATTGTACATGGGTATATAATATGAAGCATAGAGAACAAAAAAAATTAATAACATTGATACAAAATAGGCTCATTACAAGATTTGATGATAGCTAATAGATTTGGACGATATCACATGTGGGGATAGTAATCATTACAAAGGAAGAGTGGAAAGAGGGTGAACACTAGTACTATTCTTTTAAAAGATCCTCTATATCAGGTACAATGCCTCTATTTAGGTGTGATCAAGTAGTCTACTGCCTTGTAACTGGGTGCAAATGGTTTGGCTTCTTCTGTCGTTTCATAGGCGCTTGCAAATTTCTTTTTGTATTTGCCATAAATTGTGCTAGAGTGGCATCTTCTTGTACGTCAACACTCTAAAAATTTTGTTGGGGATTCAGACATGTCAGAAACTGAGACTATCTTACAATAGTTTTGCTTCAAGGAGGTTCCATTTGCAACATTCATTTGAATACGATCTCTGTTTGAAATCTCATAAGGATTAGATGTTGGATTTTTCAGAGGCTCCTTGTTTGAACAAACAATGGGATAAATAGCTGGAAGAGGAACTTGATTTGAAAAATCAACATTTGAAGGAAGAAATTGATTTGGATGAGTATGTGGATCAGACCATGGAGGAAGATCCCTTGGGGAGATGTCATCTAGATTACAGCCATACCATAGCCTATATTCAAACTGACAGGCAACATGCATGTTGATAGAAAGAGGAACCTCTTTATCAACAAAAGGGTTGTGACTAGATAGATGAATATATGAGGCGCTAACTAGATCGATACAATTCTCAATCATTTGGTCTTGATCACTATCAAAGTCAATGTGTGTGGACTCTGCATCATGCATGTGATCAATTGTAAAAGGATTGACATTGGCATCCATTGTAGATTGGGTTTGGAGGAAGGATAGAACATTGTTTCTCTCTTTCAATGTTGAAGATTAGGCATAAGTCTTACTTTTAGCAAATGGTGTACATTCAATGTTCTCACTTGCCCCAAGATCCATATTGTCTGCAACATTACCATTGCTAGTCATTGTAGCGACTGAGGTACGAGCAACTGCTTAGCAACAAAACTAGCCAAATTAGTGTGTTGGTAGAGGGCTAAAGAGTATGAAAGAGCTAGATAATTGATGGATGGCATCACCATTGTTAGTAATTGTCGTAACTGAGGTACGAGCAACTACTTATCATAATGAAACTAGCTAGATTAGTGTTTTGGTAGAGGGTTAAAGACTAAGAAAGAGCTAGATAGTTGATGGATGGCTAGAATTTAGATTGGTATAGCTGGATGACTATTTAGCTAGATAGATAGTTGGATATGTTGGTGCAAATGTTCAAGCCTACACATTTGGCTTAGCATGGAAGACATTGTGTGGAACTAGCACTTGATGATTCATGTGAACTATAGCTTGTAACTACTTGATCATTTACCATTGTAAAACATTAATTCTTTGGAGAATCTTGTAAAAGCTTATAACTCGTGGAGTTAGGAAGAATGTTAGCTACGACTTCAAGTTGAGGGAATATCTCCTAAATCAGTGGAGTCATTTTTTGGAGCCAAATCTTTAATTCAAAATTCAAACTTAGAAGTAACACATATAAAAAGACCTTGTAAAATCTCGCAGCATGGTGCCTCATTCAGAGCTCACTCTTTGATCACTTGTAGAACTTGAGTAGTTCACACTATAACTCACTAAATTCATCAGTATTGAGCATCATTACAATGCCAATGACTCTGTACAATTATGTTCTATAATACATATAGCTCATTGATCATCTCTATCTACTTCTATGCAATGACTACTCAAAATAGTCAACTTCTTCTAGTCATATCTCCGTGAATACTCAACCATTTTACATAATCTTTGGCTTGTTGGAACCAACTTGAATTCTATCTTGTACTGTAAAAAATTCAAGGCATTTAGTTCAAGCATCAGGGAGAAATCGCCTTCGAAGTGCTCATTGGTCATCTACTGGTTGTTCCCTAAAAAATCGGGGGTAAGATCTGATTTGCTAAAGTTATTTCTCATAGCATAGTTGATCATTTTAAATGATTCCACTTGAAATCATTATCTATCTAAGCTAATTGAATTCCCCCAAAAGGAATTTTGCCAATTATTACTCTTTTGTGAGCTCTGAGTAAAAAAATCAACAGGTGTATGGACTAAAATAACAAGTTTTTCAACAGCAGTTATTCTTGAACTAGTATGTTTTAGACTAATTGTTTCAAGTATCAATTCCAAAGTACATAGGCACTTTCTTGGTGTCATCTGCAAGAAAAAAGGGCCAACTTTATAACTTTGCAGTGCATCAAGGCTAGTACAAAGTAGGCTTCAGCAGTACCACCTCACTTCCTTGAGGTATCCATCCATCTCTTCCAACAGTGGTATCAGAGCAAGTTGAGGTAAAATGGGAGATGGTTTCCCTTCTTTCATTGAAAAATTGGAAAGGAATAATTATCCAGCATGGTCTTTGAAGATGAAGACCTACCCACAAGGAAGAAGTTTGTATGGATACATATCAGGAGATGAGGAGATGCCCACATTTAGAAGCAAAGGTCAACCTACAAGAGAGGAGCAAGAAAGACTCAACTCATGGTGTGCCAAAGATGATTTAGCTAGGTCATATCTACTTACCTCTATCTCTGACTTCCTTCTTCCTCATATTAGGAATTGAAAAACTTCCCAAGAGACTTGGGATACTCTATCTTCATACTTTTCTTCCAATACAAGAGCTAGGAAAAATGAGTTGTGGATAGAGTTTACTACTCAAAAGAAGCAACCTAAGCAGAATGTTTCAGAGTATGCGACCAAGGTGAAGGATGTGGCTGATAAGTTGGCAAGCATAGGAGAGGAGATTGAAGAGGAGAAAATAGTGATACAGATAATCAATGGCATCAAGGTAGATGATAAGTGGGAATCCTTCAGAACTACAATGGATCTTTATATGGATATGCAAATCCCTGATCTAACCACTCTCATGGGGCAACTCTTCACCCATGAGTCCAAGCTCAACAAAAATGGTGAACCATCAAGAGGTAACAATTCTTCTGCCCTCTATATAGATAAAGGAAATTCTAAAGATAAAGGAAAGAACAAGAAGTTTGAAGATGAAGGTGCTACTTCTCAAGCTACCTATGCAGGGAGAGGTAGGAATTCAAGAGGAAGCGGTAGAGGAGGTAAGCAGGGTAGGGGGAGACCTTTCAACTCTTCCCCATGCAATATATGTGATTGTCTAATCACACAACAGATGAGTGCTATAGGAACTTCAAGAACCAGAGAGGAAGAGGATTCCAAAGAGGTGGCTACTCACAATCAAGAGGAAGATTCAATCATAATCAAGGTTACTGTTGATGTATGAAACACCACAAGAAATGAATTAAGGTGACACTAGAACACCTCTATGGTCACCATTAACTCATTGCCACTCCAAACTTTGAGAAATGATAGCCTAAAGTGAGAACTTTGCTTCTACAGAAATTCCTAGTCACTGAAATGACATACCTTCAGTATTTTGCTAATTTCTCTTAGCTCACATATTATTTCTCTATGAAACTTTATAGGCTGAAACTAGAAGAGTAGAGCTTTCCAACAAGCTATCATATGCATCAAACGGAGCTCTAGAACTCAAGTTATGGCCCTCACAAGATGACCCTGTATGACCTTCCAAAACTGGAAAACTTGCCTGTTTTAGTAAGAGCGCCTGTTTAAAATTAGAATTCGATGCCTAGCATCGACTTGCAACGAGAATTCGATGCCGGGCATCGACTTGGAGTGTTTTTGGCCACTTTTCAGCAGGGATTCGATGCCGGGCATCGACTTCCCGCATAAAGTCTTGATCTTTTGGACACCAAAACTAGAGGTGATTTCATGCACACTTAGAATATGACTTATCAACTGGAATTCGATGCCAGGCATCGAGTTGCTCCAACAACATCATGTTTTTCAAACACTTCAGTACTGAATGAAAAATATAAATGAAAATATGACTTATCAACAGAGATTCGATGCCAGGCATCGAGTTGCTTGGAAAACTTGATCTTTGTAACTCATCACACAGTAGGTAATCATGGAGATAATGGAGAGAGGCTCATACACAGAACTTTACTCAGTTCTTCTCATAACTATAAAAAACTCAGAAGTTTTACAGATGCTTTCTCACTCAGAGAAGCCCGACTATACTCAGTCATACAAAAATGAGTTCTTCTCACTTTCTCATTGTCTTCCTCCTTCTTCTTCTCTCTTCGCGTCAGTTAATACTAACTAACTTATATAGACTTTCTCATTCCCGTGATTTTTAAAAAACTTCTAGAACTAAAGTGAACTAACTTTACAAGTATGATACACTTGTGAATTTGTCCCTTCACATAGGCATGGGGTTTTCTTCCTAAGATTTGACCTTCAAATATATGTCCAGTTAGTGATTGTTTCTCCAACAGTTACAACCATGGCTACAACAACAATTACAACAAGAATTATCAAGGAGGATACAAATCAAGAAAAGACTTCAATAACTGTACAAAGGATCAAGAGGATTCTCTTCTCATTATGAACATGACTACAAAACAAGGTATGAATGATGAGCACCTCTTCTATATTGACTCAGGTTGTTCAAACCATGTAGCAGGCAATATAGCTCTCCTTTCTTATCTTGAAGAGCCCAAGGGAAAGCACCAAGTGCAAACAGGTGACAATACCAAGCACTCAGTTGTCAAGGTAGGAAATGTCAAAACTTCTGATGGGAATAGGAATCTATTGAGCATAGTTGTCTATGTACCTATTATCACAAAGAATTTGATGAGTGTTGGACGGATAGTGCAAAAGGGTTTGCAGGTTAGGTTCAGTAAATTTGGAGCCTTTGTGGAGGATCCCCAACATGGACTCAGGAGAATTGCAAAGGGAGAGAAAATAGGTAGATTGTTTACATTCGAGCTTGAGGACACTAGAAACATTGCACTTTATAATTATAAGGATCAAACCTTGTCTGAGTTAGAGATATGGCACAAAAGACTAGGACACATTGGTGAGAGAACATTGAAGCAGATATGTATAGATAAATGTGTACTTGGGATACCTAATGTATCCAAGCAACATATGATCTATAAATGTGGTGCATGTCAGTTTACTAAATCACACAGGTTACCCTTTACAAAGAAAGGCTATTGCATGAGGATTATTTAGAACTTGTCCACACTGATGTGTGGGGACCAAGCAAGGACCCTTCAATTTTGAGGCTCAAGGTACTATGTGTCATTTATTGATGATTTTAGTAGGTGGACTATCTTGTATTTAATGAAGCATAAGGATGAAGTGTTCAGTTGCTTCAAAAATTATCTTGCACTTGTGGAAAATCAAACACGAAAGAGTTTAAAGAGGATAAGGTCAGATGGAGGAGGCGAGTACTTCTCCAATGAGTTTGATGCATTTTTGTAGGACAGAGGTATCAAGAGAGAGATCACAACTAGATATACTCCTGAGCAAAATGGAGTAGCAGAGAGGAGGAACATATTGATTGTGGAAGCAACTAGATCTATGATAAATGAAAAGAAGTTGCCTAATTACTTGTGGGCAGAGGCTATTTCTATTGCCACTTATCTTATTAACAGGTTACCTTCTAAGTCCCTTGATGGGATGACCTCCTATGAGGCATGGAATGGTAGGAGACCATCACTTGAACATTGCATAATATTTGGTTATGTTGCTTATGTGCATGTTCGATCTCAATCAGAGGTAAGTTAGACCCTAAGGCAAAGAAATGCATCTTCATAGGGTATGATATAAATCAAAAGGGGTGCAAGCTTTATAATCCATCCAAAAAAGGATTTATGGTCAGTAGAGATGTTGTGTTTGATGAGAATGAATCTTGGTTTGAAAGTGAATGTAGGAAGGTCAAATTGCCATATGACTTGGAAGAAGAATTTCCAAGCCTTGCCAAGGAGGAGCCAAGCACAATTGAAGACATCAAATCAGATGATGAGGACACCATCAACTTGCAAGAGTTTAGAGCATGGAAATCAAAAGGCAAGGTCAAGATGAAGAGGTTGGAGAACATACCTGAGTCATCCAAACAAGCCTTAAGGAGATCACAAAGAGAGAGTAAGAAGCCAATCAGATATGGGTATGATACTTCATTAGCCACTAAGCATTCTATTTATCTTGCTAATGATTCATCACTTGAAGAACCTTCTTCATATGAAGAAGCAATTACCAAAGAAGAATGGAAGGATGCTATGGATGAAGAAATAGAAGCACTCCAAGAGAATGATAATTGGGCTAGTACCCAAGAAAGCATCAATGAAGGTAGTTGGTTCTAGGTGGATTTACAAAATCAAAAGGAACTCAGATGGATCCATAAACAGGTACAAGGCTAGGCTTTTGGCTAAGGGTTTTTCACAAACCCATGGAGTAGACTATGAAGAAACCTTTTCACCACTGGCTAAGATGCCAACCATCAGAGTATTGGTAAGTGTAGCTGCATCTAGAAATTGGAATATGTATCCACTAGATGTGAAAAATGTTTTTCTCAATGGGTGGATTTCAAAGGAGGTTTACATGGCTCAACCTCCTAGCTATGAGGATCCAAGCAAGGTAAACCATGTATGCAAATTAAAGAAATCCCTTTATGGTTTGAAGCAGGCACCTAGGGCATGGAACCATAGGCTATCAACCTATCTTCAAGACCAAGGATTCATGATGAGAAAGGCAGATTTTTCTCTGTTTATCAAGAGGAGTAACTCATAAGTGATATATTTATGTGTATATGTGGACAACATCATTCTTATAGGTAGTGATGCCAATGTCATCAAACAAATCAAAAACTAGATGATGTAGGAGTTTAAGATCAATGACCTAGGGTTACTGACATACTTTCTTGGACTTGAGTTGGTATACACTAACTCTAGAATCTACATCACTCAAAAGAAATATGTGCAGGACATGTTGAGATATCAAGCTCAACATGTGATGATCCAGGATGACACATATCAATTTTTTGTTTCTCTGACATGTATAGTGGTCATGCCGGTATATGTCAGGGATACTTCATTGAGCTTTATTAGATTTATCTACCGAGAGTGATGGCACATATGTTCCTTGCTAGCTCACTCATTCACGGGCGTTAGGTTTTTCCTTATGTATTGATCTTTATATATTGCACTTGTTGTATTCTTGTTTTTAGGTCATTCTTGTACATTCCTTTTTATGTAATAGAAGAAGAAGAAGAAGATCATTCTTCCTTGCCTCAATCTGAGTGTGAGCTTCTCTTTGATTGTGAGAGTGTGTATGTGAGCTCTCTTCCTTATCTCCTTCCTCGTGACATGGTATTAGAGCCAACGTCACTATAGAGAGCTTGTGCAGAAGGTGACAGTGAAGAGTATGCAGCAACGTGCGAAGAAAACGCGATTCACAAACGACCTCTGTTTGCTACAAAAATCGGCGTGAAGGTAGAAGACCTCAAAATATTTTCGAGAGTTATCCCTTTAAGGTCACTAGTTTTTGCCAGATCAAAGTTTCGGAGCCATCTTGACCTCCGTTTCGAGTCCACAAGGTGGGGCCCACGAAAAAACCAGGTCAATTTCAGAAATTCTAGCTTGTATCATGTTCGGCAACACTCATATATTCCAGATCCAAAATTTCAAGCGATTTCATGTATTGTTGATACACAAAAACTGTGTTTTTCTGAGATCAAACTATCACGTGATAGTGCAACAATGTTCAAGCAGAAGTGATGCTTGTAGTGTTTTGCAGTGTTGTGAATTGCTGAAGAAATGGCAAATGCAGATGGAATGAGTCAGCTTATGAGTGATAAGCTGAACAAGAACAACTTCCATGCTTGGAGATTTAGAATGACGAATTTCCTGATGGGAAAAGGCTACTCAAAATACATCGAAGGAGAGAATGAAAATGCTCCGCAGTTGTCAGAGAGGAATCGGACTACAAACCAGTTAAGAGCATATGAGGAATGGAATCAAGGAGCACGAAAGGTAATGTACTGGCTATATGTTAGCATACAGGGTAGCATGATTGGGCACATACAGGATGCCAAGACTCCAAAAGAGGCTTGGAACAGTTTGGTCACATTGTATGAGACCAATACAAAGGCACGAAAATTGCAACTCAAAAACGAGTTGCATACATTGGAGAAGAAGGGCATGTCGATAAGTGACTACATCCTGAAAATCAACATTAGCTACGACTTCAAGTTGAGGGAATATCTCCTAAATCAGTGGAGTCATTTTTTGGAACCAAAGCTTTAATTCAAAATTCAAACTTAGAAGTAACACATATAAAAAGACCTTGTAAAATCTCACGACACGGTGCCTCATTCAGAGCTCACTCTTTGATCACTTGTAGAACTTGAGTAGCTCACACTATAGCTCACTCAATTCATCAATATTGAGCATCATTACAATGCCAATGACTTTGTATAATTATGTTCTATAATACATATAGCTCATTGATCATCTCTGTCTACTTCTCTGCTATGAATACTCAGAACAATCAACTTCTTCTGGTCATATCTAAGTGAATACTCAACCATTTTACATGATCTTTGGCTTATTGGAACCAACTTAAAGTCTATTTTGGGCTATAAAAATTTCAAGGTATTTGGTTCAAGCATCATGGAGAAATAGCCTTCTAAGTGCTCACTGGTCATCTACTGGTTGTTCCCTAAAAAATCTGGGGTAAGATTTGATTTGCTAAAGTTATTTCTCATAGCATAGTTGATAATTTTGAATGATTCCACTTGCAATCATTAGCTATCTAAGCTAATTGAATTCCCCCAAAAGGAGTTTTTCCAATTATTATTGTGTTGTGAGATCTGAGTAAAAAACATCAAGTATATGGACTAAAATAACAAGTTTTTCAACACTAGTTATTTCAACTAGTTTGTTTTGGACTAATTGTTTCAAGTATCAATTTCAAAGTACAAAGGTACTTTCTTGGTGTCATTTGCAAGCAAAAAGGGCATACTTTATAACTCTGAATTGTATCAGGGCTGGTACAAAGCATGTTTTAGCATTACCACCTCACTTCCTTGAGGTATCCATCCATCTCTTCCAACAAGATAGCTATATAGCTACATCGTTAAAAGTTTTTTAGCTATATAGATAATTGCATAACTATTTAGCTAGATAGGTAGATAGTTATATAATTATTTAGCTAAATAGATAGTTGGTAGCTATATACCTAGAGAGGTAGATAGTTGGATAACTATTTATCTAGAAAGATAGTTGGATAGGTATATAGCTAGATAGCTAGATGGATATTTAAATAGATGGTTGGATAGCTATTTAGCCAAATAGGTAGATAAATGGATAACTATTTTTCAAGATAGATAGTTGGATAGCTATTGAGCTAGATAGGTAGATAGTTGAATAACTTTTTAGCTATTGGATAGCTATTTAGCTTCATAGGTAGATAGTTGGATAAATATTTAGCTATTAGGTAGCTATTTAGCTAGATAGGTAGATAGTTGAATACCTTTATAGCTATTAGATAGCCATCTAGCTTCATAAGTAGTTAGTTGGATAACCATTTAGCTATTAGGTAGCTATTTAGATTGGTAGGTGGATAGATAGATAACTATTTAGCTAACATGAAGCTATTTAGCTAGATAGGTAGATAGTTGGCTAACTATTTAGCTAGATCGATAGTTGGATAGTAATTTTTATCTAGATAGGTAGATAGTTTAATTAACATGAAGCTATTTAGCTAGATAGGCAGATGATTGGATAACTCTTTAGTTAGATAGATAGTTGGATAGCTATTTAGCTAGATAGGTAGATAGCTAAATAACTTTTTGGCTATTGGATAGCTATTTAGCTTCATAGGTAGATAACTAGATACATATTAAGCTATTACGTAGTTATTCAGATGCATAAGTGGATAGCTAGATAACTATTTAGCTAACAGGAAGCTATTAAACTTGACAGCTAGATAGTTGGATATCTTTTTAGTTAATAGGAAGCTATTTAGCTCGATAGGTATCTAGATGAATACCTATTCAACTATTTGATATCTAAATAGCAAAATATGTAGATAGCTAAATAACTAATTAGCCAATAGGAAGCTATTTAGCTCGATAGGTAGCTAGTTGGATAACTATTTAGCTATTGGATAGCTATTAAGCTAAATAGGTAGACACTCGGATAGTTATTTAGCTTGATAGCAAAACATTGATACATTGATACTTGAAATGTGATTTGAGAAGTATTAAAATAGATTATTGTTAGCTAAATTCAAGAAGGATGGAAGCTATATACAACTATTTAGTGGCATTGCAAATTGTAGATAGAAATAGCTTATACTAACCAAGCAATAAAAAGTCATATCCATAGATAAAAATCAATATTGTTAATATGTTTGGTAGTCAAAAAGCATTAAGAAGCCATAACTAAAGATCGTTAGGTTAATACTTTTTTTTTTAAGGACCCATAGGACCCCCCGAATCCCATAGAGCAGGGGTAGCTTTTACAGAGTCTAGATGGCATTACAAAGAAGGTTAATCACCCTCTCATCACCCTCATGCAGGGCCCACTTAGCTTATTGTTGATCGAAAGGAGCACTTGATGATGCTTGAAGGGGGGGGGGGGGGGTTCTTATATTTAACAATCCTTTTGTCAAGGAGGAACAACGATTTCTCAATTGATCACTCTTTGGGGGTGTCACCAAAGTTAAAAGCACATCTTTCCCACCATATTTTCCATAGGATCTCCCCTCTGATGGCATTCCAAAGAGTCAGGAAGCCGTCGATTTCTTCTCCCAACAGAGCTTGCTTCCAACTGATATGTTTCTGAAGACTAATTTTCTTTTTGACAATCTGCTAGAGCCTATTGGAGTTGGGACATGTAAAGAAGTGAGAAACATCTTCAGCAGACTGGTAGCAGTGTTTGCACCAGGAGGTATCCCACAAAATTTGTTAGCCTTAAGGTTGGTCCAGATTCCACGATGAAGAATTTGCCATAAGAGGATAAACTTTTTGATTTCTATGAGGGGGTGCCAGATAGCCATGAACTTCATGTCCCATCGAAGTTGCATCCACGAAAGGCACCACTTCTTGTTGAGGTTAACCTGATAATCAATGGTTTCTTTGATGTTTGGGATTTTTGATAGGCAATTATCATTGTGCCATCTGAGACCAAGCGAGCTCGGTGAGTCGTGACCCATGAGAAGGCGAACTTTATAGTGGTCCCAGCGAGACGTCTGCTTTGCAAAGTGTTCCATTCTTCATATGAAATGTTGATGCTAGGGTCAATATCCTCAAAGTTGATCCACTGGTTGGTGTCTTGATTCCAGAGATGTTTCCATTTTTTGAAGCCTTTGTTCCATAGCCTCTTGGCGTTTCGAATGTTCCAAGATTCCACTCTCCGAATGCCATGAATCGAAAACCAGATAGAGTCATTTTGTCTGATACTGGCCACCCACTTCCAATCTTCACTTATTCTTGTGTAGCTTTTGACTTTATTCCAACTCTTCCATAGGGAGCACACAAGATTCGAGCCTTTCGAGAAGACCGGGATCAGAGAAAACAACAGGGTCAAAATGTCAAGATTCTTCCAATTTGGGAATCCCATGAGAGCCAACTCATCCTTGTTTCTGAAGATCAACTTGGCCCACAAGGCCTCCCTGTTGCACCAAGCCTTAATCATAAGTTTGTTAGCCATGCACCCAATGTCCAGAATGCCAACGCCCCCACTATCTCTTTGGTTGGAGCAAATGGACCACTTGATTTTAGGCACCCCCCTCTTATTGTGGTCGCCCGTCCAAAGGAAGTTTCTGCAAATACTATCCAGTTTGGACAAATCATGCTCTTTCAGTCTCCAACAAGAAAGGAAGTAAATGGTCGATGATATGAGGAACTGTTGATAACCATAGCACGACCAGCGAGATTGATTTGCATACCTCTCCAATAGTTTAGCTTGTTTTCGAGTCTGGCCAGTACCGAGTTCCACCGCTGCTCCATCGAGATACCAAACCCCAAGGGAATCCCGAGAAGCCAAAAAATTTGGCCCTACGGAATGATATGACAGCCATGATCAAGTCAGGCTGGATACCGACAATAGCTCTGAAGGTGGTCTTAGAGTGGTTGATTTTTGATCCAGAGGCTTCACAGAAAGTATCGAGGCACCTCCAGAATGTCTCCACGCTAGTACTATCATTGTGGACAAACACGTTCATATCATCGGCAAAAAGTCTCATGGTGATGTGGCCATGGTCATCAGGCAAACGGAGGCCTTTGATATTACCAACTTCCACCAATTGCTCCACCAGCCAACTGAGCCCTTCTGTGGCAATGGCAAAGAGAAGGGGAGCCAATGGGCACCCTTGTTTAATCGATATTCTAAGTTTGATCACCTTCAAAAGTTTGCCGTTTCCCAGAAGGGTCGCGATCATTTTGGTGAATTTCTAACTACATCCAAGATCTTTAAGTGATTGCAAAATATAGTCCCATTCCAGCCTGTCGTAGGCTTTATCAAAGTCAATCTTGAGGAAGACCACATCTTGTCTTTATTCATTTGCGAAGTCGAGCCCTTCCCAGATATTTGTAATGGTTTCCAAAATCGACCTGCCTTTGACGAAACCTTTTTTGTCCTCACTTAACCATGCTCTCAGATGGCTGGAAATTCTGTTGGCTATGACTTTGGCAATGATCTTATATCTCGTTTGGAGCATCGTAATCAGACACTAGTTCTCAATTCTGTTCTTTTCCCCTTTTTTGTGTATTAACTTGATAATGCCATTGTTGAGACACGTTGGAAGCGCGCCAAACTCGAGCGCCTCTTGCCAAACCAAACGAAGAGGGGTGGCGACCACCAACTTTAAGGATTTAAAGAACTCATTAGTGAGCCCATCGAGGCCCGGGCTTTTACCACAAGGGAGAGCATCAATGACTTCAATGATTTATGATTCCAAAATTGGGGCATCAAGCAGGGAACGAAGGTTGAGTGGGATCTTGTGGGGGGAAACCCGAGATATGGCTACCATCCAGTCCCGTCTATGGTGGGAGAGGGGGGTAGAGGTCCCCAAGAGTCTCATAAAGTTCCCTTCAATGATCCCAAAGTTATCTTCTTCCGTATTGCATACAATATTGCCATTAGAGTCTAGCAATAGGGGGGATCGGTTCTCTGTTTTGCTTCCTTTTAAGGATGCGGCACATCTCTTTGGTGGGTTTGTCGGCTTTGCCAGCCCACCACTCCTTGAAGAAGATTTGAAAATTTTTCCTTTGTATTTCTTCCTCGTATCTCAACAATGCTCTGATTTTTTGTAGACCTTTCTGGGATTGAGCTTTTCCTTTGTTCACTTCCTCCTCGATATTTAATCAATCCAGTTAGGTTAATACTTAAAAGCCAGTAACAATGCTATATTTAATCAAATCGACAGGCTTACCTCCGTCAAATTTGAATACACCATTAAAGCATCCAGATAATGATTATCACATATGTTGTGGTATCTCAGTACCACATTTACCTAAACAATTGATTGGCATACAGCAATGTGCTACACAAAAATGTAATGATATGAATGGTTGCATGGCATAAGGTGCACCAAAAAAACTCACTCTCTCCTCAATATTCAAACCACATGCTATGCACATGGGTGAATCACTGAATGAGAGGGATGCTGGTAATTGTGGGAAAGGTAATGACAATGAGGATGATGTTACCATTAGTGTCCATGTGAAAGGCCGAATGGGTGCTAGAAACTTTTCTATATGTTCCTCTATAAAATATATAGTGGCTTGGTGAATCATAGACTGTAAGTTCGACCACATTTGTAACACCCAAGAGATTTGTGTTTGTGCTCCCTCTGTACTATGTGTTTTTGCGTGTTATGGAGGTCATGTGCGGAGTACTTTGTGCGACATCTAGAGCTTAGTTTTCTACCATGAGAGTATTGTCATGGAGCGCTCGAGAAGGAGAGTCCCATGTGGTGCATTGCCAATGCAACACTTCATTAGTATGAGAGCATTTGAAGGCAAAAGCTTTGTTTCTTTTGTGTGAGAGTATCCCCCCACCCAATGCTTTCTGTAAGGTGGTGACCAAGGCATAAACCTTGGCATACCTTGTCATCCAAGTCACCGAAGTTACCATTGGCACCATTGGTTGCACACGAGGCAGGACCTCAATGATCAAGGAAGACAGAGGTTCCCTGTACTTCTCGGGAGGTCACCCATCCCACTATTGTTCCCCTAGAGGTCGCTTAACCAACAATCTCTTGCCAGCAAGGTACATTCTTGTGGTATTTGAAGAAGGGGAAATACTAAGGTTCACATTACCTTGAACATGTGTTGGGCCCTCAAAGCTCCATTCTTTGTTTTCAAATCCTATTTTGAAGCATTTTTGGGGTGATTTTTGGAGCCATTTTGGAGTGCTTTTGCGCATAGTTCTCTTTACATAGTGTTAAAAGCACTTCTGTCAAGTCGCTTTTAATCTCGTTTTGGGTTCTTGGGGATGGTTAGGGTTCTGACAGTGCAGAGGCCCTTTATTTAGTTTTCCCAAATTAACTATTCAACTAAACAATAACTATACTTTCAAGGCAACAACTTCCGCTACACAGTTACTACTTTTCGGTTACGATTATCTTTACACAGTAAACTTATCACGCGAGTTAACAATCACACAGTCGCACAGACTTATTAATATGAATGTAACATTACTGTGTTAATACTTAATACTGCAATTCAACGAACATAATACAGTACTCAGGAATTCTGTAAATCTGCACACGATCTTCTCAGCACAGTCGCCCAGACAGAGAGTCTGGCGAACCCGTCTCTCCTTGCCGAAGAATCACCGTAATGCCTTTTCATTAATGGGTAAAAGTTACATCTATTCGCTACGCCTTTTCAGTGCATGCGATATATGAAAAATACAATCCAATTCCAGCGGCCTAACAACAGGTTCAAGAACATTAAGAAGAGTTTTCTTTGTACTTCTCTAATAACAAGAATTCACCTTTTGGGGCTATGTTTTCAGCCATACTGGTAAATCTATTGGTTTCTTGAAAGGTTTTTACTTATGGTGGGAGTAGCCACCACAAGTTTATGTAGGTTTTTGAGCTTGAAGAACAAAGTTGATAGGCACTTTGTTGCTCTAGCACAATGGTGAGAACCACGTTAAGAAGCTTCACCTCCTTAATGTCAATCCGAGGGAGAGGTAGGAGTGATATGGAGATCGTGAATGTGAGATGATGTGAGAGTGAAGGTGAGAAGCACAAAGATGCACACACACATACACACACACGATGAAGAGACAAGCAAGACACAATGGAAGGTGGGAAAATTAGCTCTATTGCTCAAGAATACTCTTACAAGCTCAAACTAGCTCTATGCTCACACTAACCAAAATGAACCAACCACAAAAATGAGCTCTCTAGCTCTTTTTATAGTTTCTAGACTAGTTTTGACCGGTTTCACATCTAGTGACCGGCCTAGTTAAAAAATAGGTCCTAGATGCTATTTGGAAGGGTAAACGATGTCTAAAAATAACGAAAATTGGTACACGCATTCTACCTAAGCTCCTCAAGCTCGAGGACTCCTCGGCTTGCACAAAATGGAGCTATGGATTACAAAATGGGGTTTTCTTATGATACATATGTTACAATTAGTGATAATAATCACTGTTGAATGTTTGGAGAATTAATAAGAAATATATTTGTTTAAAAAATTGATCCGCCTGGCTCCCTGCTTCGTCTTCACATGCTTCCGTGGCGTCTGTGCCTCTGACTGCTGCCAACACCCCCCTCCCTCTCGCTTCTGTCGTCCCTGACAGAACCTTGTTGTGAGGTCTGCCGGATGTAATTCTGTAGGAGGTCTTGAGCGAGGGTGTGCTCTGATATGCGAATACCTCGGGCTAGATCAGCCTCGAGTTTCTCCCAGTCGATAGGTTGCGGCTCGTCTGGTGGTGGGAGCTGATAATGTGTGGAGTACACCATTCGTTCACAGGCGAATAATTGCAATAAGTGTGTGGGCCTGCTTATGAATACTTCGGAATGGTACTCCCAAAAACCGGTGGTGAACATTTCTTCGAATGTTTGCTTGTAACATGCCGGTAGATATTTGATCCTGCAGTGCCAGGCGTAACACACCCGTAGCGATGGCGTTGTGCTCATATCATAGACTAAATCAAAGTTGCCATGCTCAAAGCCCGGGGTGTTAACATGGGGAGCCTTGATGCGCCGGAAGACTTTAAAGACCATCTGCATCATGTCAAAGATTTTGACAGTCATGTGCGCGGCAATATCATCCATGTGTTTTAATCGAGGGAGCCAGTGGCGGATCGTCGCCATCATGTAGCCTACTGTGGGTAACGCGACTGGTGGCTTGAGGTAGGGATAGTTCAACCAGTCTTGGCACTGCTTATTGTTCTGTAGCTTTATAGCGAAGGCAGTCCAAGAGCGGCGTCGTGGTACTGGGTGAAGCGGTGCTTTTACCCACGTGCTCATCATCTCTGGATAATTTTGCAGTAAATCTTTGCGCCAGTCTGGTTGAAGGATTTCACCTCTCTGCGCCCTTGGTGGCAAGTCCTCTGGCTCGAATTGAGTGGCATGCGTTGGTTTCATGCCGGTTTCTTTCTCGATGGTTAACTGATATTCTGCCATTAACATGAAGTATGGTTTATACTGAAGCTCATGCCCGGATATGTATCGTCGCGGGGCCATTTGAGCAAAGAATGGTGATTGTAAAATTTTCTCTTCAATTATGGCCATGGCATGTAGCTGTGCCTCTACTCTGGCCGAGTGTGTCGTTCCGAGTTCTTCTACTGTCTTCATCCACGCGGGGGTAGGTAATTCGTAGGTCATCTGGCCTTCGGCCGTGACACGTCCGCCTGGGATGGGTATCGGTTCATAAGCCTCTTCGAAGGTCTCCTCCACCGGGATAGTGACGGTTTCTTCCTCAGCTGGTAGCTCAGGTGGGGAGTCTGGCCTTGGTGGTGCTTCATAGATGGCAATCCTAGATTCAAGATTTGTTACCTGGGCCCGGAGTGCGTTGAGTTCCTCTAAAACTTCAGGGGCAGGGTCCACAGGCGCTGGTAATTCCGCTGCTACTGGTACCTGTTGTGTTGCTGGTTCTCTGAGTTGTAGCAGTTTGTGATCTTCCTTTAACTTTTGATGTTCTTCGTTCATACGATCATAGTCCTCGAGCAATCTGACATGGTCGTCTAGCAGCATCCGCATCGACTCGGATGGGATTGCCTTGAATCTGCTCGGACTTAGTGGCTGTTCTGGATGATCTAAAGCCGCTTCCAAGTTCTCTCTGTTCTGCTCTTGGAGTCTCTGGTTCTCCTCTTTTGCTGCGGCTAAGTGTCTTCTTAGTAAGCCCATATTTCTAGTGAGCGTTGCATTGCGGACAGTCTGGGCTCTAAGTAGGTTATCTAAATCCGCGGTGGCCTCTTTGCTTTTTTCCTCACTTTCTATTTCTAACTTGTGATAAGCCTCTCGTAACTCTTGGTATCGGCTGTTCAGTGAGGCGGTCTCAATTGATAACAAATTAAGCTGCGTTTGTAAGTCGTTCGTCGTTTTCTGCAGCTGTTGATAGTTGGTGCCGAGTGATGCAAACTCATCGCGGACTTGCGTCATGCATGCGAACATGTGTTGAAATGCGGTGTCTATGGTGGGCGATAGTAGTAGTGAAGTGCTAAATGAGGATGCAGTGGTAGTAGATGCAGTGGGAATGGGGAGCGGGGTTGGGACTGTGGATGCAGTGGTGATTGTGGAAAATTGTGAAGTGCCTAAATATGAGGGTGCTGTGAGTGGAGTGGGTGGTGGTGAGGTGGGTGGTGATATGTCCATGCCATTGGACGTGTTTAATGTTGTGACTGTGAAAAGTGGTGTGATTGTGGGTGGTTGCGTAGGTGTGAATACGGGATTTACAAACGTAGAGTAGTTTACAGGGGGGATGGTTGGAGCGGCTTGGTGAAACGGGGAAATAGGCGTTATGGTAGGTTGGGGAGGTGAGACTGGTGAGAAGGTTAGTGGGGTTAGGAAGGGGAATGGGGGTCTTAGAGGTGGGGGAAACGCTGGGAAGGATGAAGGGGTGAAGGGGTTAACATAGGGATGCAGAGGGTTGGGTGTGCGGGTGATACAGGATGGGTTGGTGAAAGATGAGGTGAAAGAGGAGTCGAAGGGGTGGAGGTTATTTCGAGGATTGTAGTGGTATGTACAATGGTGGTACGGCGTGGCGAATCTACAAGAATGGTTTCTGCGGTTACTGAACGTTCGGGGGCGAGGCGTGCCTCCCTGGCTTGTGCTGAAGATTGGGCTCCTGTTGGTACACGAATATACTCCCCAGGTTTTGAGAGTAGTCGCACTCGGCGGGGATCAAACTGTGGTAGTTGCTTTCTTTGTAAAAACCTGAGTGCTTCATGGGAGCCTACTGATTTGACTAACTCTCTGAACCCTCTGATATAGGCGTCTTCGAATCCTCCGGAGATGAGTTCCTGTTCAATTAATGCCTGGCTCTCCTCTTCAGTTAACCTCTTTCGTGCCCAGACTTTCTCCATGGTACGATATAATTTCTTTATGGCCAATGTGTACGCTGCGGCTTCGAAAGTTTCATCTTCATATGTGCTAGTGTCGCCGTGCGTGTCGGTTTGTTGGCCTTGCCCCTCTGTCTGGTCGTCATGTGAACCCTGGCTGGCTTCATCGTCGCCTTGATCGTCGTCTGTTTCGGTTCTTTCTTCTTCAGAGCCCGACACAGCTTGTCCCTGTGGCAAGTCTCGCGGCGTAGTCGGGTAGCTGGGACGTTCATATTCCTGGGAGAACAGTTGTGCTTCTGAATACTGAAATTCGTTTGAGAATGCATCAGGCATCTCAAAATCGAATGTCGTGTTTATGGGGTCGGCCTCCATATGTGGTATCGGGAAAGAAAACGCTTCCGCACCAATAGTGGTGGGAGCTTCTGCTGTTGTGGTGGTGGGTTCTGAGGTGGCAGCTGCCTGAGGTGCAGCGGTACTAGTGGTGGCCTCTGTAATCACTGGTCTGGACAATCGTATGCGAATAGGTTGTACAGTGGGAGCAGCTTCTGTCTGTGGTCGCTCTGGAGAGGGTTGTGGTGATGGCGACTCTGGCACTTGGAGGCAAGGGATGGTGCCTCGCATGCGCTTACCTGCCCGTGTCCTACTGGGCTTCCTAGCTTTCTTCGCTGTGCTCTTGAATGCCTTTAATTCCTCTCCTGTTAATGCACGCTCGATGGGCAAGTCATAAGCCAAACACATATACACAATTCTAGTGAGCGCACAACATCCGTTAAGCACCTTCTTGCGCTCCCATCTGTGCTGTGCCAGGTACATCTGATCTATGATCCAGCTTGCCAGATCAACTGTTTGAGGTCCCGTACATGCCAAATATAATCCGAACCATATTCTTTTGTGTGGCATGGTAAATCTGTCCTGAGCTGGAAATGCAAAATGTTGCATGCATATTCTTAGTGGCTTTGACAACTCAGGTGTAATGGCCGAAATCTCTTCCCACTTCGTGACATCCCCACGTTTCATCGGTTCTGGAATTAATCTCTCTCAGTCTGTGGGAGTGTGGGTTCCATGAATCTTTATGGCTGCTCTGATTAGGTCCTTAGAGAGATAAAATCTCTTGTAAGGTGGATCATCCACTAGGGTAGGCAAGATGAAGGTTCCTGGGATGTCCTTATTCTCTGATGCCAGTAAGGTAGTGATCAAGTAATAGCACCTATAAAAATCCGGTTTGGGTAGAGGATCACTGAAATATTCTGTGAAGCCGGCTCTGGCCCAAACATGAGTTAAATCCTGGGTGCTTTGTAGGGCTTCGAATTCTCTGGAGAAAAACTGGTACTTTCCCCACGTGCGGTCATCAAAAGTCAGAGAGGATTCAAATATAAAGTCTGCGTCCGCGAGGGGTCCTGCCAGGCCCTGAAACCAATGAGAGTTCCTGTGTATCTTTTCGGTGTAGCCCATAGGGGGGTTATCGATAGGCATGGGCCCTGGAAATCCCTGAAATTCCGGCGGTGGAGCAGTAGGGTGGGACTCTGCTCGTAGCACGTTGAGTGGTACTGCTGCTACACTGGGGCCTGCTCCTGATGTTCCTTCGTCAGTTTGCATGGTGGCTGGTGCGCTAGTGAGAAAGATCTGCTACAAAAGATTAACACATTAGCATGGAAATTAATCATGATCCCATTAAAGTGAGACCGCAATCCCTTTCCATAACTGATGCGTAACCCGTGTAGCCAAGTGCTGTGATGTGATGGATGCAATGTTTCTTGCAGCACTAGTGCAGGTCTCTAGACACCTACACGTTTCAGATCATGCATACATTTCTTGATGAGATGAGATTACGAGTGGTGTGTGATGATGGTGTGTGAATTTATACCAGGTTTAAAGGTTAGAGTTTTAGCACAAGGTTGTATGTTAGTCGGGGGGTAGTTAGACAATGGGTTAGGGGAAGACGGTTGGACACGTTTCGGTATCCATTTCCTAAGAGTCCTCGAATGGGTGGTGGGTTTCTGCTGAGGGGTAAAAGGTGGTGTCGGGTTTGGTGGTATCGAGGGATGAGATGAGTTATGGGGGTTATATATTACATGGCTTATGGGTTGAGCTATGATACATGGTTTGGGTACCCAAATCTGCGTGGGTGTGGGTCTATGGGTAAGGTATTTCTTGGCGATCCAAATTTGTCGAATGCTCGGACCTGTAGAAGGAGGTCGAGGGGATGGTGCATACTGATTCTGTTTCTGCCTTGCCTTTTTCTTGTCGATCTCTGCTTGGTTGGAGTTCTTCGGTGCTTTTTGTCCTTTTGGTACCCATATTTGTCTGGTGCCGCTTCCCTTGGGTGGCCTAAATTGCCTTCCTTGTTGTGTCTTCTGATACTGCCGTCGGTCCGGGTTCCTTCGTCGTGGTTGACTCTGTCGTAGTTGGGGGTGAGAGGTCGGATGGACACTCTGCTTTGGAAAAGAAGGGAGTTCCAACACTTGCGTGACTTGCCCATTAGGAAGTGATGCCTTTTGTAACTTTAATCTAGGCCAGTCCGCAACAAGCTTGGAAGGATGAGCACCGTAGGGTGTCGTGCTCATTTGGCCGCTGATGCAACCCACCTGACCTCTGATTGTGCCCTTCTGCCCTTGCTGTTGGGTAACTGTCTCTTCTAGTTTGCAGGAAGTCCCAGGGAAGATCTCCTGTCGTCCTTCTGACTGACAACTGTCTATAGCCAAGCCCGAGTGGGTTGGTGTAGATGTAACGTGACTGGTCGGATTAAAGATCTTCCGGTCTTCCGTCGCATGCGTTTCATAGGGTCTAGGGTCACAACCGTCAAGCGGAATGCCGTTAGGGAAGTCGAGCGGTATCACTCGCTTCTGCTCTAAGGTTCCAATCTGTAAGGAGCCGTGTCTAAGATTTAGGTCCACTGAGTGATCGTATAGCCAATCTTGGCCAAGGATTAGGGGTTCTATCAGGTCGTCATCATGGCACACTAATAGCTTCGCTGTCATGGTCAAGTCCTTAATGAGGATAGGAAGGTCCACCTCACCCATGCAAGGGGTTTCCATGCCTCCTAGGCCTATGAGGTATGCCTCAATTGGCCGCATTTCTATTCCTGAAGCCTTATAGTGGGACCATCTAATCGCACTAGTCGCAGCACCTGAGTCAATCAAAGCCCTGAGTTCTTGGCTATGGTTACCGTGCTCTAGCCTAACTGTAAGGAATGGTCTCCTGTCCACTATGCTAGGATGAGTGGTTGACTTTACTTGACACATGGCCATGGGATATCTGGGTGGTGTTTCCAGATGGTTATAATGTTCTCTCCCTAGTCCTTGTCTTCTTAGCTTCATGCGCTTAATGCGTTCTATGGCTTCTGCCTGAGCTTCTGCTCGTATTCTATTTTCTTCCTCCTTACGCTTCTTTGCCAACGTGAGTCGTCTAAGCATATCCTCAGTAAGAGGTTCTTGATATAGCCTGACTCTACAGCCACTAATGTAATTAGGCATTATATCTCCTTCTAAGGTGGCTAACTGTACTGCTCCGCTCGTCGAGAGTCTGTTAATGATCATAGGTCCATAACCTCGCTTTTCTAACTTGCGTGCGTGCTGTTTCAGCGTATATACTAGAACTAAATCTCCTTCTTTTAGGCCTTTATCTTTCACATGTGCATCAAAATATGCTTTCTGTCGCTTCTTCGCTGCGTATATTCCTGCTGCTGCTTTCAGCCTGGTTTCTCCTAATCGTTCCAAGTCCATTATTCTCGCTGATAATTCATGGCCGGTCCACTCATGTTCTTGTGCAACCTTAAGGGTCGGTATCAAGAAGTCCAAGGGAAGCACTGCATTCTGACCAAAAACCATCTGAAAGGGAGTTGCATTGAGTACGGTCTTGTAGGCCACTCGATATGCCCAAACAGCGTGGTGTAGCTGTTTGTCCCAATCTGAACGTTTATTGTTCACGAGTTTCGTCAGTACGGTACAAAGTATCTTGTTAGTGCTTTCAGCCTGACCATTGGCCTGAGGATGATATGGTGCAGATTTCTTGTGAATCACCATAAAATCCTGTAACAAATATTCAATGACTTGGTTTAGAAAGTGAGTGCCTCGATCGCTCACTAACTCTATAGGCAATCCATATCTTGTAAAGACATTTTCAAATAAGAATTTTGCAGTAGTGTGAGCATCATTCTTTTTTGTGGCCTTTGCCTCTACCCATTTTGTAAGATAATCTGTGGCAACAATAATGTATTCTGCATGTGTACCTTTTGCAGGGGGGTTAATGGGTCCTACAAAGTCTATACCCCACTTAGAAAATGCACGTCCGCCCATCATGGGTTTCAATGGCATTTCATCTCTGCGAGTAGGAAACTGAGTTCTTTGGCACACGTCACATCTCTTTACATAGGTATGTGCATCCATGTGAAGAGTGGGCCACCATAATCCTGCAAAGAGAATGGCTTTGATTATCCTATCTGGTCCAAAATGACCTCCTGCAACACCTTGGTGTGCAGTCTCTAGTATGCTGAGATAATCGCTCTCATGAACACATTGTCTTAGATATCCATCTCGTCCTCTTTTGTATAGATTATCGCCAATAAGTGAATAGTCGTGAGCTTCCTGCTCTAGACTACGTTGTCGAGCTAAGGTCATTCCTTGAGGGAATGTGTTCGTCCTCAAGTAGGTCACTAATGGTTCACTCCAGTCTGGTGTGAGAGACACATGATATAATGTCGCATGCTCTACTGGTGGTCTTTCACAACACACCTGACATTCTTTACACAACTTGTGGACATCTGCTTCCATAGAAGGCCAATATACTCCTAATCTATGCAGAGTCTGTAGTGTTCTATGTTTTGAATGATGTTGCTTTAGTGCACCTAAGTGTGCTAATTGCAACCAATTCGCATGTTCTGATTCATCTACACAACAAGCAAGAATCTTTTGATTATCTTGTTTATATATGCTTCCTGCTATTATTTGGTACCTCTGAGATTTGGTAATCTCTCCTTCTTTGATCTTTATCCTAGGACTCTTGGGTCCGTATGTCAGAATAGGGACTAACGGCTTAGCCCATTCTGGTGCTATCTCAAGGTTGAATAAGTATGCATCTGGTAGATCATCAGCTACTCCTTGAGGAGCTTCTCCTGAGGTTAATCTTGAGAGGTGGTCAGCTCTAAGATGCGTCTTTCCTTTCCTAACTACCACTTCAAAATCATACTCCATGAGCAGTAGAAACCAACGTATCAGTCGTCCTGTGTTACATGGTTTGTTGACTAAATATAATAGGGCTTGATGATCCGTAAAGAACTTGAACTTGTTGGCCAACAAGTAGTGCCTGAATTTCTTTACTGCGTAGATCATCCCTAATCCTTCTCGTTCCGTCGTGGTATAATTTCTCTCTGCTGCGTTCAGTTGTCTGCTAGCGTAAGCTATGGGGAGATCTATGTTACCTTCATTCGTGGGTTGTGCTAATACACATCCTATGGCGTAATTGGATGCATCCACATGTACATGAAATGGCTTACTCCAATCTGGAGTGGTTAATATAGGTGCTGAGCACAAGCGTCGTTTAAGTTCATTGAATGAATGTTCACATTCATCTGTCCACTCAAAATTGGTTAAAAGAGAGTACAGAGGCTTGGCTATGATTGCATACATGTGTATGAATCTCCTATAATAACCGCAATGGCCCATAAATGCCTGTACCTCTTTCACATTAGTTGGTCTAGGTAATTCTGCAATTACCTTCACCTTTTCCTCGTCCGTAGAGATTCCATTTTTTGACACAATGTGTCCTAGAATTTTGCCTTGTCTGACCATGAAAACGCATTTTTCTGGGTTCAAACAAACCTGATATTCTCGACATTTGTCAAATATTTGTCTTAACTCTGGAATATGTGTCTGTCTTACATTTGAATGCGCACATAGGTCATCGACATAAACTTCCAAGCTCTTGCGTAAAAATTCCTTAAAAACATGACACATGAGTCGCTGGAAAGTAGCGGGTGCATTTGTCAAGCCAAATGGCATTACACGAAATGCAAATATGCCCCATTCTGTGGCAAAAGCCGTCTTGTGTTGGTCTTCTGGAGCAATGGCTACTTGGTTATAGCCTGAGAATCCATCAAGAAAACTGTAAACTTCCTTGCCTGCAACTCTTTCCAATAGGTGTTCCGTGATAGGAAGAGGATAACTATCTCTAATCGTGGCGGCATTAACTTTTTTAAGGTTAATACACACACGCAATTTTCCATTCTTCTTGGGCACAACCACAATGGGGGATACCCATTCGGTATGCTCAATTTCGTAAATGAATCCTGCTTCTATCAACCGATCTATCTCCTCTTTAATCTTCGCAGCGTAATTATCATTGTACGTGTAAGGTTTCTGTTTTGTCGGTTTCGCATCTGGAGTCATAGGGATTCTATGAGAACATATATCTGGGTCTACTCCTTTCAAATCTTTGTAACTCCAAGCAAAAACATCTCTATATTCGCGCAATAGGGCAACTAGCTCTTCTTCTTCTTCTGTCGTCAAATCATGCCCTATGTATGTACATTTTTCTTCTTCTCCTTCGATAGCAACTATTATTTTCTTGGTTTTCTCTCGGTTATCATATGCTTGTCCATCATTCTCTTTTCTATTAGGCCTTCGTACCATGATTCTTCTATCGTCGATTTCATATTTCTTGAAATTCTCGGGTACTTCAAATAAAGATTCCTCTTTTTCCGACATGGTTTCTTTCTTCTTTCTCTTCTTGCCTTCACTCTTATCAGTCACTTGAGTGGCTAACCTTACCTCGTTCGTAATTTCCTCGTGACTCTGAGTGTGAGTCTCTACTTCGTAGAAATATTCTTCCTCTGATGCAAAGGGTGGGTCCATGATAATTGATTCTAAATCAAAATCGCTTGCGTCCTCAAATGCATCAGTGTTTGGTTCGCACTCTTCTAAAATTGCATCGCCCATGATTGGCTCTATCGTAAAAACTGAAATGTCATAGCCATCCTCGTCACAGTGGGGTGTCCATTGTTCTTCATTGATGGCTACATCCATGGTTGCTAGTATTTCCGCCCAACCATGGGGTTCAAACTCCTCGTCAGGGAATACTACAGGTGCGTAGGCTGGATCTTGAAGGGTTCGTGGATGTTGTTCCGCACCTAAGGTCCTGGTTTCTAATCGTTCTTCCTCTTGTTTGGCTACTTTACACATCCATAAATGGGTGTCCTCATGCAACCAAGAAGGATCTGATTCTAATGAGTGCACGGATTCCGTCTCTGCTGGTGTCTTATGGATGGTATTCCATTGTATTGGGGGTACATCTCTATGTGAATAGTCTTTAAGGTTGACTTTGGTAGTCACTCCTAAATGTTGCAAGTACAAAGAATTAGTTCCCCAATCTTGTACAATTTGTAACTGACGCATGAATGGTCGTCCCAATATCATCTCATATGCATGATTTTTCGCAAAGTCGCAAATGGCAAAGGTATGCTCAAATTCTACACCACAAGTGGTGAGAGATATGCCTTCTAGTAAGCCTAACGGTTTTTCTATGTGTCCATCGGCCATTTGTAGCTTCATCCTGGTGGGTCTGAGTGCTGGCTTACCCCAACGTTTCCATAAGGCGGTAGTAGCGATAGCTACTCCGGCTCCTGAATCTAAGATAGCTTTCGTGGTGTAGCCCTGATGGGTTATTGGAAGATATGTGTTACCTTCCTCTCCTTCGCTTACGTCTCCAATCTTTTCCACGGGTATCTCTGGTACCTTCTTCTGTGATCCTATCTGAGAGGGTGTGGTAGCTAGCTCAGGGAATTGATTTTGCTACGTGCTTCCACAATTCTGGTTTTACCTTTAACAGTTCCTCCAGAGTGAGATTACACTGTACTTTCGTGTTCTTGATCACTTCCGTGTTCCTAGGGATCACTGATTCTTCATTCCTCACTATTATCGTGGGTGCTCTCATACTAATAGACTTTGCTTCCCAAGGTCCTGTGAACTGAGGTAATTCTTGTAAAGAATTAGACTCAAATCCTGTGGGTTCACTCAGTTGCTCCACCTCTACCTCATCATATATAGAGGGGATGTCTTGGGGAAATTGTTCCTGCAAGTCGTCTATTTCTTGAATAGGAGGATGAGTTCCTTGTTCTTTTCTCCATTTCTCTTCTTGGATTTCTCTTAAAAATTCATGTGAGTACTTATGTATGGAAGATAGGTTATCTTGACTCTCTGTATTGGGTACTTGAGACAGGGATGGTGGATTCCTTTCCTGTGTCTCTGGGACAGTAGGGTTCCTAGACTGATCCTTTTTCTCTTTGCTTTCAATCAAGTGTTCTAGCCTCTCCATTAGTCCTTGAAAGTGTAGTTCCGGTTTTGCCATGTTATTCCAATTAAGATATCTAGAGGCTTCGAACAACGCTTGGGCTAGTTCTACCATCTTCATGCAAAGTTTAGTTCTCTCAATTTCTAGATCAGCTCGAGGGTAGTTTTTACTCATTTCCGTGACTTGAGGTCCCTCTTTTATTCTAGCCTGATATGCACGAAACATCATGTCTAGATCTTCCGGTATGGGTTCCGCTAAGACTGATCCTGATTTCTGAGCTGGGATTTCTTGGTTTGATTCTTGTGAAGCCAATTCTTGTATTTTGGCTCTAGATTCTCTTAGACTTCCTTCCAACTCACTTATCTTTTTACTCCATTTTCTCTTTATCCTTTCTCTAGAATCTTTCCAAGATTTTGTCTTTTTACTACTCGATTCTGCAACTTCACTAGTTTCGGCTACTTTCTCTTGATTAAGCTGTTGGTTTTGTAAGAGCGCCTGGGCTCTGGTTATAGCTTGGATAGGCACGTATGTAGGGTTGGATCCATCTGCGTTGTTTACAATACCTATCACGTTGATCGATGTCACATTTGATGTGTTAACTGGGTTCTTAGGACAATCTTTGATTATGTGCTCTTTGCCACAATCAGCACAAAAGCCTTGTACATTATAGTACTGTGATTGCCTTGCTATTGGGGGATGTGGACAATCCTTAATGAAATGATCTCCTTGACACCTAAAGCATGGTCCTCTAGGGCCCTGTGGTCTCTGTTGTCTCAATTGGGGCCGTGGGTTTGGGTTTGCGTACATCACATTAGTATAATCTGGCTCCCAACTAGGTTCCATTGGTGGACTATCATAATGATATGTCTCCACATGTTCTGGTGACTCCGTGTAATAAGCGGGTGGACTAGTTACATGAGTAGAGTCAAAACTGTTTGAGTTCGGGTCACTTTCGGTGATCAGGGGTGAAGAAGGCACTAAGGCCCTACTTAGGTTCTCTTCTGCAGCCGCATATTTGACTGAGATGACATTCGCTGGTGGGGGTGGCTGCTGAGCTAAGACGGGTTGAGGTCTCTGTTGAGCCTGGTATGGGTAGTTCTGGGGAGGCCTATAGTAATAAGGCTGAGCATTGTATTGGCCTTGATACCTACCTGGCTGCTGGTATGCTTGCGGGTAGTTCTGTCTCACAGTTTGTTTATTGTATGGGCAGTCCTGAGCCGTATGATTCGTGTACCTTCTCTCAATTGTACAATATTGGCCACTAGGGTTGACATGAGGTTGAGGTGCATTGGGGCACATGTTTGCCAAATGATTTCCACCACAAGTGTAACAACATACGTTCATCGGTAGCTTGGGCACCTGTTTACTAGAAACTCCTAGTTTTTGGGCCACTTTTTCTGCTAGGTCCTCTATCGAATTAGACAATTTTGTGGATGCTAGAGAAGAAAAATCTGAGTCCTTATAGACCTTTGAGAGTTCTAATTCATCTCCTAAGTTGTCCTCAATGTCTATACATATTCTTACACACTCCTCTAGCGTTCTGGGTTCTTTTAGGTACACATAAGAGCGTAGTTTAGCGCTCAACAAGCCATCTAGGAACAGTGATACTTGTTTGGCTTGTGAGGGTAGCTCTTGCATTGGACATCGCTCAACGTATTGTCTGAATCTACGACCTGCCAGTCTTACTGTTTCCTGAGGGGTTTGCTTAAAACTATGAATCAACGAAGACGTGTCATGTCTAACCCCACTTTTAGAGAATTCAGTAATGAATGACTCTAAAAAGTGATGGATGTCTCTAAATTGCCTTTGTTGCAGTGGTTGGAACCAAGTTAAAGCTGTATTCTTTAACGTTAGTCCAAATGCATTGTACTGCGTGAACATGTCTTCAACTTGTTTTGCTCTTAGTACTTGCTTGAATTCTGCGACATGGTCATAGGGATCTCCTGTCCCATCAAAGTAATTCTTCATTGATTTTGCTAACTGTGTGGGTCTCAATACTCTTGCATGTTCACGTGGTCTAGGTAGAGGAAAATCATCTCTACCACCTGGTATTCCATGTTCTCTTTGTCTATCCGTCCTATTAGTGTTCGTGGTTGTTCCATCTCTCCCTATGGGGTGAATGAAGCTTACTTCCGGTCTCTCGTGATTTCCTTCTCTTTGATTTCCATGGGCTGAGGATGTTCCTGCCCCTTGTTGATTTGCATTCATGTTTGTTCGGGATGGAGGGAATATCAATTCACCTCTCCAAGTGTAGGTGTTTTTAGCGCGCTCAGGCACCACAAAGACTCTTTCTGAAGTCTCATCCAGGTATACAACCTTTCCAGGTGTATCTGGGTCCTTGAATTCATAGATTGTGATGATGCCTACCTCACTGGGGTTTTCCTTTCTGTACCTCCAAAAGGCTTCATCTGTCTCTTTATTTACGAACAACTCTGTGCTCCTGTTATCTTGAGGGATCCACTCTGGGATGATTACTCTTGTTAATACGGATTTCCCTCTCGGTGTTCTAGGTTCTTCTAACGGTTCTTTTCCTTGAAATTTTCCTTCTGTCTCTAATTGGATTGTGCCAAACTCATTAGTATCGTTTGGCTGCGTACTCAGGACGTACATGGTTCCTTCTTTGTCTATGTAAGTGTCTCTCTCAAATTTCACCACTGGTCTTTCCAATCCAAAGGGTTGATCAGGGTTGTGCAGTTGCACCACTTGCCTTTGCAAACCATCCTCATAGATGCGAGCACCTAGTCGGTTGGTTCGGAGAAACTCTAACTGCGTTCTATAGGGTCCTTCAGGTTTTTCTAGGTATGCTACATGAGATCCTCCTGCTGGTCTGTCTGCGCTGAATGCCATTTCTGATTCGCTAGTTTCTGAGCTCTCGTAGGGATAACTATTATTCAATTGCTGAGCCCAAGATCGTGCAGTGGTTCTTACACTAGCCTCTGATGATCTAAGGCTTCGTCGGTCCGACTTACCTATATGTTTGCCCGATCTAAGGTTCATTAATTTCCTTCCTTGCTCACTCAATTACACACTTAGATCGTCAATGGCTCTTTGTGATTAATTCTTGATTCTTTTTAATTCTTCTTTGGATTCTTGTCTTAATATATGCGTCAGGAATTCGACTTTCCGTTATAGTTTTGGGTTCTCGTTCCGTCAGACTTAGGTTCTTTTCTTTAGGTTTTCGTCACACACACCTTTACTTTGAGTCTTAAACTTGATAGAAGTAGGTATCTTGAACTTGAGGCGTTCCTATCGACTTAAATCCACAATGCTAACGTTTTAGCCTAAGCTAAGAATTGACTGAGGGGGTTGAGTAATCTTCCAACCTCGAGTCGGCTTTTCTGGTTGCTCTGATGCCCTGTTGCCTAAGAAGCCGTGCTTCCCAAGCTCTGCTGTCTTCACTGCCTTGCTTGCTAGCCTTGGATTGCCCTTGCTAGACCTGGAAAATTCCAATGTTAGACCAATTCACAAGATGATTAAACACTTGAGTATATACACCTTTTAAGCTCAAATTTTCAATGTGTGCCCCCTGACTTCCTAGTCCCAGACTAGGTGAACCTCAAAATAGCTTATCCAAAAATAGATGTATTCTTTATGAAAAAAACAGTTGAGGTCACGTAGTACTCGTCATGAACTTTCTAACGAGCTATTAAGCTCAAAAAACGGACTTCGGATGAAAAAGTTATGAGCGTTCAGGCCCTGGGGGGTAAAAACTGACAATCCAATTTTCCCTCAAATATGAGCTAAGGGGTCTCCTATGAGTCTAATGGTCCAAAAATTTTCCAAAAATACCCTCAAAATTGGTCAAAAATTGAAGTCCAAAATTTGCGATGGGGGTGGGCAATCGCGATGGTCTGGGACCGTCGCGATGGTCCGAGCGAACCGTCGCGATGGCGTGGAATTTGGACAATCGCGATGGCCCGAAATGAACGATCGCGATGGCGTGAGGTTGAACCGTCGCGATGGCTCGAAGTGAACGATCGCGATGGCGTGAGGTCGAACCGTCGCGATGGCCCGAAATGAACGATCGCGATGGCGTGGAAATGGACCGTCGCGATGGTCCAAAAAATGAACCGTCGCGATGGCGTGATCAGGCGGACAATCGCGATGGCGCGGTCAACGGTCAACGGTGGACAATCGCGATGGTCCGAAGTGAACCGTCGCGATGGTCCGCAATGCGATGGCTTGAGCCAATCGCGATGGTCCGATTTTGGGCTGTCGCGATGGTCTGAAGGTTGAACCGTCGCGATGGTCTATCGTGACACGTGGCACTGTCGTGGCGATGGCGTGGGCCAATCGCGATGGTGCGGGGTCAACTGGACAGTCGCGATGGTCCGAGTGGACCGTCGCGATGGCTCAAGTGAACCGTCGCGATGGTCCGAAAAAGCGAACCGTCGCGATGGTCCGGCCGAGCCGTCGCGATGGCGTGAGCCTATCGCGATGGTGCGACACAATCGCGATGGGCTGAGCCAATCGCGATGGTCCACCAAACAACAAATTTTTGAAATGCGATTGTGGTTCCGTGAATGCGCAAGTATCGCCTATCTAGTGGTGTGGTCGCCTACCTAAAAAACCGAAATTTGCAGACCATCGCGATGGTCCGCCACACTCGGAAATCTCTGACAGAAAGCACATTTTTTACCTTTTGGAAGCTTTCCTGATGCTCTGAAGCTTTGTACCTACAAGAAAACTCAAGAAAACACAAGTGCATACAAGCGCAAAAACTCTCTCTCGTTCTCTCGCACGCACAAATGAGGGAAAATGAGGTGAATGGGTGGATATGGTGAATTTTCTGATTTTTTTGGAGATGGAGATGATGATGCGATGATGAAGATGGAGTATGGGGAAGGTGAAAAACACTAAAAACTAAGTAAAAACAACAACAAAAACTGAAATTTTTACCTTCCAACGCCACTTCTTGCTATACTCTTACCATCACACATTCGTCCTAGACTCGATCCCCGGCAACGGCGCCAAATTTGGTGTTGCTCTAGCACAATGGTGAGAACCACGTTAAGAAGCTTCACCTCCTTAATGTCAATCCGAGGGAGAGGTAGGAGTGATATGGAGATCGTGAACGTGAGATGATGTGAGAGTGAAGGTGAGAAGCACAAAGATGCACACACACATACACACACACGATGAAGAGACAAGCAAGACACAATGGAAGGTGGGAAAATTAGCTCTATTGCTCAAGAATACTCTTACAAGCTCAAACTAGCTCTATGCTCACACTAACCAAAATGAACCAACCACAAAAATGAGCTCTCTAGCTCTTTTTATAGTTTCTAGACTAGTTTTGACCGGTTTCACATCTAGTGACCGGCCTAGTTAAAAAATAGGTCCTAGATGCTATTTGGAAGGGTAAACGATGTCTAAAAATAACGAAAATTGGTACGCGCATTCTACCTAAGCTCCTCAAGCTCGAGGACTCCTCGGCTTGCACAAAATGGAGCTATGGATTACAAAATGGGGTTTTCTTATGATACATATGTTACAATTAGTGATAATAATCACTGTTGAATGTTTGGAGAATTAATAAGAAATATATTTGTTTAAAAAATTGATCCGCCTGGCTCCCTGCTTCGTCTTCACATGCTTCCGTGGCGTCTGTGCCTCTGACTGCTGCCAACACACTTGCATGTGTTTTTGGCTAGTGTTTGGGCTATGAATTTAGCTTTTTCAATGCCATTTTACTGCATATATTGAGCATATACACACTATGTATGCTTCTCTGGACATCAATTATGTATGCTCATGTGGTCACTGATATAATGGTTACGTATTGGCATAAAGCCTTTGATATTGATAAAAAGGGTCGTGGTGAGGTTTTCTTAACTGGGAGACACCTAGATGTCAGGGTCTCTTCTGTGATGCAGGTGGAAGACTGACCCAACCTCGCCATAGGAGATCTCTGATGGTTGTTCATAGGTGCTCGATAAGCCTAGTTGGTTCCTCTCGATTAACTAATTATATGCAGTGGAGTCAATGATTGACTATATCGGTTTACATGTTAGTACTTGCAATTGTATGAGCTTTTCACACTAGTCATATGCTCATTTTGCAGAGGAAACTCTGCTAAAATTTTCCCTTTTTTTTGTCAACTATACAATGGTCGATCTACTCCTTGATACACATATTGGTGTGAGCACATATATTCTCACATAATCCTTTTGATTTGTCATTATTGTTCATTAATGCATTCTTATAAGGAGACTTTGTTGAATTTTTCCCAAAATCTGACACTTATTCATCCTTTTTGAGCCTTAGTGGTGTTTGGACTCATTTAGCTCCATTACCATTCTTATCAATTCTCTATCATCATGACATCAGAGATCTCAGGCACGTCTAGTGGATCAGGGTCTAGTGCCAGTGTTCCCAAGAGGAGCTACAACTTGTAAGGTAAAGATCATTTTGAGATCCAAAATTTTGATGGAACAAACTTTGCTCTATGGAAGAATCAAATAAAAGATGTGTAGATTCAGAGTGGGTAATAGAATCTAGCAAATGGAATCTCAAAGAAGCTTGCTCACATGGATGACGATGATTGGGATGATTTGGATGAAATGCCTAGCTCTAGCATTCGATTGCACCTAACATATAATATTTGCTTTAAAGTATTGCTTTGTGAAAGTGCAGAGGAGCTTTCGAAGAAGTTATGAAATACATATGAAAAAGAAATAACATGAAATAAAGAATATCTGATGAGAAAGTTATATGAACTTTGCATGAAGGACATAGATAGTGTTGTTACTCATCTAAATGAGTTTGATGCTATATTCTCTCAGTTTCATGCTCAGAAAATGGAGATGGATAATGAAATCAAAGGAGTCTTGTTGTTATGCACCTTGCCATCATCATGGGATACGTTTTGCATAACTATTAGCAATAGTGCACCTAGTGGTAAAATGATCTATCATGACATATGTGGATTACTCTTGAGACATTCATAGAAAATCTATGGTTGGCACTCAAAGTGGAGATGCATATAAAGTTCATGATTCTTACCAAGGAAAGAATCGACAATGTGGCACGAGCAAGAACAAGGAAAAGAGCGATCAAAGGAATAAGAGTAGAAGTAAATCAACAAAGAGGGATGAAAATACCATTATTTTCATAAGAAAGGAAACATGAAGAAAGACTACTATGCATTAAAGAATGCTAAAGGTAAAGGACATAATGTTGATGGGCATGTTAAACAAATACCTGCACCCTACTTCAATCGTGAAGATGAAAGAAATCAATGCTATTTTTGATGATGCTGATGTGTTGACACTTGATAGTGTTGTGCCTACTAAGGCTCTTTTGGCTGATTCTCCTTACCACATGTGGATGCTAGATTCAGGTGCTTCTTTCCATGTGACACCACATAGAGAATGATTCTCTACTTATGCAGGAAAGTCTCTTGGTACTGTGAGACTTGGTGACTCTTACGAGTGTGATGTTGTCGGGATTGGAGATGTGCTTGTGTAGTTCATTGATGGTTCAAAAATTATTATGCATAATGTACGCCACGCACTTCAATTATCACATAGTTTGATGTGAGTTGGTCAACTTGATGACCTTGGTTACAAGGAGGTCTTCTATTCTCAATCCTTTTTCATATCAAAGGGCAATATGGTTATTGCAAAAGGAAGCAAAGTTGGCTCAATTTATTCTTTATTTGTATCACAGAAAGAACACTTGTTGGTTGCTATTGAACTACCTATGGCTTGTATTTGGCATGGCCGTTTGGGCCATATATCTCGTAGTAGAATGGAAAAACTTTCTCGTTCTGGCTACTTACCTGTGTTATCTTTCTCCAATTTTTCATTTTGCGAGCATTCTCAATAGGGAAATCAAACTAAGAATGTGCATAAGATGCACATTAACTCTTCAATTCAACCTTTAGATCTTGTTCATACAGATGTGTGTGGTCCCATGCCCACAAGATCATTAGGTGGTCCTCTTTACTTTGTCCCTTTCATAGATGATGCTACTAGAAAATTTGGGTATATCCTACCAAGTTGAAGGATGAGGTATTACCTAATTTCAAAAAATGGCTTGCTTTAGTTGATATTGAAAAAGGAACTAAGCTTAAGGATTTACATTTGGATAATGGGGGTGAGTATACCTCAGATGAATTCAGTCTTTCCTATCAGTCTAGAGGAATTCGTACGTAGAGACCATATACCCCTGTACAAAATGGTGTAGCTAAAAGGATGAATAGGACTATTCAGAATAGAATAATTTTTATGATGTATCATGCAAACCTTTCACAAGGCTTTGGGCAGAAGTAGTATTGATTGCACTTCATGTGATTAACCTTTCACCTAGTATTGTCAAATGTCTGAAAGTGGCACAAGAGTTATGGACAAGGAAGCCACTATATTATGATAATCTTCGAGTTTTTTTATGTGAAGCATGTGTTCATATACCCAAGAATCTTCGAAAAAAGTTGGACCATAAGTTAAAGAAATGCATTTTTCTTGGATATGGTCGAGAAGGTCAATTTGAATATCATTTATGAGATCTTGAAACACGGTCAGTGATAAAAGTAGTGATGCCATTTTCTATGATTCTAAGATGCATAAATAACCCATTAAGAAGGTTGAAGCAAGAAGAGTGGTGTTTGAGGATACTAGTCCTCTAGTTAGCATGCATAAAAATACTGCACATAGGGATGTTTAAGAGAATGTCTGGTACAAATGTTCATGTTCAACAACAATTGAGATGCTCTACATGTGTCTCACATCCACCTGATAGATATGTTCTAGGTTTGGATTTTATCATGCTAACATGTGTTGATGAGCCTTCTTGCTACAAAGAAGCTATGCAAACAGAGGATCATGTCAAGTCGGAGTATGCCATGAAGAGTGAGTTGGATTCTATTCACAAGAATGGTACATGGGATTTAATACCTTTGCCAAAGGACAAGAAAGCATTACCATGTAAATGGGTATATAAGCTAAAATTCAAATCAAATAGTGCTTCTCTAAAGTATAAAGCACGACTTGTTGCAAAGGATTTTAAGCAACAACATGGTGTTGATTTTGAGGAAATCTTCTCTCAAGTGGTAGACTACCCTACAAATGTTGCTTGGATTCGTTGTAATGGAGGACTTAGAGCTAGTCCAAATGGATGTGAAAACTACTTTCTTGCATGGAGATCTTGTAGATGAGATATATATGGAACAACGAGAGGGTTATGTAGTTCTTGACAAAGAAAGTTTAGTTTGTAAGCTCAAGAAGAGCTTATATGGACTCAAACAGTCCCCTAGACAATGGTACCAAAAATTTGATGCTTTTGTGAAGTCTCAAGGCTATTCTCAAAGCAATGAGGATCATTGTCTCTACAGAAAGAGATGCTCAGACGGCAACATGATATGCTTGATACTTTATATCGATGATATGTTGATTGTTGGGAAGTCCTCTTATGACTTATCAATTCCAAAAAAGAATTTGAGTGAGACATTTGATGTGAATGATTTGGGGGATGCCAAACATATTCTTGACATGCACATTACTCGTGATAGGAGTAAAAAAATGAATCTAATTGTCTCAAAGTGAGTACATATCCAAAGTACTTTACTAGTTCAATATGCAAGGTGGAAAGGCATTGGGTACACCTTTACCCACATGTGTGAAATTGAGCAAGGATGATTGCCCCAAATCAGATGAGGAAAATGAATTCATCATCAAAATTCCTTATCAGTCTGCTGTTGGTAGTCTCATGTATGCTAGAAGCATTGGGAAGCAATCAAGATGATTTTGAGATATCTGAGTAGCACTAAGGACAAGTGTCTATGCTTGGGTAGAGGGAAGGCATCCATTCTTGGTTACACAGATTTTGATTATGCCGATTGTGTAGACAATCGTAAGTCTACATCAAGGTACATTTTTCATTTTGTTGGAGGTGCTATCTCTTTGCGATATCGTCTTCAAGAATATACAGTTGTTTCCACTACAAACGCAGAGTATGTTGCAACAAGTGAGGCATGTAAGGAAGCATTATGTATTTCTCGTCTTGCTTGTGATATGGGTCTACCTCAGCATGTATCTCGTTTGCTCAGTGATAGTCAAAGTACCATTGCTTTAGCTAAGAATCTGGTCTATCATGTAAAGACCAAGCAGATTGAGGTGAGGTATCATTTCACTAGAGACAGCTTAGCCACTGAGCGCATTATTCTTGAGAAGGTTCATACTCAAAATAATGCTACAAATGCTTTGACTAAAGCTCTACCATAGGATAGCTTTCGATAGTGTTGTGACTTGATGGGGGTTACTTAATTCATGAATTTACATAGTTACTTGTATATTGTGTAACATGCCCATCAATTGGGAGGTATAGTTTGTATACTTACACTTAAGTATTCTTTATCATTCTTTATTTTTCTCCCATAGTCACTTTGGCTATATTGGCCTTTAGTGGGAGATTGTTATCATTAGTGTCCATGTGAAAGGCTAAAGGGCCACCAGACACTTTTGTATATGTTCTTTAATAAAAGATATAGTGGTTTGGTCAACCATAGACTATAAGTTTGACCGCATTTGTAACATCCAAGAAATCTGTGTTTGTGCTCCCTGTGTACTATGTGTTTTTGCATGTTGTGCAGGTCCTATGTGGAGTATTGTGTGCACCACATGGAGCTTAGTTTTCTATTGCAAGAGTATCTTCGTGGAGCGCTCGAGAAGGAGAGTCCACTATGGTGTATCGCCAATGCAACACTTCCTCATGTGACTCCAATATACTTAACATGTTGTTTAAAAATGATAGATGTGGATTCCCACTATCGAACCGATCTTCTTACAGCTTGTATTCAACGTGTGTATGCAACAATACATGTGATCAATATTCAACCTTTTAAAAATCTTCAAACCAATGTTAATAGAGCTTAAATTACCTCTAGTTTAGGCATCTTGTCGTTTGCATTTGGTTCAATAGCTAAAGCTGGAAATTAAAGTATATATCTAGATTTGTGTCTCCAATTGAATCTTTCTCTCAGGGGCCATTCCCACACCATCTTTCAATTTCTAGAGCTGTTTGTAACTTTTTTCTCATCTCAATAATTATTGCAGTCACTTTATACTCACATTCCTTCGATACCTTGGCTTAATCCAAATAAGACTTGACCCTATCCAACTTAACCTTTTCATCATCAACTAACAATTCTAATGCAGATATAATCTTAGCACCCTCCACCTACCTAATGGCAGCAAGTGCCCTACCTTGTGGAACATGTAACTCAACTATATCTTGTTTCTGTTCTTGCAAGTCGTTATCCACCACAAGCTCTAAAATTGGTGAAGCATCATCATTCAAAAATTTGTAAAATCTTGCATCTTCAATTGCAGTGTATCCATCTTCCTACATCTCTCAACAGATGCTTCTATAGCTCTAGCTCAAGCCACCTAATACATAGCTAGATTTTTTTATGATTGTGTAGTAGGGAAGCTCTCAAATGCAAAGGCTCTCACAAACTATATAAATACTTCATAGTTATTGGTATCTGATAGTACACCTTTTGATGCAAGACCATCAATGCATCATATAACTTAAGCATGGCATGTTTCACTTTCATTTTCCCTTGACTCGAGTTACTTTGAACACAAACAACCAATCTTCCTCATTAATTGGCTTTTTTGATATAAAAGCTGGACTTGTACCAATGATAGAGAGGCCATACATGGTGTTGAATTCTTCTTTTTTATGAAAGAATACATTGTGGTTTAGCACTTTTGAATATGATGGATATAATCATCTATATCAACAATGTAAATTATTAGTAAAAAATGCGACGGTGCAGATTGACTAATGAGTTGAATAACTCATACCAATGAGGGGTTTATCTCATCCACTACTTGTGCTTCAACACCGGACTTCTAACAGATGATGACTCTTCTCTATAAAAGACAGAAGCTCTTAGATTAGAACCAGGGATAATACTCCTAATCATGGCCATACGAGCTCCTAAATGATGCATGCATGAATGCGATGCTAAACACGATAGAAATCCATTCTTTTTCAAATTTTCATACTTGCTCACACTCATCCCTATGTTTTAGCTTCACCGTCATATGATGGAACAACTTCATTTATGGTAGCTTCATTTGTGGTAGCTTTCTCTCGCGACTTATGAAGTCACTTAGACCTTCTATGTTCCACTGTCTCAGACTCCATAGATAGCTAAGTTTTGCAAAACGTGACGAGTAATGACATTACTTTTGATGTTCATATCATGATACCCTGCCTTTGAAATGAGTAATGGGGATATTCAAAAATCATTTTCATGATTTTCAAATATCTGCATGAATAATTGTGCATCGAACAAGAGAAAATTTAAATTTAACTTTCTCATATTTCAAATAGCTTTTGAAGTAGATAAATCACTCGTAAATAATCCTAAAAAGTGTTCACATTAACATGCTTCAAACCTAGTACTTCTTTTAAAGGATGGACCTTTTGTCTTCATTTTATTATAGCTTCCTTTTTTCTATATTCTTCAACAACTAAAAAAAGTTTCTTAAATTTACTTTGCATGTGTGCATCTTTCAAAAATCCTGTTTATAAAGTTTGCCTTGTCTCTCAATTTGTGAACCTAAATGTGAAAAAAAAATCTCAATGTGTGTGTTCTATATATTTTGATTGGATGCTTCAAATTAAAAAGCAAAAAGCAAAGGAAAGTTGAAAATTGAACTCACGCGAAGAAGAAAAGCATAATCGATCTTGACGATGCCAACAAAAAATAAAGTTTGACATGTTGTGTCGAAACACATGTTGAAGCCATGAGCCAAATGTTGGTGTAGAACAGCTCTTCTCCGTTCATGAGCATCCTATGAAGCAACACGTATTTGCCTCGTGGCATTCGCAGTCTGATCGGGCCATTCCCGTCCTGTGCGTTTGGCCTGTCGACACCGTGACTCTCATCGCCATCTCTAGGGTTTAAGAGCTGCTTAAAAACTCAAGTGCACCTTAGAAGCTTTCACTCAGAATACACCCGGTGCTTAAACCCTTGGAACCTCTCTCTCTCTCTCTCTCTCTCTCTCTCTCTCTCTCTTTCTGCGTTTTGCGTCTGCATTCATCGGATCCCCACATATTCACGTAAACGGCAAGGTAACCTAAGTAAGTCGACTTCTGTGATGAGTTCCGACAGCCATGCAGGTGGCTTGCTCGTCAAGCAGATGATGGCGGGAGGGCTCGCAGGTATGCTTGCTGACGGAGTGATGTACCCCATGATGACGGTCAAGTCTCGCCTTCAGGTCGGCAACCCTTTCTTCTACTGTATTCTACATCAGCTAGTTGCATTGCGTTCTTATGGTTTTGTGCCAGCACGTCGGTAAAGTCTTGGCTTCATTGTGGGGACTATTTCTTCCACTTCGTGATGTTTCAACACATTGCATTGCGTTCATAATCTTGTTGCTTTTTCTACACGGATGCGTCAGTGCGAGAACGATTCCAACCCTCGGCCACCTTCGTCCTGGCTGGCAGTAATCAATCTCACGTCATTTGAAGCTTTAGTTTGGGTTCGACATACTTACAGGTCTTCCACCTTAGGTACAGCGTCGGCTCGAATGCCAGAGTCGGTCTAGAAGACCTCAGGGTGACTAAAATGTTTTAAGTCGTAAAGAGAGGCAGAATTGCCCTCATAGATGAAAATCTCACTGAGACATACACGTGCGCACGCGGACGTGCATGCGCGTACACACACATGTACTCTATCTCTCTCTCTCTATCTCGAGATCCTAACATAATACCCTATGTTCCTGGTTCTCAATCTCGATGAAGTAGAGCTGTGTTCAAGCTATTATCTGGAGTATACACACGATGGGAAGTTCTACCATGCCCCATATATAATTGATCAGCACCTCTAAGGCTCTTTGGCCCATCATACGGCCCTAGAAAATTGGAATGCAATAAACAGAAAAAATGACGAGTCTTAGCATGATCCAATAATGGAATGGAAGGTCGATCTATCTTGCACCCGTGCATAAGGAGTTCTGAATCTGGCCGAATGTAGAAGTAAACCGTGAAATTACAGTGTTGTGCTCTGTGAATCCTCAAATCCACATCGTACCGAACTATTGGAATGTGGAATCTTCTTCTCTTGGCTCGGTTCAAGGTTGACATTCCCAATTTGGCACGTAGGTCGATATATTGGTGCTATTGACAAGTAGATGGAGGGTCTATAATAGATGTCTCGTAGAGGTTGCACCTGGGCTAGAATTTAGGTGACTGGAGTGTTTGGCTGGCTCAAAAAACGTTTCAGATGCATATGATGCTCTAGTCGTTGGGCTTCGGATGAGCTTGTCAAACTTCTGGGCGTTGGAGTTTGGACTCTTACTGACCCCGTCATGAATTTAGGTGACTGGAGTGTCAGGGTGACCCAAAAAAACTTTTCGGATGCATATAATGCCCTAATTCTTGGGCTTTGAGTGATCTCGTCAAGCTTCTGGTCATTGGAGTTTGCACACGTCCCGAACCCTTTATCGGACTTTAGATTGAAGCGTCCAGACTATGCGTCACTTATGCTCAGTAGTTTGCATCGTGATAGCTTTTGTGAATGGATTACAATAGAGTTCTAGCAGGAATTATAAATACTATGTCATGGCAAAATGACAGTGGATTTGAACATGGAAAGAAATGAGCATGTTGGTTGACATATTGGTGATATCAGCAAGTTGATCTAGGCCTTATAACAGGTGTCTCAGTTTTTAGAGACCAGACATGTACTTGTCATGTCATCGTAAGCTCAAAGTGGCTTCAGTAGCGTGGAGATGTTCCCAGTGCGATCCTTATGTAATGCACCTTACGAACCTTGTCTCAGACTTCAGATTCGGTTCATGTACCTTAGGTGTACTGAATCTTATGAACCTAATCACTATGATCCTCAATGGACCCTATATCTGAGGTGCTCAAAAATGATTTTTATATTGTTGCATCTTAGGTGGGAGTGAGGAATATTATATCAATTTGTGTTCCAAAGCAAAGAATGAATTTTGGTCGATAAGATTTCAGATGCCGCTGCTCTGCCTATGTGCCATTAATCTTCACTCGAGAAAGAAGTTATTAGCTAATTCAGATGAGTTTTCATATGTCGTTGCTCTGCCTATGTGCCATGAAGTTTCACTAAAGAAAGAAGTTATTAGTTAATTCCATATGTGTGCCTATGTATTCATATAATAATTTTTCGTTATTACTGGTTTTGTGTCGACACAAATAATATCACTAAATGTTGGTATTCTATGACAGGTTCAAGGTGCATCAGCAGGTTTTAGCTCTGGTGGAGCTACTGGTGCTATTTACATGTACAGAGGGCCTGTTCATGCTATTTATACCATCTCTGCCCATGAAGGTTGGCGGACACTGTACAAAGGTTATGCAACAGTATCTCAAATTGCCCCAGCTCAGGCATTGTATATGGCATCATATCAAAGTGCCAAAAGGCTCTTGCCAGGTGAGGCAGTAACTGTTATTTGATTTTCAGACACATGGGTATGGAAAGATGTGAGGTTATGAAGTTCTGAATGTGCATTATAATCATTTTTACAGGTGGAGAAAATAATCCAGTTGTACACTTCTGTGGAGGTGTCATAGCCACATTTGTGCAGTCATCTGTAACTGTGCCTGTTGAAGTGATTAGACAGAGACAAATGGTGCAAAGAAGTGGTGGGGACAGCTATAAGGTACCTCCTTTCATCTGGCTTTTGCATATCTAAGAAAATATAGCCTTCAATTATGCATTTGGCTATTTGTCATGCATCATACAGAGGCTGATAAAAGTTTTGCTACCTTTGTAGTGATTTCGGCTATTTTTGTATCCTGATTCCTGTTTATGAGATGTGTTCTTATTAAAGGACCAAAATCCGTCTTTAGGTGTTTGTGAAATTCAGCAGTAATTAGTTCTACTGCTTGTGTGTTTAATATATTCACTCAATTCTACCGGCAGTTCAAGGGTGAATGAGCTATTCCAAGCCACCTCACATTTATAGTGCAAGCATTTTAAACATCCTATCTAAATTGGTGAACGTAGGGGGAGAACAGAGAGGTAATATTCTTAGATAAATGTATTGAGGACAATGTAGAAACCGCTATCTCCCATGTTTGGATGGCAAGTAAGATATCGAGGTGAGAACACGTACTGCCCCAATCATGCGTAAGAAGCCATACCATGCCTCAATACCTTTTTCAGGGTAAAGAGTGACCGTTCCATCTTTTTGTTCGCACATTTTATATATAACAGCATTTACTCCTGATTCATCCTACTTCATGTAAAAATTTCATCATCCAAAATAATATTGGTTATTTAACATCTGATTCTTTTTCTGGTTTTCTCTGGATAAAAACAGGGCTCTCTTCATGCTGCCAGTAGAATATATAAAATGGAAGGAATTGGGGCTCTATACAGAGGCTTCGGGCTAGCACAGATGGTTTGGGGACCTTACAATGCTGTCTATCTACCTCTATGGGAGGCATCCAAGCAAACAGCTGCACGGTACACTGGAGTGGATTCGGTTCAAAAACTTGAGCTGCAGTGGGAGCTCTTAAGCTCATTCTTCAGTGCTTCCTGTGCTGCTGCTATAACAAATCCTATGGTATGACATAAAATGCTTTCTCTCTCTCTAAAGTTCATCATATATATTTTCATTCAACATAAACATGTAGGCATTAAATTTAATGCTTTCTTCCTATCTGTGTGTGTATGCACGTACGCTCGTTCGTATGTATGTATATATGCTTGTGGTTTGCTCTCCCTTGAGTTTGTTTGATTTTACTATTGTATTTATGGATCCATTGTGCATGCACATAAGTACACACACATGTGCACAAACATAGTTTCTTTTACACTTGTATGGTTACCAACCCAGGTGTACGAAAAAGTATGCATATGAAAACATTGGATTGGGCTTTTCGTATTTGGTTTTTAAATGCTGATGAGTATCTTGATCAAATTAGTTTCAACTATCATATATACTAAAGTTTATTGCTTGAAACTTCGGATGCATATGCCGGTATATGATGTGAGCTGTCATGAAGAATTTAGAATGAACAATCCTAATGTCTATGAATAACTATGTACAAGAGATTTCAGTGGTTTTAACATAATGTATCATATGTACCCCTTAGTTTGTGCAATTTCGATCTATACTTAATTGATGTTTATTTAGTCTGGTATATTTTGTATTGTTTTTCTTACTTTTTGTAGTTTTCATGACATATTGATCTTATTTTTTGTGTAGTCTCTTACTATTGTTGTTGTTTTTTCTCATGTGTCTGTGTTTCTGTTCTCTGTCTTGGGTTCGCAAGTTTGGATAACTCTGAACGAATGAAGTATATATACATAATTGATTTCAAATATCATGCAAAACACATCATATGTGAATTGTTGTCCAGACACTTTATGAATGTACATGATGCATTAGCATTGCAAGCTGAGATATGCACATTGTATGTTGTATTCATCATCTACACGAAAAAATTAAATATGTACTATGTGCTGTGTATTTTCTCCCTTTTTTTATGGGCCATGGTACGTAATCAATTCTCTAAATTATACTTTTCTCATAGTTCTGTACCTATGTGCATTTGCCATATGGAAAAACTACAGGTGTAACACATGAGCTGTGCATCTTTCTGTGCATGAACAAATCATGTATATCTGGATAAATTAATCAGATGAAAAATGGATTACAAGTGTATGTATGCTTCCATGTGCAGGTTTCTCTGCCTACATGTATGCATGCATGTACATATGTATGTATACCCGAGGAATTGGTGGGTTAGTTTCTTGTGCAAATAAAGCTCAGTAGATTGTGTAGTTCTACATTCTACATAGGCTTTAGATTGGATGTATTTGGTTAATCACATCAAAATGGTTAATTTGTTTTTTGGTGATGTGGTACCTGCAGGATGTTGTGAAGACAAGACTGCAGGTGCAAGGAAAAAGTAATGCATCTAATGTCACCAATTATACTAGTGCTATGGATGCAGCCAGGTCAATATACAGAAAGGAAGGATTAAAGGGGTTTGCTTGTGGAATGACATCAAGGATATTCTGGATTGCTCCATCCAGCATGATAATGTTTACATGCTTTGACCAGTTGATGAAGAGGCTGTGACTTTGTTTCAAGAATTCCAGGAAGGCTGGGATATTCCCATTGTACATAATTTGTTTATTTCTTGTTGGCCAGGGGTCATTTTTGATTAGAAACAAGGAGTTCACGAGGAGAGCTGTTTAATTGTCTATACGAGGTCCTGCTTATTTTTTCTTCTCTGATGGAATCTCCTTGCAAATTTTGCAAGCTATCATTATGTAAAGATGCTGTTACTCGTCATTACTAATCTGCAAGCCACTGTTCTATGATAATGTTATGAGTTGTGGTATAGAGCTTTATCTACTTTATGTCTATCTTTGTGTATACTGGATGGGACTTAGGTTATGATGTGTCTTTTTGTAGAACAAACTTCTTGTCTTATCGCGAATACTTGTAAATGCAACTTTGAAATAGTTCTGATAATGTGCATTTATATACTTTAATGCAATGGCTTGGCAGACAGGTTCCCCTCCTTTGTGTCTACTTTGAATGAGACGTTTTCTTTGACCTTTGGTAGCTCTTGCAAGTCGCAGACATGATTCCTCCTTCATTTTCTTTCAATTAGTAGACAAACTTTTGAACAGACAAGGGCTACATGAATGCTGTAAACTGTCATCCTGATACTGTTCTCTTACCGTATTGAGGAACTGATGAAGGTCAGACATATGTGCTAAGTTGTTTCACCATCTCTGTGCTTCTCATAAGAGAAGCTGAAGGTCATGACTTGCTAAGTCTCTCCCAAATGGTCTAAGCTCAGGAGGGTTCAAAGATGTCTATGGATTGTTATTTGATAACATGCCACTACTGGAATTCTAAGTTTATAGCTACAGCCTACAACCTATTTAGGAAATTATCTGAAGCCTCATAGGAGTCTGGATCTGCAGTACAGTTTATGGGGAACTATAAATACCCTTATTTCCTGAGATCCTTGTAGTTCTGTAATGGACTAGGATGTCTATGATGGATGTAAGGTCGAAGTGGGTTAATTTCAACTTGTAACTTAGAGGCCAAGAGGCTGTTCAAATTAAAATTTATACTTCATATTGGGTTATTATTCTGAGCATTATCAGTGGCTTATTTCTGCTCTTAGAGCAGTAAGTAAAGAGAAAAAAGTATGCCCAAGTAAAAAGAAAAAAGTATGCCCACAAATTAACTTATGTATTCAGGACTAGGTGTCTGCTGCATGTAAAACCTTGATTTGTGAATAAAGATTGACCTGTATAGCAAAAACATATTATTGATTTGATACTCCATGAATGAGTGCATAAAATGGCCTTGAAGTGGTGATGCTTTATATCAGAAAGGGTTATTGGTGCCCATGATAGAGAGATTCAGTGGAAGATATTCAGTAGCTCGCTTCAGCACAAGAGAATTGTTCGTTGTGGGCTTGCATATCCAATTATAATAAACATAATGTAGAGGGCCCAATATCAAAATGGGCACATGGAAATCATCCATTGACATAACAAATACTCAAATCCTATGCCCAATTGAAGCATGGGAAGATGAATAATCGCCTTAAAGCTGAGATGCTATCCATCTCCAAGCGAGGATGGAATATGGACTTGAAACTAAGGGGAATATGGCTGGTAGTACAGGTTTGAGGTAGCATCATGTATGCAAGTCAAGTAATTGCAGTCAATCATACAGAGAATCAATGAAAGGTATCTCTGATAACAAGATAAAATACATGACATACTCTCAAACTTGAAAGGGGTGGAAATCAGACTCATCTCCTGGCCATTTGTCTCTTACCTCCAAGCCTTTGGAGGTTGCTGCTACACGGGTTGCCATCAGAAGAGCCAGTGGGCGACTCTAAAGTTTATGAAATCATTTGCGAGGATGTGTAAAGTGAGCCATAAGTATTATTCATAGGACACTCTGAAGCAGTTGGGGCAGTTCACATTGGTCCAACACTTGGGGCAGTTCACATTGGTTGGACCTTTCTCATTTGACTGGCCATAGCTACATACACTTTTCCAATTCTTGCCCTAGGGAGGTGGAGATACGGAACTAATTGTAATTGCTCTCGTTGCAATTTTTTCAGTTGATTCTGCAACATTTTGATTTACAACCCAACTTGCAACAGAGTTGGTGTGCTTCCATTTGACAAGATACATGGGGTATGAAACTTTTCCGGGCTACCATTTTCTCAGACCCAGAACCAAGTCAGGCGCCAATGGAATGCCGTGAGATCTCCTTCGGAAGCACAAAATCATCTTTGACCAAGCTGCTCTCTCAAGTGATTAATGTTGAACATATGAAGTTCCTTAAGGTAGTTAAGACTTGTGAGATACACCAGTTACCCTGTTTGTGTATCTGAAATGGAACACAACAGTGAGGGGAGAATTTCATGCAGCTACATGGGTGGGAATCGCCACAAATGCTGGTCTCTCATAGCATTGCACTGATATGAGACCTGCTTGTGAACGAGTCCACCAAAGAGTCACGGGTCCAAGCTCATGTACATGATGACATGCGGCACACAAGCCATGGCACCTATTTGAGGTACTGAAGGAGGTGAAGTAGTTCACATTCGCTGGGCCTACAAGACAATAACTAAAGCACCCATTCAGATGTCCTAGGAAAGCGGGGATGTAGCAGGCATTTAGTAGTGTGCTTCAACACATGAGAATATTTGTGTGGGGCTTTGCATATCCCATTGCAACCAATTTGATGTAGAGGGCAATAACAAAGTGTTAACACGAAGATAGAAGCTATTGACAAAGAGATGGTGATGCTCAACTGGGTGTCCAATTGGATCTTGAGAAGATTAAATTTTTTAGTTTTAGAATGTCTCTCTCTTAGGTAGGACTGGAGATGGATGGCAGTAAAACAAGGACTGAATGTTATAAGAGGATTAATAATGCTAGTACATGTCTGAGCTATGTTCATAAGTCTACTGTTAAGTAACAAGGGCTTGAGGATGATCTCTCAAGGAGTGTTTCTGCTATATGAATTCAAACGGTTGTAGTAGAATCTGTAATTGACTTATCATTTATCTAGCTTATAAAATCATGGTCAGATGAAGTTGGGCCAAACTGAGCAGCAAGGAGAACATACAAACACGGACTGGCAGCCAAAACATACATGATAACACTCTCAGGGAACTGAAATGGAAAGAAAAACAAATGGTTGGGAAGTGCTTGTAACTGGAATATAAGTGCGGTTTGCTCCTTTAAAAAGAAAACTAAAAACAAAGCACCAGCCTCGGATCAATAATGAGGGATAATGCTGGACCACAGAATCCTAAGAACAAAGCAAAAGAGAAGGGAGAGGTTTGAAGACTGAAAATGAAGCAGCAACCTTGGAAGAGGAGAGTTGCAGTGGACAGAGAGGAGGAAAGTTGGACAGAAAAGAAGATGGATAACTTGATATCAAAATGAGCAGAAGAAAGCAAGGGGCAAGGGAAGATGTTACATTCACAAAAGATGTCGAGGGAGAACTTCTGAAGGAAAAAGAGACTCAAAACAGAAGTCAACCACTGGAACAGATTTGAGGTTTTCAACATTGCAAGCCCTAGTATTGCAAATGCAATTGAACACCTTACTTGGGAGTTCAGTGTTCTGGTCTGTCCTGCTCATCAAAATTATTACTGGAATTCCCTGCTGATTTGTGCTCTGTGCGGGAGTGGCATAGGATGAGAAAATCAAGTGTGTGAACTAAACTGGCCGATGGTGTAGCACAAGATATCCAAAAAAGCTAAAGAAACTTGTGAAATTGATAAAGGCATTTGAAATTCATATTCTTCTTTTAAAAGAAGAAAAGTGGATGCTATACAAGCAATGGATAGAAGGGCACCACCTTAGGTAAGCAGTGATCATTCTCAATCGGAGAGAGAACTTTTCAGCTTCCTACAAGGGTTTGCTAGAACAACTCATGCAGTTGGAGATGTTGAACAAACATGAATGGTCTCCACGCACCACTGCAGCCATGGGTATGAGTGGCTAGTGCATGGACTTTCCTATTGGAACATTGTACAGAGAATACTAAGAGTACTTGGGTAGCCTTTGTATTTGGAGCCACACTTCCCACTTTCATATGGTCTTTGTTTGTTCTCCAAAATCCATCAATATTAGGCAGGTAGTAGAGCACTGTTGCACTCATTGGCACCACTAATAATTGTTGTTTGAGGCGAATAGCTATTGAAGAGCTTGGGTGATAGGTGGAAGGGAAAATATAATGGGTACATTAGGGACCAGGGTTGGGAAGAGAAGTGGGATCTTGTGAAGCTACCATCATACTTATTCATTTGGTTGAATGCTTGATCGTCGAGTGATTGAATGATGGCAAGGACTTGGATTATTCCAATGCTGGATTTGCTAGGTGTTAAATATTTTTACTCCAAAGCTAGTCATCGTAAATGTTACATGTATGATAATTTAAGAATTCGATGTTGGTTTGATGTCCCTATCATGTCATACAAATATCTAACCATCTTTACAATTCGTATCAAAACATACATGAATTTTGTGCAACAAAGTCAATTTTCAAGATTGGATTGCAATGCCAATCTTTTGAAGATTGCTAGCATTAAAAATGGAATCAATACAATCAGGAACAAATAAAAAATGAGTATAAGATTGCCAATGAATAAGTGGTAAGTGTTAGGGTCAAACTACTTTTTGACATCAAAACAAATTCAGTAAGAATTAAGAAATAGAGAAGGGAAAGATATACAAGGAGCTTATGGAGTTGGAAATGTGAAAGTTGTAAGAACATGGGGTTAGAACCGTGAAAGTTGTAAGAACCCAAGATGTATGTGAAAAGAAGAATTACTAACACTTGAAGCACTTGAGTTTCTTAGGAGTCGATGGGTAGGAAAAAGTGATAGTTTGCTTGAACAAGTGTTCAAAAACTCTCATATAAGGTGAAAGAAATCTCACCTTTTGAGAAAGGACAGACTGATGTGCAAGTATGAGAAGAGCTAAAGTTAATCGTGGATTTTGCTTCAAGGGCATACTTTGTAAAAAAAGAGTGTTGTGGATGTAAGGATCATGTGACCTTACCTGTATATTCATATATACATATCATTGATAGAGCATTGCCTCAACGGAGATCATTATCTGGGTTTCGAGGCTCCCATGCATATGTCTATGTTTCTTCTCTCCTCTCTCTCCGTCCATCTCCTCCTTGCTCCTCTTGTTCTACACAACAAAACCCTTCATTGGTATCAGAGCATGTTGAAGGCTTGTGTGCAAGAAGCTTCAATGGAAGCTTAGGTCACAAGAGGTGAATGTGCAGGTCGGCACTTCTCGATAACTGTTTGATGCTTTGGCCATAACTCAAGCTAGGAAGCTCGGATTTGTGCATTTTGAAGTTCTGTACGTAGTTGAAACAAAGGGCTACAACTTCCGAGAGGAGCATACAACAAAACCTAATTCGGACGTTTAAATTGCTAAAAATTCAAAAAATGCAGACTAGTGTGGACGATGAATCTACAATCACTTGGACAACAAGTCAGTTTTTGGGTTATAACTTGAGTTTTACAAGTCAGATTCGAGCAATTCAACTTACTTTGTGTAGCTTGGAATAGAGGTTACAACTTTGTGGAAAAAGACAAGTCCAAATTCTGAGTCCAAATTTTGAGTGCTAGGTCGTTGAAATTGCAAAATACAGTGCAACAGTGTTAGAGGTGAAGGTGAAATTGACAACAGATGTTTGTTTTATGTATATCTTGAGCTACACACCTCCTATTGAGGTGTTCTTTATGTTGTTACATAGCCAAGAAAGAGTTCTTGAAGTTTGCTTGAGCAAAAGTTCAAATTCAGAGGTTATCATCTCTGAAATAACAAAACACAGAGCGGAGGTTCATTTTGTTGTGTAACTTCTTCGAGAGTGTGCGAGCTCTTATTTTTAGAGCTTCAAAGCATTGTCCATGTATGATCACTGTGGTAGCTCCTCCATATAAGAGTAGAGCATGATCTTGTAACGTGCTTGGCATGTGAGATGATATTGTGATATACCTTCCTTTTGAGGTTTATGTCATCATGAGTTTGATCATGGCATTATCAGTGGATGTATAGTGGCATGCTGGTCTCTAT
>MU260173.1:57500-60000 GCA_020310875.1 Ceratopteris richardii | reverse complement strand
AGCACACCCTTCATCTTCTCCAAGAAGAATCACCAAGAAGAACTCCATAACTGCTCCTCAACATGCTTCAAGTTAGCACCATGGCTGCCCCATGTGCTAGAAGAAACACCACCTCTATTGAGGTCCAAGCTCCAAGCTTGTGTTGAATACTAGGTGAAGGATACTTTGAACAATGAACCAAGCTTGTCTTATATAGGATTCTTGATCCCTCAAAAGCACCAATAAAGCACTACGATCGTAATCGTAAAAAGCTAAATAACAATCGCGAAGAGCTCTTCGGGCGTTATCCATTGTTTGCATGAGTTTTAATAAAGTAAAAGCATAAAGTAGCTTTCGCGAACTTCGCCGCTTTGCTGGATATGGGATTCGAACTCGGATCATATGCATAGGAGAGATTCATTGTAGCCACAACGTTCAACCGTTTTTTGTACTAACAAGCACGAATAACAAACCATATTCATGCTGCGCTACAGGGTTTTGAACTCACGCTGCTACGTTGAGAGTACTTTCTTTTATCCACGTTGCCCGTCCATATTTATTGTAGGAGGAATGAAAAAAACTCTACACTTGTTGTGTAGTGTGAACAAGAAATGGACCAATTGCACATTGTTTTCCAACAATCCCCCCCTGCAATGTCATATTGGTACAATCTGAATTGAATCTACAAACTATCAAATGCTGCAAATTATCATAAGCTTCAAGCTTGTACTCCCGCATTTCAGAACTTGTTCTTCAAAAGTCTTCTTCAAAACTGAATTTGACTTTTCTTCAAAAAATCTGAACTTGCTGAATATGAACCATAATACCTGAGAAAATATGCAAACTAGATATCCAATAGTGTTCTCATCAAGCATTCACTGCTTGACAAAAAATATAGCATGAACTGTCTCTGAACCTGCTATCTCCTGTCTTCAAAAACCTGAAAACATACACCACATATTTGCATAATGTGATAATACCTGCTTGACTTTCTTTTGGCTAACTCCACTTCTTAATCAAGTGATAGGATATGATGGAACACCTTTTGAATACAAACATGTATCCAAAAGTATAGACAATCATAAAAAGTAGATTCTTCATTGACTTGTACATCAACAAGATTCTGAATTTTTTGAAAATACTGAATATGAGGTAACCTTTTCCAAACATAAAACCTCAACCCAAGTCTTCAACATCTGCTACAAAAAACTCTTTTACCTTAAGAGTTAGATAAAGAAGAAATAAACTTCTCTGCAACTTGTCATATACCAAGTAGCTCTGTATTGACACTCCAAGAATTCTTTGAGGGAACATATAAGCTGCCTGCTTAAAAAGCTTCAACATAACTCATACACATATGAGTGCTTTTGTTTCTCTCAATGCAATTCTTTGTCAAATCTACTAAATCATGACCAAGTGTAATGCAAAACAAGAAACTGCTTCTTCTTTAAACAAGATGTTCTTGTAGACTTGTCTTTGGATGTAGAGGATAAAATAGGAAAAGTATATGGAAAATATATGAGAAAAGGAAGCCTTACTTTTCTTTTGGAAATGATGGACTTTCTTTTTGTGCATCTTTCTTCCACCTGATGATGTCAACATTTTCAAACTTCTCTTCCATACCTTTTGTTCTCTTCATCTTGAAGTAGCAAACACTCTTTGACTTCTTCAACTAAACTTTTCTCTTCCTCTAATGCTAAGAGTAAGAGATAAAACAAACATGGTATATAAATGGAAGTGAATATAGAATCATGTTTTATCATCTCCTCATATCTCTGAATCAAAATGCTATTTCAAATGTCTGAAATGACTAAATTCACCAATCGTTTTCTGAATGATGAATTGCCCTTCTAGAGTTACCTTCTCTAGATACATTTGTACCTTGATATCCAACCAACTTACAATAGAAAATTGGCTGAAAAACTCATCCCATCTTCACATTTGTCTTCTTAGATGAACTTTCTTGCCATGAAAGAGATTTCTCAAAACTCTCTAGAAAAACCTCTAGATACCTATTTTGATGTAGCCTTTAACTTTCAAAAGATGAAAGTGTATAAAAGCACTCCTTGAATTTCTTCAAATCTCTTCATAACTGCTCTTCTAAGATATGACCTGCAAATGATAATCTGATAGTAGAAATTGATACCTGTGATTTGATGTTGATCTGATTCCTTCATCTTCTCTAAACCATTGTTCTTCCTTGAATTTGAAGTAGTCTTCTCTTCATCAAGTCTGGGTCTTTAAACAATACTTTTGTAAAGTATTTGCATACTCTTCCAAAAATATTCAGCTGCTAATAGATCATCAACTTCATACTCCACATTGATGAATACACATGTAACTGAATTGTCTAATTCTCAAATCTCTACTCATCTAGATTAAGTGTGTATGCCAAATGTCAAATGTTAGAAGATGCTTTCAAATCATATGTTGTAAATCTGGAAGTTTGGGAACCTGGGATTATGAATGAGCCTTAATGCATTGATGCCAAAGATCTAAAGTTCTGTAACCAAAACCTTAG
>MU260173.1:12500-52500 GCA_020310875.1 Ceratopteris richardii | reverse complement strand
TTCTAACTCAAATGGTTTCTGAGGATCCACCACTTTGAGTATAGGAGCCTATGAAACAGCTTGTTTCAGAGTATCAAAACTCTCTTGTTGCTCTTGCTTCCATGCAAATGGAATTTTTCCCTAAAGCAAGTTCGTCATAGGTGCTACTATCGACGAATATGAAGAGATGAATTTCCGATAGAAATCGGAAAGTCCTAAGAATGGCCGTAACTGCCCCTCATCCTGAGGAGTAGGCCATGCTAAAATGATTGATACCTTCTTGGGATCCATCTGAACGCTGTGGAGGTGATCGCAATCCGGGTGGATCGGGTCCGGTCGTGGCACACACAGGGTGTATGAAGCTAATGAATGTTGGATGGTTTAAGGACATGAAAGTGAAATTAATGTTGAGTATGGAGAAGAGAGAGATGTTGAAATGATTATGGGAATGGGAAAGTAGGAGTGCAATTTAGATTTATGAACATGAATGATAAGAATGAAAGAGAACCATACACACGAATCAAATTTGGAAGGAAGAATGGTCCATTGAAGGAGCTTCTTAAACACTTCCTAATTCTAATTCATATGCATAGTCTTCTTTGGATGATATGTATGCATGACGTGAATAGATGGAATCCTTACACATAAACTAGTTTCGAAAGGAAGAATGGTCCAATATTGGAGCTTCTTATACACTTTCAGAAACTAATCAATATGTATGGGTATGAATGGATTATATGCATGCAAGTGAATTATGATGATAGAGGTTACTCACAAGCTCAAAGAAACATCCTCATTGGTTCAACGCAATACTGCGGAGCCTTCTCACACATAGAAGAAATAGAAGACATGTAAAAATACTTAAGAGACTGAGAGAGGAGACAAGAGACAAGTGACAAGTGACATGAATTAAAAGGATTGGAATTAAGATACATGTATAAGATCGTCGTGGTACGTCAAGCTAGGCAGTCTACTGATCAAAGGTGGTTCCGACCCTCAAACCATGACAGTTCAACCGAATGTCACACGTAAGAAGGTGAGTTCCACTCCAATGACCCTATGTCTGTCTAGGCTCGTAACATCTAACTAAAGAAGTCTAAGACTCATTAAAATCAGCTCTAACTCACTCACACGCTCCACCGAGGGTGAGTCAAGATAGAGATGCTGGTTTCAAGAGCCTATCCTAGATTGGAATTCTAACTTAAATTTGAAACTAGGTTCTATACTCATACTAGCTCACCTTGGATCCTCACTCGCTCAACCGAGGGTGATCGTCTCAAGGAAACCGTAAGCTAGCATGAGCCCTATGGATGCCTAACAATGATGCTCTAGGAGTTTGGAGGGGGGTTTATATAGTTTTTTGAATGAATTTGGGCCCTTGGATCTAGAGAAATCAACTCTCAACTCTAGGATCACTACTTTCGATTACAACCATTTGATTAATCAAATCAATGGCTTGGAATTGTTCTTTCTATCAAATCTAGTGTAAAGGAGTGAAATTTAGGCGCCCTCATTCTCCACCATTGGATATGGGGATGATCTGGACCGTCGGATCAGTGCTGACATCAATTCGGATAAGATAAGCCACTATTTTTGGAGAAATGCTGTATTATTGATCTTTGATTTGTAAAAAAGGTCTTCTTTTATGGAAAAAATTCGTGGATCCTCCTTCCTTTATGCTTTAGTGCATCTCCACCCTTGAATATGAGCTCATCTTGACCGTACAACATGGTTCAATCATATTTTGACATGTGGCAGACATTCAAGCCTTCAATTTTCTTATTCTAGAAAACTGCGGTGACCTTGAAAACTGGACTTTGTGCTCTTTGACCCTCCAAAAAGACTTTGATGAAGATGAAACTTTGTAGGACTATGTTTCCAAAGATCTCCTTCAGGAATATGCAGGAAAAACTCCCATCTGAATCTCCCTTGTACAAGTTTGACTACATTTGGAAGCTTGCAAGGTGGCATTAAGGTGTCTAGGAAGCTCTGATAGCCTTGAAAATTTGTACAAATATGTAGCCACATATGATCTTTATACATGCCAAACCATATGGCTAACATAATTTTCTATACAAGAATTTGTAGGGTCAAACTAGAAAAATTACATTTTTACAAAATGAACATAGCATATCAATGTGCTACAAAATCCATTTTCTGCTGAAATTTGGGCTATAGACTGCCTTTGACAATCTTTACAAGTATATGGATTTTCATCTAATTTGGTGACAATGAAATTTTTGCCCTAATTTCCTAACTTTGACCAGCTTTGACCGCTACCATGGACTTTCTTGATTTCTTTGAAACTTTGTATGTGAGCTTCCTTTGACATCCTTGATGCATCCTGGACTTCTCGGGGAATTCCGGCTACCTTCACCAAATATGTTTTTTGTAGGCCTTCACAAGTGAGAGAGGAGAGAAAATCTTGACGACAACGCCATCAACTGAAATCACATGCCCTAGATACCCTTCCTCGGAAGAAGCAACTGTGTCTTCTCTGTATTTATATACAACTGTTTTTCTTTTAAAATATTCAACACAAATTTTAAATGATTTTCATGCTCATGCACAGTCCCACTATATACTAGCAAATCATCCACAAAATCAACAACACACTTTCCTGTGAAAGGTCGTAAGATATCATTCATTAACATCATAAATGTAGCTGGAGCATTCGTCAAACCAAAGGGCATGACCAAAGACTCATAATGACCAAAACGGGACATGAAAGCTGTCTTATGTACATCATGATCTTTCACTCTAATCTGATGATAGCCACTCTTTAAATCTATCTTACTAAATACAATGGCTCCACCTAGAGCATCCAAAAGATCATCAATCCGGGGCATGGGATATCTATGTTTAATAGTGATCTTATTGAGTGCTCGATAATCGACACACACATCCTATAAGATCCATCCTTCTTCTTCACAAGAAGAACTGGTGCGGCAAAGGGTAAATAGCTGGGTCTAATCAGCCCTTTTTGAAGATACTCATCCACGACCTTTCGGACTTCATTTTCTTCCTGCAAACTCATTCGAAATGGTGGCCAAGCGATCGGACTCGCTCCTGGTACCAATTCGATTCTATGCTCTATATTCCTGCAAGGAGGCAAACCCGATGGTAATTCCTTTAAAAACAACTCTTGGAATTCTGCTTTCACTTTGGCTAAAAGTGCTGGAGCATTCCAACTTGAGTCTCCATGACTGCATGAATCCATCTCAACATACGACAAATACATGAAATAAAGAAAATAGATATACTTACAATCAATTTTGAGCAACTTGGTAGCAATCACCAATTGCGTCTCTTGGAGATCTGGTTCTCCACGGATCAATAATCTCCTTCCCTCATGCTCAAACTGATACACATTTGAAGGAAAACTTTGAATGGTTTCTTCCTCGCATGCCACTTCTTACTAAGAACTATGTCGAATCGAGCTAATCTCGCTATCTCAAAATCCAATCTGTCCTCATAGGACTGGATTTGAATAAGAAGATCAACTACTCGTCTATCCCAAGTTTCAATTCCCTTCCCGTCAGCTAGCTCTACGGTATAAGTATAATCTGACTGTACCATATCTAATCATAATCTCTTGACTAATCGGGAACTAATAACATTATGAGTCGAACCTGTGTCAAAGAGTACCTTGATAGGCTGTCCTGCCATGACTCCTCTCATGACAATAAGCTCAGTATTTGGGAACCGGTATCCTTTCTGTGCCACTGGCGAAAGCACAACATCTGGCACAGTCAGAACCTTTTTAGTGACCGTCATGGCCACTATGGGAGATGATAATGGAGATGGGGAATCCCCAAACTCATCCTCACTCCCACCCCCTGCCCGAGTCGGATTTATGACTATGATGGCTGCTATCTTTTTCTTTTTAGGACAATCCTTATACAAGTGCTGCCCTAAGCAACCATAGCACAAACCCTCTTTCATTGCCTTCTCTTTCTGCTGAGGGGTAAGAATAGATCGGTTATATGCCCTCTCAGCCAGAGCAGACACTTTTCTCTTTCCTCTTGAGACTGTGTGGATCATGTGCACCTGCTTAGCCTCCCTAGAAGGCTGTGCACTGATCGAACCAGGAGTCGAAGTATAGAAAGGTTAGCTAACCCTAGTCCATGGGGATCTCTGGCCCTGGGAACCTGTGATCCTGTGGCCGTCCTCATAAACCAAGGCCATCTCTGTGGCCTGTGCCAAAGACTGACACTGCTCCTTTCTTACTAAAGGTCGGATAGTTTCTCTGAGTCCCAAAACAAACTTGTGGACTTGAAGAGATTCTGGAATGGTATCAGGTACTTTAAGAAGTACCTCTCTATACCTATCTGCATATTCCTGAACTAATTGATTCTTCTGACTGATGAATAACCAGGTGTCTAGTGCTCTAGACCTTTCATCAGGTGGTACTGTGCAACATCCATAAGATTATAAGTGGCCTGCTGAATCTTGTGCCTATCATCGATGATATGACACAGGCGGAAACACTCTTCCCACTTGCTGAGCCACTGCTCAACCGCGTCAGCAGTCCTAGCGCTAGTTGTGCCATGATATCTTGGCGGCTTAAGATCCTTAAGCTTCCATCTGGCTTCTCTAACTAAGACACTATCTCTAGGGACTTCTGAAGTTTGATGCTCATCTGGAGCATCTACCTCCATCTCTGGTAAATCTGAATCGAGTGGCTCTTCTTCTTTCTTGGAACCACGCATGTGTTCCAAGATATCCTGAAGAGAACTCTCTAAGAATGAAATTCTATTATTCATAGCTTGCATTGGATCAACTAGAGGTTCTGGCATAAGGGTATCTGTCCTAGTAGGTGATGAAGGTTTGGATTCCATACTAGGACTAAAGGCAAATAACTTTTTCTTTTGATTTTCTCTCTTTTCTTTTTTTTTTTCAAAAAAAAAAACTAATCAATCATAAATACTAGTGGCAAGCGAAAAAAAAAACCAATCAAAGCCTTTGCTTAATAGAAAAAGACAAAAGAAAGAAACTTTAATATGTTTTCTAAACTTCAATGCACATGCATGCTAATTTTTAGAAATTTTGGCAGCCTAACGGCATCACTTTAAAATCCAAAATAATTTCGAAAAAACGTCAAGCATTCAACAAAATCAAATCATCAGTGCCGACAGGCACGATCTATTTTATGTTCTCAACGAACACCTGCAATTGAAAACTTTTCCAAGTATGCTGTTGGGCTCTACATGCCCTCAATCAAAACATTTCTTTTGTCGATACCTACCGATACTTACCACCTGTAAGAAAAGCTCAAGCACCGAACATACGTCTCTATTTATGCTCTACTTACGTCATCCTATGCGTAATGCAAGAATACTTCTAATATGCACAATCAGCAGAAATAATCAACTAAATATTGACTAAATACTTATCTCAAATTCTTTTGATACTCATGAAGCATCCAATTGAAGAAGAAAGAGTAAGGTGCTGAAGATGATCGATCTTTGTTGAAATAGCATGCCAATGCTCCTCCAAAAGTTGATGCTTCAACACAAAGCTTGAAAGAGAATTGTTGAAGAAGTATAGCAAACTTGAAGAAGTATGTTGTGGTGATTTGATAAGCTTTGACTATAGCTTCAACACAATTCGAAGTTGAGTGGTATAAATTGATGCCTTCCTTCAATGAGATGGATGGTTCAAACCCTATTTGCACATGTCTAAGAAAATTCGATCTCCTTTAAACCTCTGTTGCAGGCAATATCTGGACCCAAAGTATGGCTTCTAGCCACTCCCTAGAAAGATCTCTGAGAGAGCTTTCTAACAAGCCCAAGAACTCCAAATTTGGATAAGATTTGACCAAAATATGGCCAATTTGGTGAAGAGAGGTGGCCTAGCTAAGCTTGTAGCACAAAAAAAACAAAAAAAAAACTTCCGAAGTGATTTGTAATCACCTCTGCGTACTCCTTTTCCCAGCCACAGGGGCGCGCCAGGGAGAACCTTTATCCCATATAGATTGTAAGAGAAAGAAAGATTATATGTCTAGCCCGATTCCATCTGTTGGTAGAGAGAAGCACTAAACAAAAATTGCGATTCTCAGTAGTTGGCGTGTCTTGTGCTGAACACAGGTAAACCAACAACTCTAGGATTCATACTCTGCGTGCATAGCTAGAGGAGAATTACTGTAGAGAGTTTTTTTAATATAAAGGAAGTTCGGCAATAGCCTACTCTCCCGGACTTGAATTAAATAAAGAAAAGTACAAGAGAAGGGGACTAGTGCCCACGGGACCCCCCAAATCCCACAAAGCAGGGGAAGCTTTTACAGAGCTTAGATGACATTACAAAGAAGGTTAATTACCCTCTCATCACCCTCATGTGGGGCCCACTTGGGTTTAAGCTTGTTATCGATCAAAAGGAGTACTTGGTGATGCCTAAAGGGGGGGGGATTTTTTACAGTTGACAATCCTTTTGCCAAGGAGGAACAACGATTTCTCAATTGACCACTCCTTGGGGGAGTCACCGAAGTTGAAAGCACATCTTTCCCGCCAGATTTTCCATAGGACCTCCCCTCTGATGGCGTTCCAGAGAGTCGCGGAGCAGCCGATCGCTTCTCCCAGCAGGGCTTGCTGCCAACTGAGACGTTTTTGAAGTCTAATTCTCTTTCCAGCCACCTGCCAGAGTCTGTTGGAGTTGGGGCAGGAAAAGAAGATGTGTGAAACATCTTCGATAGACCGGTGGCAACGTTTGCACTAGGGAGGGGTCCCACAAATTTTGCTAGCCTTAAGGTTGGTCCAGATTCCATGATGAAGAATTTGCCATAAGAGGACAGACTTTTTGATTTCTATGAGGGGGTGCCAGATAGCCATGAACTTCATGTCCCACCGAAGCCGCGTCCATGCTAGGCACCACTTTTTGTTGAGGTTAACCTGATAGTCGATCGATTCTTTGATGTTTGGGATTTTTGATAGGCTATTCCCATTGTGCCATTTGAGACCAAGCGAGCTCGACATGTCGTGTCCCATGAGAAGGCGAACTTTGTGTCGGTCCCAGGTGAGACATCTGCTTTGCAAAGTGTTCCATTCTTCATGCGAAATGTTGATGCTAGGGTCAATATCCTCAAAGTTGATCCAGCGATTGGTGTCTTGTTTCCAGAGATGTTTCCATTTTTTGAATCCTTTGTTCCATAGCTTCTTGGCATTTTGAATGTTCCAAGACTCCACACTCCGGATGCCATGGATCGGAAACCAGATAGAGTCGTTTTGTCTGATACCGGCAGCCCACTTCCAGTCTTCACTTATTCTTGTGAAGCTTTTGACTTTATTCCAACTCTTCCAAAGGGAGCACACCAAATTAGAGCCTTTCGGGAAGACGGGGATCGGGGAAAATAGCAAGGTCAAGATGTCAAGATTCTTCCAATTTGGGAAACCCATGAGCGCCAACTCATTCTTGTTTCTGAAGATCAGCTTGGCCCACGAGGCCTCCCCGTTGCACCAAGCCTTAATCATCCATTTGGCCGACAGTTTGTTAGCCATGCACCCAATGTCCAAGATACCAAGACCCCCACAATCTCTGTGGCTGGTGCAGATGGACCATTTGATTTTAGGCACCCCCCTCCTATTGTGGTCGCCCGTCCAAAGGAAGTTTCTACAAATACTATCCAGTTTGGACAGATCTTGCTCTTTCGGTCTCCACCAAGAAAGGAAATAAATGGTAGATGATAAGAGGAACGTGTTGATAACCATAGCACGACCAGCAAGATTGATTTGCATACCTCTCCAATAGTTAAGCTTGTTTTCGAGTTTGGCAAGCACCCAGTTCCACCGCTGTTCCATAGAGACGCCAAACCCCAAGGGAATCCCAAGAAGCCGAAAAATTTGGCCCTGCGGAATGATTTGACAGCCATGATCAATGAGAAGGTCGGGCTGTGACCCACCAATAGCTCTAAAGGCAGTTGTAGCTCAGTGATGAGTAGCACCTCCTTTAATGTCAATCCGGGAAGACATGAGGATGGTATGAAGACCACGAGCAAGTGGAAGCACAAGTGCGTGAGTGAGAAGCACACAAGCATGCACACACATACACACACACGCGCACACACAGCAAGAACAAAGAGAGTAAGACAATGGAATCACTTCTATTGCAAGAAAGTTCTCATACAAGCTCAAACTACAAGAAGCTAACCCAAAAATGAGCTCTCTAGCTCTATTTATAGTTCTTGACTAGCTTTGGCCCTGTTCAGACCTAGTGTCCGGCCTAGTTAAAAATTAGGTTCCGGGGCTTATTTGAGGGCCCAAACAAGATCTAAAAATTATGAAAATTGGCAGGCAACTACATCTAGGGCTCCCCAAGCTCGAGGACTCCTCGGCTTGTACAAAATGGAGCTACAAAAAGGTGAAAAGATATTTACAAGGGTTTGTAGTGATGAGAATCACTTTAGAATGATGTTGGGGTTTTTTTTGGAAAAAATGAAGAGTAGCCTCAGTGCTAGATCTGCATATGTGTCCATACTTGCTTCTTCCCGCATCCTGTCAACACTCTCCCCCCCCTAGGGTCTGTCGCCTCTGACAGACCTCTTTTCCGCTGTTTGATCAATGTACTTTTGCAGGAGGTCCGTTGCCACTTCGTGTTCTTTGATTTTTAAACCTCTGATTAGATCTCGTTGTAAGGCCTCCCAATCCACTGTACCAGGCATGTCAGGTTGTGGCATCGTGTAAAGCTCGGAGTGCATTGTTTGCTCACATGCAAAGAGATGGAGTAGATGCGTAGGCCGTGGCGCAAATACCTCTGAATGTGCTTCCCAAAACCCCGTGGTGAACATGTCGTCAAATGTTTGCTTGTAGCAGGCAGGGAGGTATCTTATGCGTGCATGCCATGCGTAAGCCACTCGTATGCTCGGGGTTGTGCTCATATCATATAGCAGGTCGTAGTTACCATTGATAAACCCTGGAATAGGAGGTTGAATATGGCATACATTGCGAAAAGTTTTGAGTACGACCTGCATCATGTCGAGGATCTTGAGCATCATCTGGGCAGCGACATCTGGCATCGGGTGGAGGCGTGGTATCCAGTGTCTGATGGTTGCAATCATGTATGACACTGTAGGAGTACCGGTTGGGGGGGCGATAGCGGGGTAATTGAGCCATTCTTTACAGTTGGCGTTATTCTGAACCTTGATGGCAAAAGCTTTCCATGATCTGCGTCTTTGCACTGGCCCAAAACACGGATTGTACTTCAAATGCATGGGGGCATGATCCCATGTTCGAAGCATTTCTGGATAAGTTTCTAGTAACTTTTGCCTCCACGTTGGTTGGAATATGGCCCCCTTTCGTGCCGCTTCTGGTATGTCTTCTGGTTCGAACTGTGTGGCAAATGTTGGGCATTTGTTGGTGACTCGTTTGATTTCGGCATTGTAGTCAGCCAACAATACAAAATAGGGCTTGTATTGCAGTTCTGAGCTAGTGATCAGGCGTCTAGGAGTGAGGTGCCTGAAGTATTCTGAGTGAAGGATGGTGTCCTCAATGGCCTTCATTGCCAGCATCTGAGTGGATATCCGCTCCTGATGAGTTTTCCCCATCTCCTCGACTTGTTTCATCCATGCCGATGGGGGTTCCTCATAGGTATCTTGACCTTCTTCTGTTACGCGTCCACCTGGAAGTGGTTGAGGCTCGTAGTTGTCGTCGAATGCTTCCTCCACTGGGATGGTCACTGCTTCTTCTTCTGACGGTGGCTCTGGGGGGGAAGGGGGTCGTTCGTACTGCATCAACTTCAGCTTTAATTCTGCGATCTGCTGCTGTAACTCCAGCACGTCATTGGGCGTTGAATGTTCAGGTTCGGTTGAAGTAGTAGCGTCTGTCATTTCTTTATGTTCTTGTCGGTGTGGTGTAGACTCTTGGGGTCTCTGTACATCCTTTAGCTGGTCGGCAAGCTGATCGTGTGCTTCTAATAGACTGGCATACGTTTCCAATATTTGTTGTATGCTCTCTGAGGGGACCGCTTGAAATTTGACCGGGTCTATGGGAGCCCCCGGGTTGTTCTCCATGGCAGCCTCGAGGTTCTCTTGGTTTTGTTGTTGAAGCCGCCTATTCTCTTCTTGCGCTGCCGCCAGATGTCGTCGTAGCAAAGCCATGTTTCGTTGAAGCCGTGCATTGCGGCCCATTTGATCGCGCAGCTGTTCCTCCATGGCTTTGCTCTCTTCCATATGCTCTGCTTTGAGTTGCGCATTTGCCTGTTCGAGGGCAGAGATCTTGCGTTGTGACTCCGTATGAATGAACTCCAAAGCAGTGACACGCTCTTGGAGTGTCGCTGAGAGGGTGCAAAGCCCTTTGTTATTTTCTTCCAATAATGTGTATTCTTGCTTAAGCTGAGTGGCAGCTTCAAGCATCGTGTCGAGTGCAAGACTAAATGAGGTGGAAGATGCAGGGGGTTGGGAAGTGGGAATGGGAAAAGTGGATGTTGTGCCTACCGTGTGTGGAAGTGGTGCTGTGAGTGTAATAACCTGTGGTGGTGTTGTGAGGACAGTGGTGGTGGGTGATCCAGCGGATGGTGAGATGTCCATGGGATCGGACATGAGTGAGTGTGATTCGTGAAAGGTGAACACCGGGACGGTGGGTGGTGTGATAGTGGTGGCCGTGAATGTGGGGGAGTGAATTTGGGAATGGGATGTTTTCTTATGTTCCTCGACCTGTTGAAGAATGTTTACGAGGTAGGTCCAGAAGGAGGGTTGGGTGGTTAGTGTGGTGCTCGAGGCAGTTACAAGGGACGGGGTAGGTAGAGTTTGGGGGGGAGGAAATGGAGGGGTGGAGGGTAAAGGGAAGGGAAGAGTCTGACTAGTGACAGATGGTTGTCCAAAGGCCTGGGGGAAGAAAGGGTGACCTAATTGAGGTTCAAAAGTCTGAGTGACAGAAATGGATGAGGGTGAAGGAAGGAGAGTAGAAACGGGGGTGTGTACAATGGTCTCACTATAGGAGGAGAATGGTTGTGTAGAGAAATAAGTGGAGAGAGGCTCTGATGGTTGGATAGGAGATGATGGGGGAGAGGGGGCATGCGTAACTTCTTCCGGTTCATCATTGTGCCTTGGGCTAATCATGTGCACATCTTCTGACGTGGATGTAGCTAACGCGGTAGATACTTCCATCTGGATCATCTTTCCTTGTCGCGGCCGTGTATCGATTCTTCTTTGATCATAAGCAGGGTTCTCTTGACAGACCATGGTTCTCAATGCTTCACTGATGCCACAGGTGTCCGCCAATAGATTCAGTGATTCTACAAACTGTGGGTCGATATGCTCTGACTGTAACATCTGGTTAACTAGGGCCCTATTTGCTTCTTCTGACATTTTATGGCGGCTTTGTACCTGCTTGATTGTCTGGTATAATCGTTTGAGTTGTGCCGTATATGCAGGGGCTTCGTCTTCACTCTCTTCTGGGTTATCCCTTGGTGCCTGCTCCTGAGCTTGTATGTTTGGACTTGGAGGAGGTTGTGTCACTCCTAGCTCCTGTACACTGCTTGTCTCACCTCGTGCATGTTCCCTTTGGGTAGAGGTCCCCGGATTGACATTGTCAGGGCAATCTTCACTGTCTGATAGATGAGCCGTCTGCAGAAATGTTTCAAAATCAAAATTTGGATCTTCGGTAAAATTGGCCATCGCTGCAAATTCTGCATCGGTAGGTAGCGGAGGGGCAGAGGGGATGGGCTGTACCACCTCTCGTGGTTGAGACTCCTGGAGATGAATTGTGATTGGTGCCACCGGGGCTTCCTCTCTAGTGGAGACTTCGGTAGTGGTTGCTGGAGGGATCAGGACTTGTGAAAGGGATCCACGCATTCTTTTTGCAGGCTGACTCCCTGACCTTCGCCCTTTAAACAACTCCAGATGTGCATACTTTAGGGCTCGAGCAACTGGCACATCATACGCCAGACATCTGTAGATGATTCTAGTCAACGCACAGCAACCATGTAGGGTGGGCTTCCTCACCCCTCGCTTGCCTGCCTCATATACCTGATCTAAGATCCATACTGGCAACTTAATGGGCAAGCTGCCGGTCTCTGCTAAGTACAGTCCGTACCATATCTTCTTGTGAGGCTGAGTGAAACGGTCTTGAGCTGGAAATGCGAAGTGCTGGAGGCACATCCGCAGGGGTATGGCGATGTTGGGGGTGAGGGCGCACATGTCTTTGAGCTTCTTGACTCTATTGCTTTTCATTGATTCTGGTATCAGGGGGTCGCGATCTGAGGGCACATGAGTGCCATACATTTGAAGGGCTTCCCTGATTAATGTTACATTTAGTTCAAACTTCCTCATCTCCTCCAGATTAGATAAGGAGGGCACCCAGAATGTGCCTGAATGATCTTTATCCCCGGTAGGTTTCATCGTAGCAATCAAGTAGTAACACCTGAGGAAGTCAGGTTTTGGTAGAGCTGCACTGAAGTAAGTTTGCAGTCCTGCCTTTCGCCAGATCTCTTGAAGGGGAGCTGCATTTTGTAAGGCCTCAAATTCTCTTGAAAAGAATTGGAAGGTCCACCAAACCCCTCCACACTCCATCTTGGACTCCCAGATGTGGTCCGCGTCTCCCAAATCCCCTGGCATTTCATTGAACCAGTGGGAGTGCCCTTTTACTCTTTCGGTTAGTCCACTGGGAGGATCTGGAATAGGGATTCTTCGCACATTCAAGAATTCTTCAGGTCTAGCCGTTGGTGGAGCTTCCACTGGCATGTCATCCCAGTTGATGGGGGCACCAGATCCTGCTTGAGAGCTTGTGCCTGCCGCGGTTGCCATGAGAATAGGTTGCTTATCTGCTGGAAGACGAAAGGCACATTAGTGTTGCATAGGAAACAAGATGTAATGGTGTTCCCTTCACAATACTAACATGACAATCCAGGAGGTCAGTAGTTAGTGGTGAGGTGCTTAAGATATGTGTGAGTGGTGATTAAAGGTCAGTGTCATCCTAGATGCGTACTTTGGTTATGCAATGGACTCGAAATGCTTCTGTGTTAGTGTAGACGGATTTACAGAAGATGGTCAGGGGGTTTAGTACACAGTTTAACTCTCCACACTTTGATATAGGAGTCGTAGCTTTTAGAGCTAAGGACAGGTGAAGACGTTGGTCTGAGTGTGTGATGTGGTTGGGACCTTGTGGGTACCCATTTCCAGACATTCCTGGGGTTGATGGGAGTGTGGGCAGTGAGAGGTGTAGGTATCTTGTCACTTCCTGAGTTGTTGGCCGAGAGTGCTTGTGAGAGCTGCTTCATCCTTGTGCCTATAGTTGAAGTAATTTGGGCTTGTAAGCTAGCCTTGGGCACCCATATCTGTCTAGCATTAGGGATGGCCTTCATTGACCGCTTAGGGACCCAAATAGAGATGGTGTGCCTAGGGGTGATCCTAGGGGGCTTCTTAGCTTTGATCCTTGGTTGTGAGGCTCGTTTCTTGTCTCCTTGAGAATCTGCAATTGGAGCTGTAGATCTCCCATCCTTTCGTATCCAGATCTGCTTCACGTCACGAGGTGCTCCATGGTGCGCATGTTGGCGCTCCTTCCTCTTGATCAGTGGTCTCCCTCGTATAGAGTGATATTCGGTCCGTTCGTTTAGAATCTTCTGTGGATCAATTAGGAACTCCTTCTTGGCTCCTGAACCTTCAGTAAGGTTGACATTCCTCTGCACCATAGAAGTTTGGACAAGCACATCGTGGTTATCTTCATATGGATTCCTGGAGGGACCAGGAGTTGTTGCCTGTTCTATTGGTTGGAGTGCTCGATTTTCTAATTCAATCGTGAGACGGCTTTGGCCTACCCAAGCCTGAAGAAGTCCACTTCTTAGGTTCAGGTTGACTGCGTGATCATAGATCCAGTCTTGGCCCAATATAAGCGGTTCGGTCAGATCCTCGTCTTCACACACTAGCACTTTTACTGGCATGCGGACCTCTTGTATGTAGAGGGGAAGATCCACCTCTCCCATACAAGGGGTTTCAACACCTCCTAATCCTATCAGATATGCTTCTATGGGTTTTACCTTCAACTGCAGCTGCTGGCAGTAAGAAAGCCGAACTGCACTTGTGGCTGCTCCTGAATCAATTAAAGCCCTCACGCTTGCTGTGCTTTCCTTTTGTCCTATGTCTAGGGTCAGAAAAGGTCGTCGGTCTACTATCTTATGGGTGCGTCCACCTGAAACCTCACACATGGCCATGGGATAGCCTGGGGATTCTTCAGTGTTAGTCATAGGCTGGTCTCTTCCTTGTCTTCTCAACTTCATTCGTTTAATACGTTCTAAGGCTTCTACCTGTGCTTCTTCTCGAATTCGCTTTTCCTCCTCTTTACGTTGCTTAGCAATATTGAGTCGGCTTAGCATCTCCTCCGTGAGGGGTTCCTGATACAGTTTGACTCTGCATCCGCTAATATAGTTTGGGAGGACATCCCCCTCTAAAGTGGCTAGTTGTACTGCTCCACTCGTGGAGATCCTATTAATGATCATAGGTCCGTAACCTCTTTTCTCTAGCTTTCTTGCGTGTTGTTTCAATGTGTAGACTAACACTAGATCTCCTGCTTTCAAGCCCTTATCCTTCACATGGGCATCAAAGTATGCCTTTTGCCGTTTCTTTGCAGCATAGATACCTGCTGCTGCTCGTAGCCTCGTCTCACCTAAGCGCTCTAGATCAAAGATCCTCGAGGACAACTCGTGTCCATTCCACTCATGCTCTTGTGCTACTCTTAAAGCTGGAATTAGGAAATCTAAGGGTAGCACCGCATTTTGTCCGAAGACCATCTGAAATGGGGTGGCATTGAGTACTGTTTTGTAAGCAACTCGGTATGCCCAAACAGCATGGTGAAGTTGTTTGTCCCAATCAGAGCGTTTATTATTGACCAGTTTCGTCAATACGTTACACAGGATCTTATTCGTGCTCTCGGCTTGTCCGTTAGCTTGTGGGTGATAGGGTGCAGACTTCTTATGTACCACCATGAATTCTTGAAGGAGATTTTCAATGACCTCATTCAAGAAGTGCGTACCTCTATCACTAACCAACTCTATTGGTAACCCATATCTAGTGAACACATTTTCGAATAAGAATTTAGCCGTCGTTTGAGCATCATTCTTTGTCGTAGCTTTTACTTCCACCCACTTTGTAAGGTAATCTGTGGCTACAATAATATACTCTGCATGGGAGCTCCTAGCTGGGGGGTTGATGGGACCTACAAAGTCTATACCCCACTTTGAAAAGGCACGTCCTCCCATCATTGGCCTCAAGGGCATTTCATCTTTTCTTGTCGGATATTGGGCACGTTGGCATGTGTCGCAACTCTTCACATAAGTATGTGCATCCATATGAAGAGTGGGCCACCACAGTCCTGAGAATAGAATGGTCTTAATTACTCTGTCAGGCCCAAAGTGTCCACCTGCAACACCGCTGTGTGCCGTTTCTAAGACTTTCAGGTAATCTGATTCATGTACGCACAGTCTTAGGTAACCATCCTTGCCTCTTCTGTATAGGTTATCCCCTACTAAGGCATAGTCTTGAGCCTCTTGCTTCATGCTTCGTCTTCTTGCAAGACTAGCCTGATTGGGTAATGTTCCCGATCTTATGAACTCGACCAGTGGAGCACTCCAATCTGGGATTAATGACATGTGATAAAGAGTGGCATGCTCCACTGGGGGTCTCTCCTGGCACTCTGGGCAACTCTGGATCCACTCTTGTACTTCTTTGTCCATGCTAGGCCAATACACTCCTAAGCGTTTTAGATTCTGCAAGGTTCGTTGTTTAGAGTAGTGATTCCCTAGAGGTCCCTCATGGGCTTGTTGCAGCCAACTAGCATGTTCATCCTCCTCGACACAACAAGCTAACACCCCTTCTGTATCTTGCTTGTACATACTTCCAGCCAAGATTTGATACTTCAATGATTTTACAATTTCCTCTTTGCTTGTCTTAACATTTTTGTTTGCAGGCCCGAAGGTTAGGACTGGTACCAACTTATTTGCCCATTTAGGTACAACTTCTAAATTGAACAGATAAGCATCGGGCAACTCATCAGACACTCCTTGCGGTGGCTCTCCTGAAGTGATGCGAGAAAGATGGTCAGCCCTAAGATGGGTTCTACCTTTCCTGACAACCACTTCAAAGTCGTATTCCATTAGTAAGAGGAACCATCTTACTAAGCGGCCTGTATTGCAAGGTTTATTGACCAAATATAGTAACGCTTGATGATCAGTGAAAAACTTGAACTTGTTGGCCAATAGGTAGTGTCTGAACTTCTTCACAGCATATATCATGCCTAAGCCTTCTCTCTCCGTTGTGGTGTAATTTCGTTCAGCTGCATTTAATTGCCTACTAGCATAGGCTATCGGCAAATCTAGGTTTCCTTCACCTGTGGGTTGTGCTAGCACACATCCTATTGCATGATTGGAGGCATCTACATGGACATGAAAGGGTTTGCTCCAATCCGGAGTAGTCAATATTGGTGCTGTGCACAAACGTCTCTTCAGCTCATTGAAGGAAGTCTCGCATTCCTCATTCCATTCAAAATTCGTTAACAGCCCATAAAGAGGTTTAGCTATGATGGCATACATATGGATAAATCTACGATAATATCCACAATGGCCCATAAAGGCTTGTACCTCTTTTACATTTCTTGGTCTGGCCAACTCTGCTATTGCTCTCACCTTGTCTTCGTCTGTTGATATTCCATTCTTCGAAACAATGTGACCTAAGATCTTACCTTGACGTACCATAAACACACACTTCTCTGGATTCAGACACACTCGATAATCTCTACACTTGTTGAAGATTTGCCTAAGCTCAGGGATGTGGTAACTCCTTTCTTGGGAATGAGCGCATAAGTCATCCACATATACTTCTAAGCTCTTTCGCAAGAACTCTTTGAAGACATGACACATGAGTCTTTGGAATGTTGCAGGTGCATTGGTGAGCCCAAATGGCATCACACGAAATGCAAAGATTCCCCATTCTGTGGCAAAGGCCGTTTTGTGCTGATCTTCGGGGGCAATGGCTACTTGGTTGTAACCTGAAAATCCATCAAGGAAGCTGTAAACTTCCTTGCCTGCAACACGCTCCAAAAGATGTTCGGTGATTGGAAGAGGATAACTATCTCGGATCGTAGCGGCATTAACTTTTTTAAGGTTAATGCACACTCGCAATTTCCCATTCTTCTTGGGCACCACTACAATAGGGGACACCCATTCAGTGTGCTCAATCTCATAGATGAATCCAGCTTCAATCAGCCTGTCAATTTCCTCCTTTATTTTGGCCGCATAATTGTCATTATATGTGTAGGGTTTTTGTTTGGTGGGCTTAGCTTCAGCGGTCATCGGAATCGTATGAGAGCAGATCTCTGGATCTACTCCTTTCAAGTCTCTATAATGCCATGCAAACACATCCCTATATTCCCTTAATAGAGCTACAAGTTCTGCTTCTTCTTCTGCACTTAGGTCGTCTCCTATGTACGTACCTCGCTCTTCGTTCCCTTCAATGGTCACTACAATTTTTTTGGTCTTTTCTTTATTGTCATATGCTTCTCCTATAATGGCCTCTCTCTTAGGCATTCGTACCAAAATTTTCCGGTCTTCCACTTCATATTTCTTGAAATTCTCTGGTACTTCAAACAATGATTCTTCCTCTTCTTGTCTCACTACTTTCCTTTTCTTTTTCTTTTGACTTCCTTCACTTCCTTTCTTTGAATTTATCGTTTTAATACTCGCAAGGGGTTCTTCTTCTTTTTGGGTTAACCCTCCTATGTCTTCTAAGTAGTGTTCCTCTGAGTCGAAGTAAGTATCCATAACAATGGATTCTAGATCATCGTCACTCTCTTCTTCTTCCATGGACTCACTAGGATCACACTCTTCCAACAAGGGCTGACACATGAACACTGAAATATCGTAGCCCTCCTCATCGCAATGGGGTGTCCATTGTTCCTCATTGACTGCAATGTCCATGGTAGCTAAGATTTCTGCCCAACCATGAGGCTCAAATTCCTCATCAGGAAATATCATCGGAGTATAGGCTGGGTCTTTTATTGGTCTATCTCCTGGGGGAGCTCCTTCTTCTCTCGCCTTTCGGCGTTTTTCCTCTTCCTCCGCGACCTTGCACATCCACAAGTGAGTATCTTCATGCAACCAGGATGGTTCAGGTGAACTTCCAGAATGCACGGAGATAGAGTCTTCTTTCGCTTTGTGGATAGGATTCCACTGTAGGGGTGGTACATCTCTAAAGGTGTGATCCTTCAGATTGACCTTGGTGGTGACCCCTAAGTGCTGTAAGTACAAGGAGTTGGTTCCCCAATCTTGTACTATTTGTAATTGTCATAGGAAGGGTCTTCCTAGGATCATCTCGTAAACATTATTCTTCTCAAAGTCACATATGGCAAACGTATGTTCAAACTCTACACCACAAGTGGTTAGAGTTATCCCTTCAAGCAATCCGAGAGGTCTTTCAAAATGACCATCTGCCATTTGCAGTTTCATTCTCGTTGGTCTTAAGGTGGGTTTGCCCCATCGCTTCCACAGGGAGATGGTTGCGATAGCAACACCGGCACCCGAATCCACAATTGCTTTGGTTGTGTAACCTTGATAGGTGATCGGAAGATAAGTGTTACCTTCTTCACCTTCGCTCATGTCTCCTATCTTGTCAAGAGGTATCTCGGGAACTTTCTGCTTAGAGCCTACTTTTGGTATATTGGATTCAAGTTCTGGAACCTGATCCTTCACATGATTCCAGAGCTCCGGTTTTGCCTTGAGCAGCTCCTCTACAGTGAGGTGACATTGAACCTTAGTGTTTTTCACAACATCAGTGTTCCTGGGAATCACTGAGTCTTCGTTTCTTACCAATATCGTGGGCGCTCTGATCTGGAGAGATTCAGATTCCCATGGGCCTGTGAAATGAGGCAACTCTTGTAAAGAATTAGATTCAAAATCTAATCTCTCATCCTCTTGTTGCTCTGCTTGATCCCCATAGATAGAGGGAATGTCTTGGGGAAATTGATCATGAAGGTCATCAATCTCAGGAATAGGAGGGGAATCACCCTTTTCCTTGGCCCATTTCTCTTCTTGTATTTCCCGCAAGAACTCTGGAGAGTACTGTTGTATTGAAGGAGGTATTCCAGCATCCGTAGAATTAGGAACATAAGCTACCATTTGTGGTGAGCGTCCTCTTTCAACGACTGGTTGAGCCTGTGGAGGTAAAGAAACTTGTGATTTGTTTACCAACTGCTCTAATCTTTCTAGTAAGCCTTGGAAATGCAAGTCTGGCTTGACAGGGTTTGTCTGATTGAACTTTTGGCTAGTCTCAAGTATAGCTTGAGCTTGTTCTACCATTTTCATGCACATCTTCATTCGTTCAATCTCTAAGTCGGCTCTAGGGTAACTCCTGTCTAGGTTTGCAGCTGTTGGCCCTTCTTGAAGTCGAGCATGGTAGGCCTTGAACATCATGTCCAAGCCTTCAGGAGTGGGGTCAGCTAATACTGATCCTACTCGGGGTGGTGGGTGGGTTACGTGGGGTGTATTAGATGGTGGAGGAATGGAGGGTGATGGGGGAGGTAATGGTGGAAGTGTGTGGGAGTGCGGTTGAGATGTGATCTCTGTGAGTTTTGCCTTGGTTTCTCTCAAGCTTTCTTCAAGTTCGTTTATCTTTTTTGCCCATTGCCTCTTCATCCTTTCACGACTCTCCTTCCAGGCTCTAGTCCTCTTTTTGGTTATGCTCTCTGTCTCACTCACTTCAGGGCTCTGTTCGGGACCAACACCTTGGTGTTGTTGAAGTGCCTGGGCTCTTGTGATCACCTGCACAGGTGCAGTGGAAGTCACGCTTCCTATGGAGTCTACTACTAATCCCACAACGTTGATAGGAGTGATCTTAGGCATGTTATTGGGGTTTTTTGGGCAATCTCGTAGGAGATGCTCTTTCTCGCAGTCTTGGCAAAAGCCCTGAATGGTCACTGGCTGAGGTAGTGTAGGGACAGGTAGTGGACAGTCACGTACAAGGTGATCTCCCTGACATCTGAAACATGGCCCTCTAGGAAATGGGGGTCGCACCTGCCTAGGTTGAGGTCTGGAGTTGGGGTTTGTGTACATGACATTAGAATACTCCGGTTCCCCGCTATTTTCACTTGGGTCCTCATAGTAGTATGACTCGTTATGCTCGGGTGACTGCATGTAGTAAGCCTGTGGGCTATCGATATGTGCGGAGTCAAAACTATGGTCACTGGGGTCACTGTCTGATAGCAATGGGGTGACTGGGACTATGGCTCTATTCGGATTTTCTTCAGTAGAGGCATACTTCACTGGGATCACATTGGTTGGAGTAGGGGGTTGTTGTACTAGGACTGGTTGAGGTCTCTGCTGCCCTTGATAAGGTGGCTGATAAGTTTGTTGCGGTCTGTTGTATTGTGGCGATGGGTACTGATTCTGGTATCTCCCCTGTTGTGGATATGGCTGAGGATAATTTTGCCTAACAGTTTGTTTGTTATATGGACAGTCCTGTGCCGAGTGATTGGTGTACCTGCGCTCTATGGTGCAGTACTGGCCACTAAGGTTCGCCTGAGGTTGGGCCATAATGGGGCATACACTTGCCGTATGTTCGCCGCCACAATTGTAACACCGCTTAACTGGGGCAAATCTCGGAATTTGCTTACTAGAGACACCTAGTTTTTGGGCTACCTTCTCTGCAAGTTCCTCGATGGATGTGGATTGACCTGATGTCTGTTTACTAGAGCTATCAGAATCCTTATAGATTTTTGATAGTTCTAACTCTTCACCTAGATTGTCCTCAATGTCTATGCACATGCGCACGCATTCCTCTATCGTTCTAGGGTCCTTCAGGTACACATATGACCTGAGCTTAGTGCTCAACAATCCATCTAGGAACAAGGCCACTTGTTTGGCTGGTGTGGGTAACTCTGGCATAGGGCATCTCTCCAGGTACTGTCTAAATCTTCTTCCAGCTAGTCTGACCGTTTCTTGAGGTGTTTGTTTGAAACTATGAATTAGTGAGGAGGTGTTATGCCTGATTCCACTCTTAGAAAACTCGACAATAAATGCCTCTAAGAGTTGGTCTATGTTTCTGAAATGCCTCTCATTCAGTGGTTGGAACCACGTAAGGGCAGTGTTCCTAAGGGTTAGACCGAAAGCATTATATTGTGTGAATAGGTCCTCCACTTGTTCAGCTTTCAACACTTGTCGAAATTCGGCCACATGGTCATAAGGATCTCCCGTGCCATCGAAATAATTCTTCATGGACTTCACAAGTTGAGTTGGCCGTAGGGTTCTAGTGTGTTCTCTTGGCCTTGGCAAAGGAAACTCATCAATGTCCCGGTGATTCCATGGGGTTCTATGTCTCTCAGTTTCTACCCTATTCCTTTCGGTTCCCGTTCTTTCTCTTCCCAAGGAGTTGGCAAAACTTACCTCAGGTTTGTCTCTACCTCTATCTCTTTGAGCGCCATGAGCTTGGGAGGTCCCAGCTCCTTGATGACCAAAGGATACATTAGACCTTGGTTGGGGAAAGACAAATTCACCCTTCCAAGTGTAGGCATGTTTGCCCTGCTCCGTGACCACGAAGATTCTCTCCGATGCAGCATCTAGGTAGGTTACTTGGCCTGGACTATCAGGGTCTTTAAACTCGTAGATTGTGAGGGTGTTCCTCTCCTGAGGTGGAGAAGTTCTATATCTCCAAAAAGCCTCATCGGTTTCCCGATTTAAAAGCAGATCTATGCTTTTATTATCTTGTGGAATCCACTCAGGAGTCATGATTCTGGTCAAGACAGACTTACCGCGGGGAGTTCTTGGCTCTCTCTCTAAGTTCCCTTGCTCTATATCTCCTATGTCGGCCTCCGCAATCACATTTCCAAACTCATCAGTTCTATCGGGAAGAGTGGTGACTACATATATAGTCCCCTCTTTATCTAGGTATGCTCCATTCTCAAACTTGACTACCGGGTGGTCTATTCCATGGGGTTGGTCGGGGTTCTTGATCTGGACCACTGATCTTCTCAGTCCATCTTCGTAGATGCGAGCACCTAGACGATTCGTCCTGATATATTCCAATTGAGTCTTATAAGGCCCCTCTGGCTTTTCTAGATATGCCAATCCTGAACTACCTACTGATCTCTCCATGTGATAGGACATCTCAGAATCACTTGTTTCTGATCTGGCAGTGTATGGGTAATCACTCAACTGCTGGGCCCAAGACCTGGCAGTGTGATTGACACTAGCTTCAGAAGATCTGAGGCTTTGTCTGTCTCGGCCTAAGTGTCTGCCTGATCTAAGGTTCATATGCCTGATTTATTCACCCCCTGGAACCCAAGCACACTCTCGTTGCAGGTTGATTTTGCCCCAATTACTTTGTTCTTTTTAGTTGAATAGTATGTTTATGGTCTTGTCTGAAATTGCGTCGTCCGGAGTACTTAAATGAATTTCCGCACTTGATGAGTGATCGATTCCCGTTTACCTTTTTGTCCCTTAGTGTTTTCGCACTTAAGACCTATTTATTTTCTTGCACTTGGGTGATTAATTCTCTTGGACTTACTTCGTGCCTAACGTTGCCCTAGTTAATTACCACACCTAAGTCGTACTTAGCCTAGGCTAGGAATTGACAAAGGAGGGTTATAAGATCTTCCAACCTCAATCAGCTGGTTGACCCGACAGCTATGCAAGCCCAGGAAGCCTTCTCCCAGGCCCGGTACTCACCCTTGCTAGCTTGCTTTGATTGCCTTGAGTGACCACAAAGTTCCTGCAAAAACTCACCAGTTAGTATAGCTTTATTGCCACAAGTGTTTGAAAGACCTGCTTCAGTAATTTTTAACCCCCTTGGGTAGCTCACTGTACCCCCTGTCTCTGAGAATCACTTAGTCCCACCTATCTCGGGTTTCTATGCTTTTTGCCCCCTACCACGGTTCTAAGTTTTACCAATATGTCAAACACCAAGCTCACTACCCTTCAACCACTCAAAAAAATTATCTCTCAATTTTCATGCGTTAATGGCCGTGTATCGCGATAGGTCGGGTCGGGGTGTCGCGATAGCTCGGAGTGTCGCGATACCTTGGGGTGTCGCGATAGCTCGGAGTGTCGCGATACCTTGAGGTGTCGCGATAGCTCGGAGTGTCGCGATACCTTGAGGTGTCGCGATAGCTCGGAGTGTCGCGATACCTTGAGGTGTCGCGATAGCTCGGAGTGTCGCGATACCTTGAGGTGTCGCGATACCTCGGAGTGTCGCGATACTTTGGGGTGTCGCGATACCTCGGAGTGTCGCGATACTTTGGGGTGTCGCGATACCTCGCGGGGTGTCGCGATACTTTGGGGTGTCGCGATACCTCGGTGTGTCGCGATACTTTGGGGTGTCGCGATACCTCGGAGTGTCGCGATACTTTGGAGTGTCGCGATACTTTGGGGTGTCGCGATACCTCGCGGGGTGTCGCGATAGCTCGAGATATGGCGAATTTTCCTGTTCTATCTAGGGTTTCTAGGAGCTCTAGGCCTGCGCAATGCCGTGGTGCACTCAGAATCGTGAGAGGTCGAGCTTTTCGGAGTGTCGCGATAGCTCGAGCTCAACGCCTCGGGGACTGTGTAGGCAGTTTCTGTACCTGCTGAGCTGGCTGGAGATGGTGATGGAGCTGGTACCTGCAAGAAACATGCAAAAAACACACAAATGCAAACACACACAATCGCTCTCTCTCAAACTCGCACACAACAAATGAGGGAAAGGAAGGGAAGAGGGGATATGTAGTGGGGAAGGAGGTGGAGGTGGAGATGGAGAAGGAGGTGAAGATGAAGATGGAGATGGAGAAAAAATCAGAAATTTACCTACTACTTACCATTCCAACGCGTCCTCTCTACGTCTTACCATCACACGCTCGTCCTCAAAGCTCGATCCCCGGCAACGGCGCCAAAATTTGGTGTAGCTCAGTGATGAGTAGCACCTCCTTTAATGTCAATCCGGGAAGACATGAGGATGGTATGAAGACCACGAGCAAGTGGAAGCACAAGTGCGTGAGTGAGAAGCACACAAGCATGCACACACATACACACACACGCGCACACACAGCAAGAACAAAGAGAGTAAGACAATGGAATCACTTCTATTGCAAGAAAGTTCTCATACAAGCTCAAACTACAAGAAGCTAACCCAAAAATGAGCTCTCTAGCTCTATTTATAGTTCTTGACTAGCTTTGGCCCTGTTCAGACCTAGTGTCCGGCCTAGTTAAAAATTAGGTTCCGGGGCTTATTTGAGGGCCCAAACAAGATCTAAAAATTATGAAAATTGGCAGGCAACTACATCTAAGGCTCCCCAAGCTCGAGGACTCCTCGGCTTGTACAAAATGGAGCTACAAAAAGGTGAAAAGATATTTACAAGGGTTTGTAGTGATGAGAATCACTTTAGAATGATGTTGGGGTTTTTTTGGAAAAAATGAAGAGTAGCCTCAGTGCTAGATCTGCATATGTGTCCATACTTGCTTCTTCCCGCATCCTGTCAACAGCAGTCTTAGAGTGGTTGATTATGGAACCAGAGGCTTCACAAAAAGTAGCAAGACACTTCCAGAACGTCTCAAGGCTGGTACTATCATTGTGCACAAAAGCGTTCATATCATCGACAAAAAGTCTCATGGTGATCTGACTGTGGTCATGCGGTAAACAAAGGCCTTTAATGTTACCAGCTTCCACCTGATGCTCCACCAGCCTGCTAAGCCCTTCCGTGGCAATGGCAAAGAGAAGGGGAGCCAAAGGGCACCCTTGTCTGATAGATCTTCTAAGTTTGATCACCTTTGAAAGATTTCCATTAATGTTAATTTGGGTCGATGCGTTTCCGAGAAGGGTCGCGATCATCTTGGTGAATTTCTGACTACATCCAAGATCCTGTAGCGACTGTAGAATATAGTCCCATTCTAGCCTGTCGTAGGCTTTATCAAAGTCGATCTTGAGGAAAACAACTTCTTGTTTAGACTCATTTGCAAATTCAAGACCTTCCCAGATATCTATAATGGTTTCCAAAATTGACCTGCCTTTGATGAAACCTTTTTGGTCCTCGCTTAACCACGCTCTCAATTGGCAAGAGATTCTGTTGGCAATGACTTTAGCGATGATCTTGTATCCAGTTTGGAGCATAGTAATGGGACGCCAGTTCTCAATTCTGTTCTTTTCCCCTTTTTTGTGTACTAACTTGATAATGCCATTGTTGAGACAAGAAGGAAGCGCGCCAAACTTGAGTGCCTCTTGCCAAACCAAACGAAGAGGGGTGGCAACCACCAACTTGAAGGATTCAAAGAACTCATTAGTGAGCCCGTCGGGTCCCGGGCTTTTACCTGAGGGGAGGGCATCGATGACCTCAATGATTTCGGCTTCAGAGATAGAGGCATGAAGCAGAGAGTGAAGGTTGGGTGGTATCCTGTGGGGGGAAACCCTAGATATGGCTGCCATACAGTCCCTTCTATGGAGGGAGAGGGGGTTTGAGGTCCCCAGGAGTCTCGTGAAGTGCCCTTCAATGATCCCAAAATTATCTTCTTCCGTATTGCAAACATTGCCATTTGCGTGTAGCAATAAGGGGATCGATTCTCTGTTGTGTTTCCTTTTGAGGATACGGCACATCTCTTTGGTGGGTTTGTCAGCTTTGCCAGCCCACCACTCCTTGAAGAAAATTTGCAGATTTTTCCTTTGTATCTCTTCCTCATATCTCAGCAACGCTCTGATTTTTCGAAGTCCTTTCTGGGCTTGAGATTTACCTTTGTTCACTTCCTCCTCGAGCCGCCAGAGTCTATGATATAGAGCTTCTCTACGAGCCCGCCGCACAGTCTCAAGCATCTTCCTGGATCTAATCATGATCTGTCGTGACTTATCGACCGCACTTCTCCAACACTTGGCTGGGGACAAGCCAGAGGCGAATGCCTCCTTCCACACATTAGAAATTTCTTGATGGACGGAGGGGAGAGAGAAGGAGGGCACACTGGCGTGGAACCACGGAGCCTTACGGATCTTGGTGGGGGGTTGAAAAGTGATGACGATCGGGTAGTGATCGGAGATGGTGAGGTCGGTGCGTTGCGAGAGGGAAGGGTGGCCCCACTGATGAGTAAAACTCTGAGAAATGTAGCATCTATCAAGTCTAGCTTTCCTCAGGTCCTCGCCTGCTTGGAGATTTGACCAAGAAAAGCCCTTTGAGTCTTTGAATTCGACCAAATCCAAGTGTAGTTTAGTTTTGTCCCACATTTCTTTCTCCCGACTATCGATGACCCTACCCTTGCCCATCCATCTGTCCATAGGGTCCTCAACCATGTTGAAGTCACCCCAAATAAGCAAGTTGTGGGGGAGCGAGTCCAAGGAGGCCCAAGTGTTAAGTCTCTCTAACTCCCCATTAGGGGCATACAAAGAAACTAAAGTAAAACAAAAGGGAGCACCGAAAGAAACAGCAATCCATCGATGACATTCATCTTTGATGGAGTTCTCAAGCTTTTCGAACCAGAGTTGGTTAATACCGATTACCGTTCCACCGGACCCCCGCTGATGCGCCGTTGAAATCCAAACGTGGGTCGAGGAGATGTGTCTAAGCTGTTTCTGGAGGTCTTCTCTGTCAATTTTGGTCTCTTGAATACATATAAAATCTGGGTTTAGGCTAATATCGCGAAGCCATTGGCCAATGATGATCGCTCTTGAGGGGTCGGTTAGCCCTCTGGCATTTAACGAGATGATGATCATTGTCGTAGTGAGCCCTCTTTGCGGGAGGGAGCTTTGTCCTTTCTTTTCTTGGATTCATCTTTCTTTTTCGCTCGGATCGGATCCCGAGTTAGCATTAGGTTCTTGTGGGGGCTTTTCCACGGTAACTCCATAGGTTGTTTTCCTTTGCGGGATGCCTCCTGCTGGGAAGAACTGGGCACCGTTTTCAGCTCCGTTTCCGGAATAGTCGATCCGATGATGGAGCTTTCACTATCCATGTTATCTTCGTTGCTAGTAGTAAAGCCGTCTTCTTTGCTTGTAGTGTAGCCCTCCTGCAAGGTTTCTTTACTGTCAGGGATCTCAAGGCCTTTGACGTCGGTGTCCACCTCAAGTTGGTTCCCACCGGGGTAGTCAAACTCATTGATTTCCTTTTCCAGATTGCAATACAAGTTGCTGGAGGGGGTAATTGACATGTTGTTTCGCTCAGAGGTTGCCCTAGGACTTCTTTTCCTTCTTCTTCTGACTTCGATGAACCCGTCTGCATCAGCTTCTGGATTAAGGGGACCCTTGAATTCCTCTACTTTCGTCGAGTGATTCAAAGCTCCATTGCTATCTTGAGCCTTTTTGGGGGCTTCTTGAGTTCGCTTGCTTTTTCGTCTCAAAGGGCAATCTTTGATCCTGTGACCTTGTTGGCCACAACGAAAGCACGTGTTGGGAAGGTTTTTGTAGCTGATGTCTTGCTCCCATACATCCCCTTCGCCCAAGTCAAGTTTGATCTTCGATGGAAGAGGCATACTTGTTGGTGCAAGACAAGCCTACACACATTGGCTTGGACCCTTGGACTTATGGAAGATTAGCATGGACAAAGGATTATCTAGGCTTCACTTAAAGGAAGACTCATGTGAACATATGCTTATGTGTTCCTACCTTTTTACCTCTTGTAAAAGTCTAAGTGACTTATCATTTGATTGTAATCACTTTAAGTCATCTACCTACCACTAGAGTCGTGGAAATTTGAATGTTGAGATAGAGAGAATATCTCCCTACTTTTAGAGGAGAGATTCAAGGGAGCCTAAGTTTGAATTTCAAATTCAAATAAAGATCAATCTCCTATAAAGGATGTAGTGAAAAAGTCGCGGGATATACTGCCACTCTAGCTCACTCCCCGAGGCAAAAATTTCATTGTAACTCATTGTGTGTGAGGGCTACTCTATACCCAACATCACACTACCTCATTTAGCTGTGCTTGGCAAGCTAATGAGATTGTACAAACACATTTATCAATAGAAGTATACATTTTATCATCTCTGGTTTTTCTGAGTATCCTACTCCAAGTCTGTTAACTTCATCAGGGCATATTTCAAGATCTACTGAACCAAATCAAGTGATCCATAGCTCATTGGAACCAGCGCAAAGCCTACTACAAGCATACAAAATTTCAAAGGATTCCATTCAGCCAATTGGGAGAAAATCGAGTCGAAGTACACACTGGTATTTGTCTGCAGAAGTTCCTGAAAAGTCGGGGGTGATTATAACTTTGCTAAACTTATTTCTCAGTGCATAGTTTATCAATTGAAGTGATTCCACTTGTGATTGGTAGCTTACTAAGGTACATTAATACTCCCAAAAGGAATTGTTCCAATTTTAAGTGTGCTGGACACACTGAGTAAAAGACTGAGCAGGTATCACTACAGGAATAGAAAGTTTTGCTTGATTTTTGAAGTACAAAGTTATCTGTTTTGGTTTGATCATTACCCAAACCATTTCCAAAGTACATATATGGTTTCTTTATGTCATTTGGAAGCTAAGCTAGAGTACTAGGTATATCTGAAGAGAAAAGAGGGCAGGTATGAAGCAGGTTTTGTAGCACCAACTGATTTCCTGAGTGCATCCATCCATCACTCTCAATAGTGGTATCAGAGCAAAACAAGGTAATCATGGGTGATGGTTTCCCTTCTTTCATTGACAAATTGGACAGAAACAACTATCAAGCTTGGTCATTGAGAATGAAGACCTATCTACAAGGGAGAAGTCTATTTGGATACATATCAGGAGATGAGGAGTTGCCCTCATTCAAGACTAGAGGACTACCTACAAAGGATGAACATGAAAGGCTCAACCAATGGTGTGCAAAGGATGCTTTGGCAAGGTCTTATCTCTTAAACTCTATATCTGACTTTCTTTTACCTCATGTAAGGAACTGTAAGACTTCCCAAGAGACTTGGGAAACCTTGTCAAACTATTTTTCTTCCAACACAAGGGCTAGGAAGAATCAATTATGGATAGAGTTCACAACACTTAGGAAGCAGCCCAAGCAATCAGTCTCAGAGTATGTGACAAAGATCAAAGATGTGGCAGACCAACTAGCAAGCATTGGAGAGGAAATTGAAGAGGAGCAAATAGTCAGGCAAGTGACAAATGGACTCAAGGCAGATGATAAGTGGGAAAGTTTCACCACTGCAATGGACCTCTACATGGACATGCATACCCCTGATCTCACAACACTCATGGGCCAACTATTTACACATGAAGCAAAGTTCACCAAAGTTGGAGATCAATCAAAAGGTAATAACCCCTCTGCTCTCTATACTGATAAGAAAGTTAAAGATAAAGGCAAGAAGAAACAGGATGAAGAAGGCTCTACCTCTCAAGCCAATTATGCAGGGAGAGGTAGGTCATCTAGAGGAAGAGGCAGAGGAGGTAAGTCAGGTAGGGGGAGACCCTACAACTCATCACCTTGCAACATCTGTGGGTTGTCCAATCATACCACAGATGAATGCTACAAGAACTACAAAAATCAGAGAGGAAGAGGCTACTCAAGAGGTGGATACTCTCAAGGAAGAGGCAGATTCAACCAACATCAAAGCTACAATGGGTACAACAACCAATACAACAACAATTACAACAACAACCACAATGGAAGCTACCAAGGTGGATTCAGAAATAGAAGAGACTACAACAACTACACAGAGGAGCAAGATGACTCCTTATTGATCATGAACATGACCTCCAAGATAGGTACAAATGATGATCATTTATTTTACATTGACTCAGGATGTTCTAACCATGTAGCTGGCAATGTGGCACTACTTTCTGATTTGGAAGAGCCCAAGGGCAAACATCAGGTACAAACAGGTGATGACACTAAACACTCTGTTGTCAAAGTTGGAAATGTGAAGACATGTGATGGTAATCAGAACCTATTAAGCAGGGTACTCTATGTACCAACAATAACTAAAAATTTAATGAGTGTCGGTCAGATTGTGGAGAAAGGTTTGCAGGTCAGATTCACACAACATGGAGCATATGTGGAGGACCCAAAACAAGGATTCAGAAGGATAGCCAAAGGGGAGAAATCAGGTAGACTATTTACATTTGAGCTAGAAGATACAAAAAACATTGCTTTGTATAATTACAAGGATCAGACACTTTCAGAGTTAGAGATATGGCATAAGAGATTAGGGCACATAGGTGAAAGGACTCTTAAGCAAATGTGCAGGGATCAATGTGTGCTTGGGATACCTAATGTATCCAAGCAACACATGATTTACAAATGTGGATCATGTCAATTTGGTAAGTCTCACAGATTACCCTACTCAAGGAAAGGTTTCATGCATGAAGACTACCTAGACTTGGTACACACAGATGTTTGGGGACCTAGCAAGGACCCTTCCATTTCTGGTTCAAGGTATTATGTGTCCTTCATTGATGACTATAGCAGGTGGACCATTTTATACTTTATGAAGCATAAAGATGAAGTGTTTAATTGTTTCAAGAGGTATCTTGCACTTGTTGAGAATCAAACAGGTAGAAGCTTGAAGAGGCTAAGATCAGATGGTGGAGGAGAGTACTTCTCCAATGAGTTTGAAGATTTCTTGCAGGAAAGAGGCATCAAGAGGGAGATCACTACAAGGTACTCACCTGAACAAAGTGGGGTAGCAGAAAGAAGGAATAGACTTATAGTGGAAACAACTAGGTCTATGCTCAATGAAAAAAAGTTGCCAAATTACCTATGGGCAGAGAGTGTGTCCACTGCCACTTACCTCATCAATAGGTTGCCATCCAAATCACTTGATGGCATGACACCATATGAAGCATGGCATGGTAAGAGACCCTCTCTGGATCATTGCAAAATATTTGGATGTGTAGCATATGTGCATATTCCCTCACAGGTAAGAGGAAAGCTAGACCCAAAGGCAGAGAAATGTATCTTCATTGGTTATGATTTGAACCAAAAGGGATACAGATTCTACAACCCCACAAACAAAGGGTTCAAGGTAAGCAGAGATGTCATATTTGATGAAAATGACTCATGGTATGAGAATGAATGCAGGAAAGTGAGTTTACCCTATGATATGGAGGAAGATTTTCCAAAGCTTACCAAGGAAGAGCCAACTCAGCAAGAAGACTCAAGCTCAGATGATGATACCATAAACCTTGAAGAGTTCAAGGCTTGGAAATCCAAAGGAAAGATGAAGATGAAGCAATTGGAGGACAAGGCAGAAACTTCTACTCAAGCTATGAGAAGATCTCAGAGAGAGAAGAAGAAGCCTATCAGATTTGGGTATGACACATCACTTGTAACTAAACATTCTGTATATCTTACAAAAGACTTGTTGAATGAAGAACCAGGTACCTATGAAGAAGCAATTACAAAGCCAGAATGGAGAGAAGCCATGGATGAGGAGATAGAAGCCCTCAAAGAAAGTGATACTTGGGACTTGGTACCCAAGAAGGATTCTATGAAGGTAACAGGATCCAGATGGATATACAAATTGAAGAAGAATTCAGATGGAACAATTAACAGGTACAAAGCTAGGTTGGTAGCCAAGGGTTTTGCACAAACCCAAGGCATTGATTATGAGGAGACATTTTCTCCTGTGGCCAAGATGCCAACTATCAGAGTTTTGGTGAGTGTAGCTGCATCCAAGAATTGGAACATGTACCAATTGGATGTGAAGAATGCATTCCTAAATGGATGGATATCTGAAGAAGTCTACATGTCACAACCACCTGGCTATGAAGATCCAAGAAAGGTACATTATGTTTGTAAATTGAAGAAGGCTCTGTATGGTTTGAAGCAGGCACCTAGAGCATGGAACTACAGATTGACCACCTACCTTCAAGACCAAGGATTTGTGATGAGCAAAGCAGACACTTCTCTATTCATAAAGAGAAGTAATACAGAGGTAATTTACTTATGTGTTTATGTAGATGACATCATCATTACAGGTAATGATGTCAATGGGATTAGACACATCAAAGGACAGATGATGAAAGAATTCAAGATTAGTGATCTTGGATTACTAAAATATTTCCTAGGTCTTGAATTGATCTACACAAACTCAGGTATATACATCACTCAAAAGAAGTATGTACAGGATATGGTCAAAAAGTTTGGTTTGCAGGATGCTAAGGTATCTACTACTCCAATGGAGGTTAACCAAAAGCTAAGTGCTCATGAAGGAGAAGAAATCAAAGACATTACAGGATACCAAAGTATGGTGGGTAGTTTGAACTATGCTACCTTGACAAGAATTGACATAGCATATGGAGTAAGTGTACTTAGTCAATTCATGCACAAACCAAGGATACCTCACCTAGAGGCAGCAAAGAAGATCTTGAAGTACCTCAAGGGAACTCAAAGTCATGGTTTGTATTTTCCTTATACATCAGATATTGACATAAAGATTTACTCAGATGCAGATTGGGCAGGATGCAAGGATGATAGGAGAAGCACCTCAGGATATATTTGTTTTGCAGGAGATAAGCCTATCTCTTGGTCAGCTAAGAAGCAACCTACAGTGGCATTGTCATCCACTGAAGCAGAGTATAGAGGACTTGCATGTTGGTGCAGACCAATCACCAATTGAAGGCTTGGGAGATCAAATAATGAAGGAAGAATCAATTCCTAAAGTGTGGAAGAAGATTACATTCAGTGGACAAGAGAAGTGTACATATATGTACATTAGCATAGTCATAGATGACTTAGATCTTTTGTTCAGTAAGAATCATGTACAAATTATCTATAAATACCTTGAGAAAAGTCGGGGCATGTATGAGAGCATATGTGACAATAGTTAGAAGTCAAGAATGAGGGAGATAAAAGTTATGAGATAGAGAAAAGTGATTTTTGAGTTAGCTCTCATCACTCAGTTGTAATTCTTCTGAGTAAAGAAAATTTTTGCGCCCGATGTTTCTGCGTGTTCTCCTTCTACAGTAGATCAATTGTGAAATGCTTTTGTACAAGTCTCAGTTGAGAGTTGCTTGACCTCTGTGCAAAGTTTCAGCTTCCAATTGTAATCAGGCTGAGTGAATTAAGTGTAGGAACATTCATATGTGAAGTGTGTTCACTGGTTCCTAAAACAGGCGCATATTTTGAAGTCAGTGTTTTGGTCATTTCTCCTAGCACAGTTTAAAGTTTTGCATGAGTGAGGGCTTAATCTTTAAGTTGGAAGATAAGCTACTTATGTCTAAAAGCATTTTGTAAAACGGGTTCTATTCAAGGAGAACCAAGTCTTAAAAGTTACAGGTGTAAAGTCGACTGTTTTGGATGACAGTTTCTGACATAGGTAACTTGAGAAGTTGATTTCTCAAGCTACACTTAATCTTTTGAAGAAATTCAACTTGGAGTAGATGCGCAATCTCTAGGAGATACTTCGTACAAAGTTTCATAAAAAACTTTACACGTTTGATAGGTCAATGTGGAGAAATAGTGCAGCAAACTTTTCTGTGTTTCATCTTCTTCACAGATTTGTTAATCTTTTGATATTTAGCAATTGATCCTCTAAATTAGTGAAGTGTTTGACTTACTCTTGGTATAGAGGTGCTCTAATCACAAGAGTAAGTTGTTCTTTTGGAGATTAACATTCTCCATCAGTGGTATCAGAGCAGGAGACATCAATTTGAAGAAAGAAGGATCCCGACTGCTGCAGATTCAAGAAATTCAACACTTGAAGGACTAAGAAGTGAAAGCTTGGAGTCAAAGCTTGAGGAGAAGACTATTTGATATCAAGAAAGGCAAAAGGAGTTCAATTCGAAGTAAAGGTACATACATTGTTTGTAAAGCTTGAAGTTTTCAATACACAGGTGGATACAAGATGGGAGAAAGCTTGCAGATTGATAAGCTAGATAGGGAGAACTATCCAGCATGGTCCATGAGGATGGAAGCACACCTCATGAGCAAAGATCTTATATCATTTATTACAGGAGATGAAGAAAAACCTGAGTTTGCAGATCCAAGTATTCCTACTAGGGAAGAACTTGCAATGTTGAAGACTTGGATGAGAAAGGATGCTCAAGCAAGGAGTATCATCTACATGGCTGTAAATGATTACCTTCTACCTCACATCAGAGGTTTGGAAAGTGCCACAGATGTTTGGAATGCCTTGGAAGAGCATTTCCAAAATACAACTAAGTCAAGGAAGTCCTCACTATGGGCTGAGTTCACAACTTTCAAGAAGAAGAGCTCACAATCAATTTCAGATTATGTGGCAAGGATGGAAGATATTGCAGATAGCTTGGGAGCAGTGGATGAAGACATTGAAGAGGAAAAGTTGGTAAGACAAATACTTACAGGTTTGAGAGGAGATGAGAAGTGGAAGCCTTTTATATTGTCCATAGAGTTGTCACTTGATCACTTTACTCCTGACCTTAATCAATTGCTAGGACATATGCTAACCTTTGAGCAGGATCTTAAAGGAGACAATGATAGAAGTACAAGTCAAGCTATGTACTCCAAAGACAAGAAAAAGAATGGCAAGGGAAAGCAATCAAATGATGATGAAGGGAATTCAAATCAAGCTAACTTCACAAAAGGGAAGACAAATTTCAGAGGTAAAGGAAGAGGAGGTAAGAACAAAGATAATGCTAAAGCTTGTTGGATTTGTGGCAGAACAAATCATTTGGCAAATGATTGTTGGTATAACAATCAAAATGGTGGAAACAATAATCAGAATTATAGTCAAAGAGGTAGAGGAGGCAGAAACCAAAGAGGCTATTTCAGAGGAAGAGGTGGTAGGACATCATATGGTAGAGGAGGTGGAAGAAACTTCCAATCTCAGTCCTACAACAATAATTATTACAATTATGCATCAGATCAGAAGGATGACATGACTCTTATCTTGAATGCAACTCATGAATCAATGGGAGAAGATCAAAGAGTGTTTTATATTGACTCAGGGTGTAGCAACCATCTGAGTGGGAATCTATCCTTGATGACTGATATGGAAGCAAGGGTGAATGGACATACAGTTCAAACAGGTGACAATACCAAACATAAAGTGGAGAGCATTGGATCAGTGAAGACAAAGAGTGGAAGTACACTTCTGAGCAAGGTACTTTATGTTCCTACTATCCCTAAAAATTTGATAAGTGTAGGGCAAATTGTGGAGAAAGGATATGAGGTAAGATTCACAAATGATGGTGTCTATGTACAAGATCCAAATCAGGGATATAGAACCATAATTGCAGGTAAAAAGGAAGGAAGATTGTTCACTCTCAAAGTCCAAGGTAATGTGGGACATGCATTGTTTACCTATGGAGGTCAAAAGGTATCTGAATTAGACCTATGGCATAAAAGGCTAGGTCATTTCAATGAGAGAGCTATAAAGGAGATGTCAAAGAATCAGGTAGTGCTTGGATTGCCAAATATTGAAGGGCAACATATGGTGTACAAGTGTAAAGCTTGTCAATTAGGTAAAGCACATAAGAGTTCTTATAACAAATCAGGGTACAAGTATTCAAATATGCTTGAATTGGTTCATACAGATGTATGGGGACCCTCAAGGGACTATAGCATAAATGGATCCAGATATTATGTGTTGTTTGTTGATGATGCAACCAGGTGGATTACTTTGTATGTAATCAAGGACAAATCAGAAGTCTTCAAGACATTCAAACATTTTCATGCTTATGCAGAAAGGATCACAGGGCAAAAGCTAAAGAGGTTAAGATCAGATGGAGGGGGAGAGTATTTCTCAAAAGAGTTTGATGATTATTTGTGGAATGCAGGTATCAAAAGAGAAGTGACTTGCAGGTACTCCCCTCAACAAAATGGAGTAGCAGAAAGGAGGAATAGGACTCTTGTAGAGTTTGCAAGAGCCATGATGAAGGAAAAGAATTGTCCAAATTACTTATGGGCAGAAGCCATTAACACTGCAACATACATTGTGAATAGGTTGCCTTGCAAAGCTTTGGATGGAGGAACCCCTTATGAAGCATGGTGGGGTAAGAAGCCTAGTCTTGATCATTGTAAAGTATTTGGATGTATTGCATATGCTTATGTTCCTTCACAATTAAGACATAAGCTAGAACCAAAAGCAGAGAAGTATGTGTTTATTGGATATGATGATAGACAGATGGGTTATAGGTTGTGGAGTCCATCCACAAAGCAATTTCTTGTTACTAAAGATGTGACATTTGATGAGCAAAACATGTGGTATACAGGATCACCAAATGAGTATACAGGTGTTGAAGAAATCCAAAGGAAAGGAAAGGCAAAGGTAAAAGTATGTGAAGAAATTGTTGATGAAGTTGACTCTAGATGTAGAGTGCAGGATCATGTAGAAGAAGGGCCAAGGTTTGATCCAGAATCAAATGAGGCTGAAACTTCAAGAAGTGCAGAAATCAGAAGATCTACAAGGGAAAGGAAAGAACCTATAAGGTATAGTTATCATACATCTTTCCTAACAACAAAAGATTATGCCTACATTGTGAAAACAGAAGAAGATCCAACTACTTATGAAGAAGCCAAAGGTAAACAGAATTGGGAGAAGGCAATGCAAGAAGAGTATGATGCTCTACTTGAAAATGAGACTTGGGAATTAGTACCAAGACCAAAGAATCAGAAGGTCATTGGATGTAAGTGGGTATATAAAACAAAGAGGTTTGCAGATGGTAAGGTGTCTAGATATAAGGCTAGACTTGTGGTCAAAGGTTATGCCCAAACTTATGGGGTAGATTATGATGAAACCTTTAGTCCTGTTGCTAAGATGTCTACAATTAGGACATTGATTGCTATTGCTGCTTGCAAAGGATGGAAATTATCACAATTGGATGTGAAAAATGCATTTCTAAATGGTTACATTGCAGATGAAGTATATATGGAGCAACCAGAAGGCTTTATGGAGTCAATTGGATCAGATTATGTGTGTAAGCTCAAAAGAGCTTTATATGGGTTAAAGCAAGCCCCAAGAGCTTGGAATTACAGATTGGTCAAGTTCTTGAATGAATGTGGATTTCAAGCATCAAAGGCAGATAGTAGCTTGCTAGTGAAGGCAAGTGAAAATGGATATATTTACATGTGCATTTATGTTGATGATATTATTGTTACAGGAACAGATGCTCAAGGAATCAATGAACTCAAGAAGCAAATAGAGAAGGAGTTTAAGATAAGTGACTTGGGAAACTTATCTTATTTTCTAGGAATGCAGATTGTGTATACTCAACATGGAGTATATGTTTCACAAGAGAGATACTTGAAGAATCTTCTAGTCAAGTTTAACATGGAAGATTGCAAGACCTCAACTACACCATTGGAGGTAAATCATAAATTAAGCAGGTATGGAGGTGAAGAGTTCAATGACATGAAGAAATATCAGAGTTTGGTAGGTAGTCTAATCTATGCTACCTTGACAAGGCCAGATCTATCATATGCAGTAGGTGTGTTGTCACAATTCATGCATTGTCCAAAGAAGAATCATTGGATTGCAGCCCAAAGGGTACTCAGATATATCAAAGGAACCCTAAGTGAAGGTCTGTATTATGGTTTCACTTCTGACACAAGAATCAAAGTGTTTAGTGATGCAGATTGGGCAGGTGACTCAGATGATAGAAGGTCTACTCATGGATATCTATGTTATGTTGGAGACAAGTTAGTGTCTTGGTGTTCAAAGAAGCAACATACAGTTGCTTTATCATCCACAGAAGCTGAGTATAAGGGAATGGTAGAAGCTGCAAAACAAGTCATATGGTTGAAGACCTTAATGAAAAGTTTTGAGACTGATCATAGTACTCCAATAATTTTTGGAGACAATATGAGTTCTTTGTATTTGGCAGCTAACCCTGTTTTTCATGCCAGGACTAAGCATATAGAGATTCAGTATCATTTCTTGAGGGAAAAGGTACTAGATAAAGAGATTGAAGTGATGTACACTCCAACAAAAGAACAAGTGGCAGATATGATGACAAAGAGCTTGGATGGACCTAAGTTACAAAGGTTCAAAGACATGGCAAGTATAAAGAAGACAGAGAAAACCTCAATTGATGATTGAGGGGGAGCTGTTGGTGCAGACCAATCACCAATTGAAGGCTTGGGAGATCAAATAATGAAGGAAGAATCAATTCCTAAAGTGTGGAAGAAGATTACATTCAGTGGACAAGAGAAGTGTACATATATGTACATTAGCATAGTCATAGATGACTTAGATCTTTTGTTCAGTAAGAATCATGTACAAATTATCTATAAATACCTTGAGAAAAGTCGGGGCATGTATGAGAGCATATGTGACAATAGTTAGAAGTTAAGAATGAGGGAGATAGAAGTTATGAGATAGAGAAAAGTGATTTTTGAGTTAGCTCTCATCACTCAGTTGTAATTCTTCTGAGTAAAGAAAATTTTTGCGCCCGATGTTTCTGCGTGTTCTCCTTCTACAGTAGATCAATTGTGAAATGCTTTTGTACAAGTCTAAGTTGAGAGTTGCTTGACCTCTGTGCAAAGTTTCAGCTTCCAATTGTAATCAGGCTGAGTGAATTAAGTGTAGGAACATTCATATGTGAAGTGTGTTCACTGGTTCCTAAAACAGGCGCATATTTCGAAGTCAGTGTTTTGGTCATTTCTCCTAGCACAGTTTAAAGTTTTGCATGAGTGAGGGCTTAATCTTTAAGTTGGAAGATAAGATACTTATGTCTAAACGCATTTTGTAAAACGGGTTCTATTCAAGGAGAACCAAGTCTTAAAAGTTACAGGTGTAAAGTCGACTGTTTTGGATGACAGTTTCTGACATAGGTAACTTGAGAAGTTGATTTCTCAAGCTACACTTAATCTTTTGAAGAAATTCAACTTGGAGTAGATGCGCAATCTCTAGGAGATACTTCGTACAAAGTTTCATAAAAAAATTTACACGTTTGATAGGTCAATGTGGAGAAATAGTGCAGCACACTTTTCTGTGTTTCATCTTCTTCACAGATTTGTTAATCTTTTGATAATTAGCAATTGATCCTCTAAATTAGTGAAGTGTTTGACTTACTCTTGGTATAGAGGTGCTCTAATCACAAGAGTAAGTTGTTCTTTTGGAGATTAACATTCTCCATCATTGCAAATGCTACTCAAGAAGCTATCTGGTTGAAGCTTCTATATACAGAGTTAGGTCTACTCACAAGACCACCTATCATATTTGGAGACAACACTAGCTCTCTTCACCTTGCAGCAAACCCAATTTATCATGCCAGAACAAAGCACATAGAGGTTCATTATCACTATGTGAGAGAGAAATTGCTAAATAAAGATATACAATTGACATATGTATCTACTAATATGCAATGTGCAGATTTACTTACAAAGGCATTGGATGGAAACAAGTTATGCAGATTCAAATCTATGATTGGATTGCAGGAAGTGATTGAAGAATGAAAGAGAAGATTTAAGCCAAAGTGTTTGGCTTGAGGGGGAGCTGTTGGTGCAAGACAAGCCTACACACATTGGCTTGGACCCTTGGACTTATGGAAGATTAGCATGGACAAAGGATTATCTAGGCTTCACTTAAAGGAAGACTCATGTGAACATATGCTTATGTGTTCCTACCTTTTTACCTCTTGTAAAAGTCTAAGTGACTTATCATTTGATTGTAATCACTTTAAGTCATCTACCTACCACTAGAGTCGTGGAAATTTGAATGTTGAGATAGAGAGAATATCTCCCTACTTTTAGAGGAGAGATTCAAGGGAGCCTAAGTTTGAATTTCAAATTCAAATAAAGATCAAACTCCTATAAAGGATGTAGTGAAAAAGTCGCGGGATATACTGCCACTCTAGCTCACTCCCCGAGGCAAAAATTTCATTGTAACTCATTGTGTGTGAGGGCTACTCTATACCCAACATCACACTACCTCATTTAGCTGTGCTTGGCAAGCTAATGAGATTGTACAAACACATTTATCAATAGAAGTATACATTTTATCATCTCTGGTTTTTCTGAGTATCCTACTCCAAGTCTGTTAACTTCATCAGGGCATATTTCAAGATCTACTGAATCAAATCAAGTGATCCATAGCTCATTGGAACCAAATCAAAGCCTACTACAAGCATACAAAATTTCAAAGGATTCCATTCAGCCAATTGGGAGAAAATCGAGTCGAAGTACACACTGGTATTTGTCTGCAGAAGTTCCTGAAAAGTCGGGGGTGATTATAACTTTGCTAAACTTATTTCTCAGTGCAT
>MU260173.1:2500-5000 GCA_020310875.1 Ceratopteris richardii | reverse complement strand
AAAGAAAAAGAATTCTAGCATTCTGGCATTCTTCTCAAGAAAAGTAGGAAGACAAAGAACAAAGGAAAGGCAACCAACTCTTAAAACATGTAAAAAAATAAAAGTACAGAAACAAAGTGATGCACTCCAACAACAAAGAATCCATGACTTTAAAGACAACAAAGCACTCTTCTTCAAAGCCCCAACACTTGCAAATGCTTTGTTGAGGACCACAAAGTCAAGGAGGGGGGAGTGTTAGAGGCACAACTCAAATTGAATCTTTTTCATTATCACTTGTACATGTTGTTACCTTTTTCCACTTTAGATTAGTTTAGATTGATCTTTTCCTACTAATAAGCACTCTTGTATAGTGGTGTGAGAGTGCCACGTCTTTTTCTCTTTTAGAATCAATCTTCATTGAGCACAATAATCCCACATAGAGGGGAAAATTAGCCAAACTATAAGGATGTCCATTTTGGCTCATAAGAAGATGCTTCTCTTTTGAAGAGTACATGCTTGTGTCTCATGAGTCTCATGGATTTGCTTCTTCTTCCTTGTTCATTTAAGCGTGTGACCTTCTTCAAGTGTGGCTTGCATGCCTACATGTGTGGTTGACATCGAGTGTGCTTTCCTGTTGAGTGTTTTCCTTCAATCTTGCATGTGGATTTGTGCCACGCTTGATGTTGAAGGTCCATTATGTATGTATAGGTTCCTCCCACATTTGGGTCTTACGAGATAGCTCACTAGATCAATAATGTATGTGTGTGTGATGCTAAAACATCAACAACAAGGCTATGCCCAAGAAATCGATTGAATTATCACATAAAATTTTAGAAAAAGTAAATTTTTATAGAGCAATATGAGGAAGTAGTAATTCAAAAGCTTAGTACTAAAATATTCATAGAACATTAATTAAAAGAGCCTCTCAAAGAATATATCCAAAGAAGATTTCTTGCATATAAAGCCACATTCAGATAAAAAATGTCCAAGATCTTTTACCCAAACATTGCTCAAGCTAAAAATGTTTAGATTATCCAGTGGGCGTGGTTTAGAGGATGTGCCTTGTACTCCTAGGCAGATGGCTAGGGTTCAAGTCTTGCCTAGGGCTGGATGCCTCAGAGTTTCCCAAGATGGTTGCCTCTACCTTATGAGGTCAGGTGTGTGTGTCTTTCCAACTCATTGTACTCTCAAAAAAAAAAGTTTAGATTAAGAACCCAATGGATAGTTTGAGCATGAGAAAAGTGCTAGTGATCAAGGTAGGAGAATGTAGTGAAGGCAATGAGGGCATATATGCCCACCTATCTTGTTCAATGGGCATGCAATAGAAGCTATTTTATATCTTGGGCTGGGAGTAGCAATAGCCACTAAATCCCTATGAAAGTGGAAAAAATCTACATTATACCTTTCCCATTGTCATTAATTTTAAGTTCTAGATTTAATCTAGGACATCACATCTTTTCAAATATTCTAATGAAACCATCTATTCAATATCTAAATGATTCTACTTCCTTGATATCATATCATTTCACCGTTAATAATATCTTTTCAAAAACTAGACTCTTTCACTGATAAACTCCATGATATTCTCTATAAAGTGCTTTATTATTAGCTTAATTGTCTTTTGTTTCTTTCAAAAATCTTTTGTGAAGACTTTCTTGTTTGATTGAGTATGCTTGATTGAGTTTGGTTTTGTTTTTTATTCAAATATGTGCATGTACCATGTGTTGCATTTGAGGAAAATATGCCACAAAAGTTCATGTTGTAAAAAATATCCCACCTGGAAACATTAGTAATCTTTTTAGGACCACATGAAGAGTTTGAAGTCCTATCCATCCTTATGAGAAGAGGAAAGAGGAGCATTGAGTATGTCATTTTTTGTGCGTTTGTGTTCACTAGAGTTCATGGGTCAACTTCATATATGTGTTGTTTAAATGTTTGTGTGAATAGATATGATTGAGTGTGTAATTAATCTCTAATTGGACATGTATATGCATGAAGACATTGTGCACACAATGTGTCTGTATGATCCATTATCTATGTCTATAAATGTGTATGTACTTGGTCATGTGTATGTGTTTGTATAAGCCTGTGAGTGAGATCAAGTGTATACATGTCTTAATATGTGAGTGTGTGATTGTTCATGATCGTGTGTGCATTGTATGTGTATTTTTTTAAGGGTATGTGTGTATATGTGTTTTTGAATAACCATCATTTGTATAATTGATATATGCAATATGATACAATAAAATCATATTGTACGTCTAATATATTCATCATAAAAGATAGGAAAACACACAAACACACAAACACACACACACAAACACACACACACACACACACACACACACACACACACACACACATATATATATATATATATATATATATATATATATATATATATATATATATATATATATATATATATATATATATATATATATATATAAGGTAAAAATCTAACTCAATTCACTGTTTAAACTAAAAATATCTAAATAAACCCATTGTTTTGACTATATAA
>MU260172.1:232500-354128 GCA_020310875.1 Ceratopteris richardii | reverse complement strand
CTACTAACAAGAGTTGAGCTGTCTTCCAAAACGCTACCTTTGCAAGGAAGTTTTTTCAAGGATCTCTGTTGAGCTGAAGTGTTTGCAGTATGCACACGGAACCAACTTTCCATTGAATGTCGGAAACACCTTGTCGATTGTCTTTGCAGCTACAGTTGTGGTTAGAATAGAGTTGAATCCAGCACCTCATCCACCTATCCAATCTTTGACAGAAGATCCCTCAACTGTCTTCTACAGTATGTTATACGGTGAACAACAATCATTTGCACTTTTATTTTCTCTTTCTATCCTCGAGAACCCTCAAGCTTCATGTACTTCAGCATCTACTTATGGACAGTTGACCTATTCTCCACGCCCATTCCATCACTCCTTTAGAAAGTGAAAGCGATTCTTCAGATCTCTTTCTTGGGCGTCAAAGCCATGCCCCTCTATGTTCAATCCCATAGTGCAGTTCTTATCCTTCACCTATTCTAGCAGTACACCAGCTTGTTTTTGAATGATACGCATGACAGTATATACTCTCTCTCTCTCATAAGTCATGTATATTCCATGTTTCTACCCATCACATGATCCTGAAGTCGAACACGCTCGTAGTTTTTCTCGTGCAGCTGAACAAAAAGCATACTTCTCCTATTTCCACCTTCAGCAAGCTCTAATCCCCCAGATTCTCACTACTCGTCGTACCTTCCTCCATAAGTACCACTCATACCTTAGACTTTTCCTCTACCTATACAAGGTACATATCTCTGTGCTAACTTTTTGGTGTTCATATTGCCTAGACCAGCCAGTTCCCGTGCATCAACATCACATCCATTTCATCTGCACCCGAGACTGGAATCATCTTCACATTCTCTTTTGACTACGACCTTCATCGTCTTGGTCATGTATATAGCCATGAAGTTCACTCTAGTACTTCCTTCGACTATGTGCATCATAGTCTCTCTGCCCTCTAGACAAATCATCTTCATGAGTCCTCGAAAATGTTTTTCACACACACAAAATATCTAAGCATGTGTCTATTTCCATACGTGCACCAATGAAGTGAAGGATTATGTGAATATAAACTGAAAATTAGGAGAAAATGATATAAGTCCGATTATATCTCATATTCCTTCCTTCTCTCTAGTTACTTCTTCCCTTCTCTCCATTGTCTATTCTTTCATAGGCAAGATTCTAGGGAACTTCTTCAAGGGTATCGATTAAGAAGAGAAGAGTTGGATATGTGCATAGCAGTCTTTGGAATCACACATGGGAAGAGAATGTGTCCTAAACCTTCCAAACTCCGAGCCTGGTGGTGTATGTGCATCAAAAATTACTAGACCATACCTTCCATTTCCAAGCTTGTTGATGAAGATGACGAGCCAAATCCTCCATTAATTTTTGTAGAAGAACCCCAAAAAAAACTTATTCACACATGATTAGAGAAATCTCAACAAAGTTAATAGAAAAAATCAACATAATAAAAAAAAGATTTTTAAAAACTACTCCTATCCTACTCGTGACTTGAAGAATCACCACACATGATGGATTAATCACCCAAAAAGGGGATTCTTATCACACCAAAAATGGCTCATCTCGACAAGTTATTATAACTCTTGCAAGCCGCAAATGCTCACAAGAGCATAACAAATGAAGAACTCAACAAATCGTCATGCAAACCTTGCATACACGTCATCTTCACGTCATAAACCATCACGTAAGTGACAAGAGAACGCTCCCCCGCAACGGCGCCAAAAATTGTTGACGTTGTAGCATCACAATTCATACTTGTCAAACCAGGAAGCATCTCATGAGACCCAAATGTTTGCGTAGAAGCACTCAGCAGACGTAATGGCGCTTCGTCAATGTATGATTAACAACGTTATCAACAAGAAGATACAACATAAGCATCGCGAATGATGCACCTAATCATAATCACAAGCATAATAACGACATAATCATACATCAACGTGTCACAAGCATTAGACAGAAGAGAACAAGCATGCATGCACATCATGACGAAGAGAGAGCAAGAATCTATCTACAAACTAGCATAATCTCATTACTTCTCCAAGAGCTCTCCAAAAGAAGAGGTGGAGACCTCTTATATACAAATGGCAAAAAAGCATGCTATGTGGGATTTCTCAACTGAAAGGAGAATGAATCCCACTTATTCTCTAGTGTGGCACTCACACACACCTATACAAGAGTGCTTTATTAACTGAAAAATGTAGAAAAGGTACAAACGATGATGAAAATGAAGTGGATCCAAGAAATACATGTTGTATCCTTCAACAACTTGTTTCAACCAAGGACGGCCGAAAAGTAGATTGTAATCTAGGGTGGATTCCGGCAAATCTAGAACAACGAAGGTCATCTTGAATGTTGTGTCTTGCAAAGTTATGGGTATATCTCGGACAAGTCCTACTGGATGGACTCTAGATTGATCAGCCATCCTAACAAAGAATTGAACTGGTTCTATCTTAGTCCATCCTAACTTCTTACAAAGTGACGCAGTGGCAATATTCACGCCAGACCCCCCATCAATTAAAACTTGTGTGATTTGATGTTTATGAAACCATATCGTAATCAGAGGAACTGAGTGATCTACCGTAGAGTCTGGCTCTGGTTGTACTGTTGCGGTAGCCGGAATGCAAGCAGATTTTGTAGTAAACTGCTGTTGAAATTGTTGGCGTATTCCTGGTACTAATGCCAGTAATTGCCCGAAAGGCAGTGTGATGGATGCTTTTGACAATATATCCCATGCTGGTTGCAATTGATTTGCATCTTCCTTAACTGTTGAAGATGAAGCTTGGTCTGAAGATGGTAATTCTGCTGCAGATGAGATTTGATGCACCTGCTGTCTGTATTGTCAGCACGCAGACTTGTGTCGTATCCGGGGACTGGATTACTGGAGTAGGTTCTGGAAAAACAGGTGGTTCTACGGTGTCCATTGACTAGCTTTATTATTCATGCTGTTGTTGTTCACGTATCCCATGGGTTCAAATTAATTATGCTGCCGGTTGCAATTGTTTACCGGAACGAGTTTGAACTGCTGCTGCCGCGTCCTCTACAGGTGTGATTGTTACCACATTGGCCATTGGGTTTTGACACGTTCCTTTTTCCTTTGGTCATATTCCGCTGCTATCTCTACAGAATCTTCTAATATGGCCCAATTGTCCACAGAAATGACATCGTGGTGGTGGTAAATTATGATTTTCCGGTGGGGTCCATTCTTGCCAGCGCGGTGTATTATAGCTATTGTTCCTCTGTACTCGAGAATGCGATAACCTTGTTGTTGATTGTTCCCTCAAATGTGGGGGTACATATTGATTGGCTGGCTGCCCTGTTCCTGAATAATTGCATTAACTGTTGTTGTTCCGTTCTTCTGGCATTGTATGCACAATTCTCAGTGTATGTCCAACAATGTTACAGATGGCGCAATAGGTCTGATTTAACGCACACTGGGCACTAGTATGTCATGAATTCTTGCATGTGGTGCAATATACTTGCTTAGTTATATATTCAGCCACAGTTTGTTTGGTTTTATCCATTCCAAATCCTCTAAAAATCCACCAACTTTGTTTTCCAGCTGAAGAGTCATTGCGATCACTGCATCAAGGGTCATGGCTCCTACACATCTTATAATCATGATTTGCCTAAGTTGAGGAGTAAGCCATTGATAAAACACTGGTGATACATCGTCTGGTAAATTAGCATGAGCCTGGGGTAACTGTCTTAAATGTGTTCTGAAAAGGGTAGCATACTCTTGTACAGTTGATTTGGTTTCTGTCTGTTGTTCTGTAAATACTCAAAGATCTCGCAGGAGTCTTTTCAGCCTGAATCGCTGGCAAAAAGCGTCTCGTACTGCTTCATAAGTACCAAAATGATTAATATCGTATTCAGTAAGCCATCTTGCTGCTTCATTCACAAGTTGTAGATTGAAAAACAAATGCTTTGTATGCCGGGTCCGGTGGATGGTTGAGGACAGCGTAACTGATTTCAAAGGTGCGTACGTGAGCATCTGGCTCATCTCCTGGGACATCCACGAAACTTGTGTATGTTACTCCCGTTGGAGCCGATCTGGGTTGACCTAACTGTCGTTGCGGTTGTTTCGTTCATCGTGAGTGTATTATACACTCCTTCTGTATTTCTGTTTGAGTTTCTGAACTACAGGAATTTGTTTCACCAAATGGCACACTTTCTGGTGCAATTAGCTTACTTACTAATATTGCGAATTCTGTTCAAATAGTCTTCCTTCCTCCTTGATATCCAGATTAGGAGGACTTGCTTCCAAACGTTGTAGTTGAGCGGAAGATTCAGCCGAAACTGGCTGAGCCGTCACCGAAAAACTGTGATTTTCTTTACCGAAATTCCACCGGAAGGATTCGAAATTGTGACTGGATACGGTGTTGATTCACCTATGTTAATTTCCTTCCCTAAAGTGTTTCTAATCGTATCTGAATCTATTCCGAAAACTTTTAGACTAGATTCCCAACTGCGTCTTGGTAGGTTCCAAAATTGCTGTATTTTTGACAGTCTGCACCGTAGTGATACCAGACAGTTCTAGAGATGTACTACGTTTCTACCGTGATTTCACCGGAATCAGTTTATCGTCGTCGTCACTTTTTCGACAACTGGGTCAAGGTCTAATGCGCTAGTACCTCCCTGATTTGTTCTTAATACCCCTAACTGGTGATTCTTGGGATACTTTTCACCTGATCGAGTAATCGGCATGTGCATTTCCGTACTGATCATATAGTATTACGAAGAGAACAGTCTTGCAACAATCTGATTCTGTTGCTACTGTCCTTCCAACCAAATTTAATTCGAACAAAATATCAGGCAATCTTAATGCCACATCCCCAGCGGAATCGCCAATGTTAAACGATAATACTTTCTATCCAACTTTTGGAAGAGTATTATCGGGTCCTCAGGTTCTTGGGAGTGGTAGGGGTCTGTTAGACAGAGGCCCTGTACTATTTTCCCAACTTTTCACACAGTCATAAATATTCCATCACGTCTTAGCACAGTGGTTGATTCTGACTACTGACAACTATTCGGCATACTGAATATTATGACTTCTGGACTGAATCTGCTATAGTAAGGGAGCAGAGGTCCTGTTCTGACTCATAACTAATAGAATACTCACTTTTCATTAATTGAATACTACTCAATATGCTGATTCCAAGTGACAGGTAGGTACACCGAACAATAATACACAGACAACTATAATCAAGATTACGCCAAACTTATCGTATACCGACTTAGTCACAAGTTCCTACCACAATTGACAAACTTACCAATGCTTCTGTTCACGTACAAATCTTTACCGATACAAGTTCTTCCTAAGATAGGAATTCTCAGTGAACACAGACTATTGCATCGAATCTGGTCACTTAACCGAAAAGATACTAAACGCAAATGATTAACTTCGACCTTACACAGTCTCTCGCGGGATGACAAACCCACTATGTCATGACGGAAAAGATCCAGAACCGTATATAATTAATCACCAAACAGACGCACAACACAAGACTACCGAATGGAAATCGGCACGACAAGGAGAATAGCAGAATAGTTAGATGCGAATAGAATAGAACAGAACTCAATGTGCTCATCAATACCTCATAGATATTCTCAAATATGATGCTCGCAATTTCCCAAATTGGATCAATATAACAGACAGACAGACACAACACTATATTTGCAAATTCCAAACACCTCGGTTCGAGACGTGATCAACCCACTCGCTACAATGCCCAACAGAACAGAGGCTCTTTCCGAAAACTACTAATCTTTACCGCTTTCCTTTGTGCGCTTTAAATAGAAGTCTGCTACAATGTTTCCGCGAATCCACTTTTTACGGCACCTGTCCGGGTTCATCCGTCCTGGTTCGGCGGCCCTCTAACAACACACTTTATTTATTGTTCTCAAAATATTTTTTATAAGATGTACATATATGAAGTGAAGGTGGGTTGGATTGCTCGACATTGGTGTTGCAGATATCAAATCCATCATCATAGTCCATCATTGTTGGGGGTTGGACGTTGGGTTCAAGTGAGCATGGTTGGCTTGCTCAAAGAAGTAGCACTGGGGGTGAGCTCATTGAAGACGATGGGAATCCATTGAGTAGGTTCGTACTTGTCTATCATGAGGGGGCTCGTACCGGTCTATCGCGATGCACTCTCATATTTGTCTATGGTGGGGGTGCTCGTGCCCCTCTATCAGGAGAGGGGAAATATGTGGGGCATCTATCATGGGAGGAAGGTGGCCCTATGCGATTGATCGTGTGTGTGGCCATCTAGGTGCTTAGTCATGGTTATCGATTGATCGTTGAGAAAATGAAGTTAATGAGATAAGGAGTTTTTTTGGGTGCCTTTCAACGAAGTCTCTTCGAGTTCTCACATATTGGTGTTGGTATCCTTTATATATCACTTCATGGAAGCCCATCTTAAATTTCATTTTTCCAACATTCCACTTGCCTCCTATCTTTTCTTCTACACCCATCTTGAACAAAAACTCAAGTTTGATGATCTCATCATTCCAAAATCTCCAACGAACATTGGTATCCCTTTAAAGTATCTCCTTGTCCTTCCATGATACCTCTTTGAGTCTCAAATCACTTTGTATTTTTGTGGAGATATCTTGTGTACCATTTCCAAGTTAGATATTTGGTGCTATTTCAAGTGCAAAGTTTCATAGGGCCTTTTGGGATTTATTTATTTGTTGGCCGCTTTACTTTTCATGGTTGGGTTCTCCTTGTTGGTGAAAAGTGCAAGCCTACACATTTGGCTAGAAGATTCATGAACAATTGAAGCTCCATGGAAACCATTGCTAGGAGAATTTCATCCTTTACATTTGTAAAAGTTATTTTTAACTTGGAAGAACCTTTGTAACTCTCACAAACTCATGGATTTTATTAGTTGAAAAGTCACAACTTTATGTTAGAGAGAATAACTCCTAGATTGGTGGATTACTTTTAGGGAGAGCCAAAAGTTGAATTCAAATTCAAAATTGAATGTAGCACTTATAAAAGTGGCTTGAAAAAAGTCATGGGTAGAAGTCAATCCCAGAGTTCTCCATTGTTCGTATTGTAAGAGAGTGAGGTCTACATGTTAGCCTACACTACTCACCATCATTAGGCTATGATTGTCAAGCCTATGATCTATTTACAACATTGTTCATTAATACAATAGATCTACATTGCTCATCTATGATCTCTCTATCATAATCATTCATAATAGTCAACTTGTACTGCTCATATCTCAGTCATTTCTCCACCATTTTTTATGTTCTATAGTAACTTTGAAGCTACAAGGAGCTGGTACAAAGAAAGATTTGGTAGTACCTACTCATTTCTTTGGAGTGTCCATCCATCTATCCCAACCGTTGTATCAGAGCAAAGCTAAGGTAAATGGGAGATGGTTTTCCTTCTTTCATTGATAATTGGATATGAAATACTATCAAGCATGGTCCCTTAAGGATTGAAGACATACTTGCAAGGAAGGAGCCTCTATGGATACATCTCAGGAGATGACGAGATGCCATATTCAGAAGCAAAGACAACCTACAAGAGAGGAGCATGAAGGACTCAACACATGGTTGTGCAATGATGCATTAGCAAGGTCTTACTTACTTAACTCAATATCTCATTTTCATCTTCACATATTAGGAACTGTAAGACATCCCAACAGACTTGGGAAACATTGTCTTCATATTTCTCTTCCAACACAAGGGCTAGGAAGAACCAATTGTGGATGAAGGTTACCACTCAAAGAAAGCTAACCCAATCAAGGTATCTTAGAGTATGTGACCAAACTCAAGATGTAGCAAATCAATTACCAAGCATAGGAGAAGAAATTGAAGAGGAGCAGATTGTAAAACAAGTGATCAATGGCATTAAAGGTGATGACAAATTTGAGAGCTTCACAATTGCCATGGACTTGTACATGGACATGCAAATTCCAGACATTACACACTCATGGGGCAACTATTTACCCATGAAGCCAAGTCTCAACAAGAATGGAGATTCATCAAGAGGGCAATAGCTATTCTGCCCTATACACTGATTAAAAGTAAATCCAAAGAGAAGGGAAGAACAAAATGGTTGAAGATGAAGGAACTACCTCCCAAGCCAACTATGCAAGGAGAGGTAGAACCTCAAGAGGAAGAGGCAGTAGGAGGTAAGCAAGGTATGGGAGACCTTATAACTCCTCACCATGTAATATTTGTGGTGGATTGTCAAATCATACTAAAGAAGAGTGTTACAGGAACTTCAAGAATCAGAGAGGTAGAGGATATCCAACGAGGTAGCTATACACAATCAAGAGGAAGATTCAATCACCATCAAGGATACAATAACAACTACAATAGCTAACTACCAAGGAGGCTACCAAATCAAGAAAGGATTACAACAACTACACAGAGGAGCAGAAGCATTCTATTTTGATATGAACACGACTTCAAAACGAGGTATAAATGATGACCGTTTCTTCTACATTGACTCAGGGATGCTCCAAACCATGTGGTAGGCAATGTAGCTTTCTCTCTGACCTTGAGGAACCAAAGGGTAAGCATCAAGTACCAAATGTGTGATGACCACCAAGCAACTTCATTGATTAAAGTAGGAAATGTTAAGACCTGAGGAAATGCTTGCTTTCAATGTGGTTTGCACGGCTACAAAATCAAAGATTATCCTATGAGACAAAGTCCTTCTAAGAACAAACAGAATTTGGTAAAGCTAATGTAACAGGGAACAAAGGATCTGCAGTGGCCCAAAGCGATGCCCTCATGCATGCCAAAAGATCATCCTTTGGATGCTGAGAAAGTGAAGGAAACACAAGCCATGGAGATGCACTAAGAAGCCTTCATGGAAGTGAGACGATGGAGGGAAAAGTCCTAAGGGTAATATTGAGAAGAGTCCCTCATGGATGGCTACAAAACAATTAGGTTCCATAATTTGGAGGAGATCAATGACTTGGATTACCCAATGGGAATGAATCTCTATCACTCTCGCAATGATGTGGAAATCCAAAGGTATTCCACCTGGAAGGAAGAGACACCAAGAAGGGTACAACACTAGAAAAGAGGATGGATTCACCACCAACAATGATGATAACCAAGATAGCAAAAGCTTTGAGAATTGGATCCACAATTCTCGATAGGATACCGTATTGGTTTTTGAAGAAGACTTCTAAAAAGGAAAACAACAGTGAGATGTTGTGGAGGAGCCCCCTTAGGGATAAATTCCTTTGTGGGGACCCCTCCACCTCAAGGAAAAAAGATGAAGAGAAAAACAAGAAAAAGAGGGACAATGCCCCTCCTTGCAAAGAATTTAACCTTTGTAATGATCATCATTTCTTTCAATGTTAGAGGGTGTGTATGACCCCTCAAGAGTAGCCACTATTGGCCAAATGGATCCACAATAAAAGCCTTAACTCGAAACTTCTTCATCTATCTTCAAGAGATCAAAATTGCTGGTGAGAAGACTTCAAAAGAGATTGAAATGTATTTCACTATCCCCATGTTTGGCTCTCCATTGTTGCACCTGAAGGGAAATGGTGGCTCGACTGTGGGCATTAAAAGTAGTTGGTACCCTAGACTTGTGGATTCCCTTGTGGATCAAAAACCATCTTTGGATTGATTCTTCCTTTGGGATTCCTCATAGTTCATCATAGTCTCTCTATATGCTCCCAATATCGATTCGAAAAGACTTGCCACTTGGAAATCATTGGACATCTTTGTCCCTCAATGTCATTCTTTGTGGGGACTTTAATATGGTGGAGGTTCTTTTTGACAGATGGAGGAAAAGAGGGCAAGTTATTGCTGGTTGTGAGACGGATGTTTGGGACCAAGTCAAGCTCCACCTTGATCTAGTAGAGATTAAAGATGAGGTTGTTTCTCCTGGTTGAACCTCGAACCTAGAGTTGAATTGAGAAAAACTAGACTTGACAAGAGCTATATTATGCTGAATATCATCAATAAGTGGGCCCTCTCTCCCTCTCCCTCCCCCAATGTGTGGATCCCATTTTCTTTGATCACTACTCAATCGTGCTTAATTTCAAACCGCACGTCAATCTCAAGAAAGTCCCTTCGTTTCATAATCTAACAACCTTCTTATTCCCCTTCATTCAATAGGAGATTACCACTGCTTGGAACTGGGCCTTTGCCACCCAGTCCTCTCCAAACAACTGTTGGAGGATGGTAATTAGGAAGACAATAACACATCTTGGTTAGGACTCATAAGAAACTTCAAAATATTTGTGGAGCTAGAAGGGAAAATCTTTATGAAGGCATAGACATCTTGAGGAAGAATCAAGATTTTGGGGGTTTCAACGCCTCCTTTTTCTCAAAGATGTGATAGCATGGCGAGCATCTCTTGAGTTAGAACTAAAAGAATTCTTAAAATATGAATCCTCTTCTTGAAGCTCCCATCTGGATTATGAGATTTTTGAAGCTATGATGCACTTCTTAATGGACAAAAGCTCAAGGTTGGATGGTCATACAAATGAGTTAAATCAAGATCTTCAAGTATGTGGTGACTATTCCATTATGTTTGGTATGGCAAGAGGTCGTATCTTTCAACAGACTACCCGACTGTGTCAATGAAGATGGTATCAAGCTTATTCACAAAAAAGGCAGCAAAAAAAGGATTGAAAATTGGCATCCAAATATGATGTTACAAACACGTTACAAGATCCTTGCTAAGGTTATTGCTAATCACATTGCTTGTCACCTACAAAACTGGATCAATGAGGATAAAAAAGGGTTCATCAAGGGAGGTGCATCCTCAAGGCTATCATTGATGTTTGGGAAGGCTTACCTTTTGTTGAAGAGTCTACTCAAGATGTCATCTTCCTTAAGATTGACTTTGACAAAGCTTATGGAAGACTCAAGTGGGGCTTCATTCTCCAATCTCTGAAAGATCTTGGTTGTGGCCAAAAATTTATTAAGATGATCGAAACATTGATTGAAAATGCCTAAGCTTATATAAACATCAATGAATAGCTATTTATTTAAAACTTTTTATCAGACAAGGATGCCGCTCAACTCCTCTTCTTTTTGCAATTGTTGACAATGGTCTCAGCTGCTTGCTTAAATATTAGACACACTTAGGTCTTATTCAATGCCTCTTTCTTCCTCTCAACCAAGATCAGAAGATCATGAAACTCTTTGTTGATGACACGAATGTGTTGTGCATTACTATCTAGCTAGCATTGATACCTTTAGATGTTGCATTCATACTTTTTGTGAGGCATCAAGCTCCAAAATAAACCACTCTAAAATTGTTTCAAGGATATTATCGAGCATCCATGATGGAGAGTGTTAATCTCCAAAAGAACAACCTACTCTTGAAGTTAGAACACCTCTATATCAAGAGTAAGTCAAAACCTTCACTAAATTAGAGGTCCAATCTCCAAATTATCAAAAGTTGAGAAAATCTGTGAAGAAGGTAAAACACAGAAAGTCTGCTGCACAATTTCTTCTCATTGACCTATCAAACATGTAAAGTTTTCTATGAAATTTCGTATGGAGTGTCGCCTAAAGATTGCGCACCTTCTCCAAGTTAAAGTTCTTCAAAAGGTTTAGTATAACTTGAGAAATCAACTTCACAAGTTACCTATGTCTGAATCTGCACTTCTGAGAAGTCGATTTAGACAACCCTAACTTCTTAACTTCAATTCTCTCAGTACAAAACCGTTTAAGCAAATGCTTCTAGCCACGAGTAGATTACCTTCCAACTTAAAGATCAAGTGCTTGCTTGCACAAAACTTTAAACTATGGAGTGAGAACTGACCAAAAGATTAAGATCGAAATTTGCGCCTCTTTTAGAGAACTGTGAACACTCAACACATATGAATGTTCCTACTAACAATTCTCATAGCCTGTTTGCAATTAGACTCTAAAACTCAGGTCACAGACTCATTAACTACCAACTTAGATATCCTCAAAAGGATTTCACGATTGATCAAACACAGACGGAGCAGACACGAAAAGATCGGGCGCAATATTTCTTCATTTACTCAGAAAGTTACAGTTGAGTGATGAGAGGAAACTCAACTAACTTTTCACATGTCTCATGACATCTATCTTCCTCATTCTTGACTTCTATCTATTCTCACATATGCTCTCATATCACGCCTCGACATTTTCAAGGTATTTATAGATAAATTTGTACAAGTCTATGACTAATCAAAGATCTAAGTGACCTATGTACATATGTATACATTCATCACATACTCTGAATGTGTCTTCCTTCCAAGCTTCAAGAATTGATCTCATCCTTCATTCTTTAGTCTTCAAACATTCAATTGGTGATTGATCTGCACCAACAGCTCCCCCTCAATCATCAATTGAGGTTTCTTCTTTCTTCTTTATACCTGCCATGTCTTTAAACTTCTGTAGCTTTGGCCCATCCAAACTCTTTGTAAGCATATCAGCTATCTGATCTTTTGTTGAAGTATGTATGACTTCAATCTCCTTATCCATCACTTTCTCCCTTAGAAAGTGATACTGTATCTCAATGTGTTTGGTCCTGGCATGAAAAACAGGATTAGCAGCTAAATACAATGAACTCATGTTATCTCCATATATAATTGGTACCCCATGCACAATGTCAAAACTCTTCATCAAAGTCTTGAGCCAAATTACTTCCTTTGCAGCTTCAACCATGCCTTTATACTCTGCTTCTGTAGAAGACAAAGCAACTGTATGTTGCTTCTTGGAACACCATGAGATAAGTTTATCTCCCACATAACACATATATCCAAAAGTTGACCTTCTATCATCTGGATTACCTGCCCAATCTGCATCACTATAAATTTTGATATTTGTATCTGAGGTAAACCCATAATACAAACCTTCATTGAGTGTACCCTTAATGTACCTCAACACTCTTTGACCTGCAATCCAATGTTCTTTCCTTGGGCAATGCATGAATTGAGACAAAACCCCTACTGCATATGATAAATCAGGTCTAGTTAAAGTAGCATAGATAAGACTACCAACCAAACTCTGATATTGTCTCATGTCCTTGAATTCTTCACCTCCAAACTTACTCAATTTGTGATTCACCTCCATTGGTGTAGGTGCTACCCTGCAATCATCCATTTTAAACTTGATTAACAAGTTCTTCAAATACCTTTCTTGGGTCACAAATACTCCATGTTGAGTATATGTAATCTCCATGCCCAAGAAGTATGACAAGTCTCCCAAGTCACTTATCTTGAACTCCTTTTCCATTTGCTTCTTGAGTCTTTGTATTCCTTCTTCATCTGTACCTGTAAGAATTATATCATCAACATATATGCACATGTATGTGAAACCATTATCACTTGCTTTGACAAGCAAGCTACTATCTGCTTTAGACACCTGAAATCCAAGTTCTTTCAAGAACTTTACAAGTCTATAGTTCCATGCCCTTGGGGCCTGCTTCAAGCCATACAAAGCTCTCTTGAGCTTGCACACATAATCTGGATACCTTTTATCTCTAAACCCTTGAGGTTGCTCCATGAATACATCATCTGAAATATAACCATTCAAAAAAGCATTTTTCACATCAAGTTGACATAACTTCCAACCTTTACATGCAGCAATAGCTATAAGTGTCCTGATGGTTGTCATCTTTTGCCACAGGACTATAAGTCTCATCATAATCAACACCATAAGTCTGAGCAAACCCTTTGACAACAAGTCTAGCTTTGTATCTAGACACACTTCCATTTGCAAACCTCTTGGTTTTGTAAACCCATTTGCATCCAATGATCTTCTGACTATTTGGTTTTGGAACCAAATCCCATGTTTGATTCTCCAATAGTGCATCATATTCTTCCTGCATAGCTTTCTCCCATTTTTCCTTACCTTTTGCCTCTTCATATGTAGAAGGGTCTTCATCTGTTTTCATCATATAAGCATAGTCTTTTGTGGCCAAAAATGAAGTATCATAGCTATACCTTGTATGTTGCCATTTATTCCTTGTAGACCTCCTAAGCTCTCCACTTTTTGAGGTTTCTGGTTCTTCATATTCAGGATCAAATCTTGGTGTTTCTTCCACTTCAACCTGCACTTCATTATTCTCTTGTTCATCAAATGTTTGAACCTTTGATTTACCTTTCCTTTGATTCACTTCTTCTTCATCACCTGTATTGATATTGACTGTACCTGCATACCAAGTACTTTGCTCATCAAATGTAACATCTTTAGAAACCATGAATTGTTTTTGTAGATGGACTCCACAATCTATAGCCCATCTGCTTATCATCATAACCAATGAAAACATATTTTTCAGCTTTAGGCTCCAACTTGTGCCTTAATTGTGATGGCACATATGCATATGCCACACATCCAAAAACTCTGCAATGATCCAAGGTAGGTCTCTTACCCCACCAAGCCTCATATGGTGTCATACCCTGCAAGGCTTTACATGGTAACCTATTGACCAAATAAGTGGCTGTATTTAAAGCCTCAGCCCACAAATAATTAGGGTAATTTTTCTCCTTCATCATGGATCTTGAAAGCTCAACAAGTGTTCTATTTCTCCTTTCTGCAACACCATTTTGTTGAGGAGAGTACCTGCAAGTAACTTCCCTTTTTATACCTGCATTCCATAAGTAATCACTGAACTCATTAGAGAAATACTCTCCCCCTCCATCTGACCTTAATCTCTTCAACTTATGACCTGTAATTCTTTCTGCATATGCATGATAGTGTTTAAATGTATTAAACACTTCTGACTTATCTTTGATCACATAGATAGTGATCCATCTAGTAGCATCATCAACATAAATCACATAATACCTTGACCCATTTATACTGAAATCCTTTGATGGTCCCCACACATCTGTGTGTACCAATTCAAGCTTCTCTGAGTACATAAAACCATGCTTGGAGTAAGAATTCTTATGAGCCTTACCTAATTGACATGCCTCACATTTGTATGTCATATGTTGACCTGCAACATTAGGCAATCCAAGCACTGAACCATTGTTAACCATATCTTTAATACCTCTTTCATTGAAATGTCCAAGCCTCTTGTGCCAAAGATCTAACTCAGAGATCTTATGTCCTCCATATGTGAACATAGCATGACCAATATTGCCTTGAATCTTCAATGTAAATAATCTTCCTTCCTTTTTCCCTGAAACAATCTGTTTATACCCTTGGCTAGGGTCTTCCACATATACTCCATCATTAGTAAACCTTACTTCATATCCCTTTTCAACAATTTGTCCTACACTTATCAAATTCTTAGGGATTGTAGGAACATACAAGACCTTACTCAATAAGGTGCTACCATCCTTGGTCTTCACTGATCCAATTGACTTCACATTGTGCTTTGTGTTGTCACCTGTCTGAACAACATGATTAAAAACATTATTCTCCAAATCAGTCATCAAGGATATATTACCACTCAGGTGATTGCTACACCCTGAGTCAATGTAGAAAACTCTTTGATCTTCACTCTGCCTTTCACAAGTTGCATTCATTATCAATGTTGAATCCTCCTTTTGATCTGAAGCATAATTGTAGTAGGTGTTGTTATATTGTTGACTTTGGAATCCTCTACCTGCATTTCTTCCAAAGTAACTCCTTCCACCTCTACCTCTGAAATTACCTCTTTGATTTCTGCCTCCTCTTCCTCTTGAATTATAGTTCTGATTATATCCACCATTACTCTGATTATTATGCCCACAATCATTAGCTAAGTGATTTGTCTTACCACAAATCCAGCAAGCTTTGCCTCCATCCTTGTTGTTTCTGCCTCTTCCTCTACCTTTGCCACCTCCTCTTCCTCTTAGGAAGTTGGCTTGAGTAGTTGTTCCTTCCTCTTCACCTGCTTGTTGCTTTCCTTTGCTATTCTTCTTCTTGTCCTTTGAGTACATTGCATGACCTGCACTCTTGTCACCATCTCCTTTAACATCCTGCTCAAATGTTAGCATATGACCTAGCAACTGATTTAAATCAGGAGTGAAATGGTCAAGTGATAATTCTGTAGATAAAATGAATGGCTTCCATTTGTCATCACCTCTCAAACCTGTAAGGATTTGCCTTACCAATTTATCCTCCTCAATGTCTTCATCAACAGCTCCTAATGCATCTGCAATGTCTTTCATCCTTGTTACATAGTCTGAAATAGATTGAGAGGCCTTCTTCTTGAAGGTTGTAAACTCTGCCCATAAGGATGCCTTCCTTGACTTTGTAGTATTCTAGAAATGCTCCTCCAAAGCATTCCAAATATCAGTTGCACTTTCAAGACCTCGAATATGAGGTAACAAGTAATCATTGACTGCCATATATATAATGCTCCTAGCTTGAGCATCTTTCTTCATTCAATTTTTCAAATCTGCTAACTCTTCCCTAGTTGGAACACTAGGATCTCTGAACTGTGGCTTCTCTTCTTCTCCTGTGATGTAAGCAATCAAATCTTTGCTCATAAGATGAGCTTCCATCCTCATTGACCATGCAGGATAGTTTTCCCTATCCAATTTCTCTATCTGTAGAGAATCTCCCATCTTGTGTCCACCTGTGTATTGAAATCTTCAAGCTTTATGAACAATATATGTACCTTTACTTCGAATTAGACTCCTTTTGTCCTTCTTGATGTCGTATGGTCTCCTCCTCTTGCTTTGCCTTCAAACTTTCACCTTTTAGTTCTTCAAATGTTGAATTCCTTGAATCTGCAGCAGTCGGGACCCTCCTTTCCTTGATTTGATGTCTCCTGCTCTGATACCACTGATGGAGAGTGTTAATCTCCAAAAGAACAACCTACTCTTGAAGTTAGAACACCTCTATATCAAGAGTAAGTCGAAACCTTCACTAAATTAGAGGTCCAATCTCCAAATTATCAAAAGTTGAGAAAATATGTGAAGAAGGTAAAACACAGAAAGTCTGCTGCACAATTTCTTCTCATTGACCTATCAAACATGTAAAGTTTTCTATGAAATTTTGTATGGAGTGTCGCCTAAAGATTGCGCACCTCCTCCAAGTTAAAGTTCTTCAAAAAGTTTAGTATAACTTGAGAAATCAACTTCACAAGTTACCTATGTCTGAATCTGCACTTCTGAGAAGTCGATTTAGACACCCCTAACTTCTTAACTTCAATTCTCTCAGTACAAAACCCGTTTAAGCAAATGCTTCTAGCCACGAGTAGATCACCTTCCAACTTAAAGATCAAGTGCTTGCTTGCACAAAACTTTAAACTATGGAGTGAGAATTGACCAAAAGATTAAGATCGAAATTTGCGCCTGTTTTAGAGAACTGTGAACACTCAACACATATGAATGTTCCTACTAACAATTCTCATAGCCTGTTTGCAATTAGACTCTGAAACTCAGGTCACAGACTCATTAACTACCAACTTAGATATCCTCAAAAGGATTTCACAACTGATCAAACACAGACGGAGCAGACACGAAAAGATCGGGCGCAATATTTCTTCATTTACTCAGAAAGTTACAGTTGAGTGATGAGAGGAAACTCAACTAACTTTTCACATGTCTCATGAAATCTATCTTCCTCATTCTTGACTTCTATCTATTCTCACATATGCTCTCATATCACGCCTCGACATTTTCAAGGTATTTATAGATAAATTTGTACAAGTCTATGACTAATTAAAGATCTAAGTGACCTATGTACATATGTATACATTCATCACATACTCTGAATGTGTCTTCCTTCCAAGCTTCAAGAATTGATCTCATCCTTCATTCTTTAGTCTTCAAACATTCAATTGGTGATTGATATGCACCAACAATCCACCTCAAATTTTTATTGACCATGGATGTTAGTTGACCTCTAGGGACAAATCTTCCACTTGTTAGGTTTTCCAATGGGATTCAATGTTTTGATGGGTGAGCAATGGAATTGGGCTCTTTCTAAGCTTGATAATAATTTGGCATATTGGAAAGGTATGCATATCAACCTGGTTGGGCGAGCCGATGACTCCTAGAGGCTAGAACTTAGTTTGGTCTTTATGGAAGAGTTGGAAATCGATGAAATAACATCTCAAATGGGCTTTTGGTATTAGACAATGATTTGATTTTGTTCCTTATCAAAGGCATCAGAGGTGTTGACTAGCGGAACCTCCAAAAAGCTAGGAAGCTTTGGAACGAAGGGTTCTGTTCATGGAACCACCCTTTGAATCAAGACACATGCCAATGGATTAGATTTAAGAGCATTGACTCGGCAAAGAGAGTGGACTATGAAGATTGGTGCTTGTTGTGGAGCATATTCAATGCTTGGGATTGCTTGAAGACTCACCTCCTTATTGGGCATGACTCCCCATGCCTTGGGGGTCTAAGATGGCACAACCTCAATAGTCTTGATAATATTCCCAGATTGAAGAGGAATGGGGACTTTCATGTCATGCGTAATAGGTGGTGTGTGAATTGGTAAGGTTTAAGGTGGAATTTTAATTTCCAATCCCTTTGGCCTCCCCTCATCGAGATAAAAAAGCAGTTTTTATGTGGCAAATCGGCACCAAGGAATTCAGACCAATGTAAACGCTAACAAAATCTATGGTGCTCCACCTTGGTGTAAACGTTGCCTACATGGCAATGAAGGCTTGTGACACCTATTCTTTTTGTTCTCCAAGTCAATGTCAACTACAGGGACAAATCAATTGGAAGCAAGCATTACTGGGTGAAGCGATCCGTTGTTCTTCAGCATTGTGGAATGATATAAGAGGCAAGGCCCTCTAGAAGATCTGGGAAGAGAGGTGTGCTTCCAACTTTGACAACCCTCCTAAAGAATGGTCGATCAAAAAATCTCTTCTCATTTAGACAAAAGAATTTCCAATTGTAATTAGTTACCACCATTTAGACATCATAGAGTGTTCTTCCTCTAGGACAACAAGATTAAATGAAAGTGGGCCTCACGAGGGGGATGAAATGGTTATTAACCTTCTTTGTAATGTTCTCTAATTCTATCAAGACACTTGCTTTGTGGGATTTGGGGGGATCCCATGGGTGCTAGGCTCGTTCACATGTGAAATTGTTCTTTCTATTAATTAAAACTTGGGAGAGTAGGTTGTAGTCGAAGTTCCTTTTGAAAAAAAATGATGTACATATACAATGGTAAGCATTTTTTTCGCTTTTATAACACCTATTGTTGCTTCTTGCATTTTCTTTTCTCTCACTTTTAATTTATTTTGAAACCTATTGGTTTTTAATGATGGAGAGTGTTAATCTCCAAAAGAATAACCTACTCTTGAATTTAGAACACCTCTATCTCAAGAGTAAGTCAAAAACTTCACTAAATTAGAGGTCCAATCTCCAAATTATCAAAAGTTGACAAATTCTGTGAAGAAATTAAAACACAGAAAGTCTGTTGCACAATTTCTTCTCATTGACCTATCAAACATGGAAAGTTTTGTATGAAATTTTGTATGGAGTGTCGCCTAGAGATTGCGCACCTCCTCCAAGTTAAAGTTCTCAAAAAGGTTTAGTATAACTTGAGAAATCAACTTCACAAGTTACCTATGTTCAAATCTGTACTTCTGAGAAGTCGATTTGACACCCCTAACTTCTTAACTTTGGTTCTCACAATGTCGAACCCGTTTTACCAAATCCTTTTGGCTGAAGATAGCTTATCTCTCAACTTAGATTTTGAGCTATCATATGTGTAAAACTTTACACTGTGCACTGAGCACTACTCATTTCTTTGGACTCGAAATGTGCGCCTGTTTCAGAGAACTGTGAACACTCAACACATGTGAATGTTCCTACTAGCAATTCTCTTAACCTGTTTACAATTAGACTCTGAAATTCAAGTCACAGACTCATTAACTAACAACTTAGATATCCTCAAAAGGATTTCACAAATGATCTACCACAGACGGAGTAGACGCAAAAACATCGGGCGCAACATTTCTTTCATTTCAGGAGAAGACTACTACAGGAAAGTGAGAGAGAGTTCAACTACTTTCTCATCTGTCTATTGACATTTACAATCACTAATATCTCTATTCCTATGCTCATACATAGTCTCTCTTTGTCTTCTCTCTATATCCCGACATTTTCCAAAAGTATTTATAGGCAAATTTGTACAAGTCTATGACTAATCAAAGATCTAAGTGAACTATGTACATATGTGTACATTTCTCACATACTCTGAATGTATCTTCCTTCCAAGCTTCAAGAGTTGATCTCATCCTTCATTCTTTAGTCTTCAAACATTCAATTGGTGATTGATCTGCACCAACAGCTCCCCCTCAATCATCAATTGAGGTTTCTCCTTTCTTCTTTATTCCTGCCATGTCTTTAAACTTCTGTAGCTTTGGTCCATCCAAGCTCTTTGTAAGCATATCAGCTATCTGATCTTTTGTTGAAGTATGTATGACTTCAATCTCCTTATCCATCACTTTCTCTCTTAGAAAGTGATACTGTATCTCAATGTGTTTGGTCCTGGCATGAAAAACAGGATTAGCAGCTAAATACAATGAACTCATGTTATCTCCATATATAATTGGTACCCCATGCACAATGTCAAAACTCTTCATCAATGTCTTGACCCAAATCACTTCCTTTGCAGCTTCAACCATGCCTTTATACTCTGCTTCTGTAGAAGACAAAGCAACTGTATGTTGCTTCTTGGAGCACCATGAGATAAGTTTATCTCCCACATAACACATATATCCAAAAGTTGACCTTCTATCATCTGGATTACCTGCCCAATCTGCATCACTATAAATTTTGATATTTGTATCTGAGGTAAACCCATAATACAAACCTTCATTGAGTGCACCCTTAATGTACCTCAACACTCTTTGACCTGCAATCCAATGTTCTTTCCTTGGGCAATGCATGAATTGAGACAAAACTCCTACTGCATATGATAAATCAGGTCTAGTTAATGTAGCATAGATAAGGCTACCAACCAAACTCTGATATTGTCTCATGTCCTTGAATTCTTCACCTCCAAACTTACTCAATTTGTGATTCACCTCCATTGGTGTAGGTGCTACCCTGCAATCATCCATTTTAAACTTGATTAACAAGTTCTTCAAATACCTTTCTTGGGTCACAAATACTCCATGTTGAGTATATGTAATCTCCATGCCCAAGAAATATGACAAGTCTCCCAAATCACTTATCTTGAACTCCTTTTCCATTTGCTTCTTGAGTCTTTGTATTCCTTCTTCATCTGTACCTGTAAGAATTATATCATCAACATATATGCACATATATATGAAACCATTATCACTTGCTTTGACAAGCAAGCTACTATCTGCTTTAGACACCTGAAATCCAAGTTCCTTTAGGAACTTCACAAGTCTATAGTTCCATGCCCTTGGGGCCTGCTTCAAGCCATACAAAGCTCTCTTGAGCTTGCACACATGATCTGGATACCTTTTATCTCTGAACCCTTGAGGTTGCTCCATGAATACATCATCTGAAATATAACCATTCAAAAAAGCATTTTTCACATCCAGTTGACATAACTTCCAACCTTTACATGCAGCAATAGCAATAAGTGTCCTGATGGTTGTCATCTTTGCCACAGGACTATAAGTCTCATCATAGTCAACACCATAAGTCTGAGCAAACCCTTTGACAACAAGTCTAACTTTGTATCTAGACACACTTCCATCTGCAAATCTCTTGGTCTTGTAAACCCACTTGCATCCAATGATTTTCTGACTATTTGGTTTTGGAACCAAATCCCATGTTTGATTCTCCAATAGTGCATCATATTCTTCCTGCATAGCTTTCTCCCATTTTTCCTTACCTTTTGCCTCTTCATATGTAGAAGGGTCTTCATCTGTATTCACCATATAAGCATAATCTTTTGTGGCCAAAAATGAAGTATCATAGCTATACCTTGTAGGTTGCCATTTATTCCTTGTAGACCTCCTAAGCTCTCCACTTCTTGAGGTTTCTGGTTCTTCATATTCAGGATCAAATCTTGGTGTTTCTTCCACTTCAACCTGCACTTCATTATTCTCTTGTTCATTAAATATGTGAACCTTTGATTTACCTTTCCTTTGATTCACTTCTTCTTCATCACCTGTATTGATATTGATTGTACCTGCATACCAAGTACTTTGCTCATCAAATGTAACATCTTTAGAAACCATGAATTGTTTTGTAGATGGACTCCACAATCTATAACCCATCTGCTTATCATCATAACCAATGAAAACATATTTTTCAGCTTTAGGCTCCAATTTGTGCCTTAATTGTGATGGCACATATGCATATGCCACACATCCAAAAACTCTGCAATGATCCAAGGTAGGTCTCTTACCCCACCAAGCCTCATATGGTGTCATACCCTGCAAGGCTTTACATGGTAACCTATTGACCAAATAAGTGGCTGTATTTACAGCCTCAGCCCACAAATAATTAGGACAATTTTTTTCCTTCATCATGGATCTTGCAAACTCAACAAGTGTTCTATTTCTCCTTTCTGCAACACCATTTTGTTGAGGAGAGTACCTGCAAGTAACTTCCCTTTTTATGCCTGCATTCCATAAGTAATCACTGAACTCATTAGAGAAATACTCTCCCCCTCCATCTGACCTTAATCTCTTCAACTTATGACCTGTAATTCTTTCTGCATATGCATGATAGTGTTTAAATGTATTAAACACTTCTGACTTATTTTTGATCACATAGATAGTGATCCATCTAGTAGCATCATCAACATAAATCACATAATACCTTGACCCATTTATACTGAAATCTTTTGATGGTCCCCACACATCTGTGTGTACCAACTCAAGCTTCTGTGAGTGCATAAAGCCATGCTTGGAGTAAGAATTCTTATGAGCCTTACCTAATTGACATGCCTCACATTTGTATGTCATATGTTGACCTGCAACATTAGGCAATCCAAGCACTGAACCATTGTTAACCATATCTTTAATACCTCTTTCATTGAAATGTCCAAGCCTCTTGTGCCAAAGATCTAACTCAGAGATCTTATGTCCTCCATATGTGAACATAGCATGACCAATATTGCCTTGAATCTTCAATGTAAATAATCTTCCTTCCTTTTTCCCTGAAACAATCTGTTTATACCCTTGGCTAGGGTCTTCCACATATACTCCATCATTAGTGAACCTTACTTCATATCCCTTTTCAACAATTTGTCCTACACTTATCAAATTCTTAGGGATTGTAGGAACATACAAGACCTTACTCAATAAGGTGCTACCATCCTTGGCCTTCACTGATCCAATTGACTTCACATTGTGCTTTGTGTTGTCACCTGTCTGAACAACATGATTAAAAACATTATTCTCCAAATCAGTCATCAAGGATATATTACCACTCAGGTGATTGCTACACCCTGAGTCAATGTAGAAAACTCTTTGATCTTCACTCTGCCTTTCACAAGTTGCATTCATTATCAATGTTGAATCCTCCTTTTGATCTGAAGCATAATTGTAGTAGGTGTTGTTATATTGTTGACTTTGGAATCCTCTACCTGCATTTCTTCCAAAGTAACTCCTACCACCTCTTCCTCTGAAATTACCTCTTTGATTTCTGCCACCTCTTCCTCTTGAATTATAATTTTGATTGTATCCACTATTATTCTGATTATTATGCCAACAATCATTAGCTAAGTGGTTTGTCTTATCACAAATCCAGCAAGCTTTGCCTCCATCCTTGTTGTTTCTGCCTCTTCCTCTACCTTTGCCACCTCCTCTTCCTCTTAGGAAGTTGGCTTGAGTAGTTGTTCCTTCATCTTCACCTGCTTGTTGTTTTCCTTTGCTATTCTTCTTCTTGTCCTTTGAGTACATTGCATGACCTGCACTCTTGTCACCATCTCCTTTAACATCCTGCTCAAATGTTAGCATATGACCTAGCAACTGATTTAAATCAGGAGTGAAATGGTCAAGTGATAATTCTGTAGACAAAATGAATGGCTTCCATTTGTCATCACCTCTCAAACCTGTAAGGATTTGCCTTACCAATTTATCCTCCTCAATGTCTTCATCAACAGCTCCTAATGCATCTGCAATGTCTTTCATCCTTGTTACATAGTCTGAGATAGATTGAGAGGCCTTCTTCTTAAAGGTTGTAAATTTTGCCCATAAGGATGCCTTCCTTGACTTTGTAGTATTCTGGAAATGCTCCTCCAAAGCATTCCAAATATCAGTTGCACTTTCAAGACCTCGAATATGAGGTAACAAGTAATCATTGACTCGCATATATATAATGCTCCTAGCTTGAGCATCTTTCTTCATCCAATTTTTCAAATCTGCTAACTCTTCCCTAGTTGGAACACTAGGATCTCTGAATTGTGGCTTCTCTTCTTCTCCTGTGATGTAAGCAATTAAATCTTTGCTCATAAGATGAGCTTCCATCCTCATTGACCATGCAGGATAGTTTTCCCTATCCAATTTCTCTATCTGTAGAGAATCTCCCATCTTGTGTCTACCTGTGTATTGAAACCTTCAAGCTTTATAAACAATATATGTACCTTTACTTCGAATTAGACTCCTTTTGTCCTTCTTGATGTCGTATGGTCTCCTCCTCTTGCTTTGCCTTCAAACTTTCACCTTTTAGTTCTTCAAATGTTGAATTTCTTGAATCTGCAGCAGTCGGGACCTTCCTTTCCTTAATTTGATGTCTCCTGCTCTGATACCACTGATGGAGAGTGTTAATCTCCAAAAGAATAACCTACTCTTGAATTTAGAACACCTCTATATCAAGAGTAAGTCAAAAACTTCACTAAATTAGAGGTCCAATCTCCAAATTATCAAAAGTTGACAAATTCTGTGAAGAAATTAAAACACAGAAAGTCTGCTGCACAATTTCTTCTCATTGACCTATCAAACATGTAAAGTTTTGTATGAAATTTTGTATGGAGTGTCGCCTAGAGATTGCGCACCTCCTCCAAGTTAAAGTTCTCAAGAAGGTTTCGTATAACTTGAGAAATCAACTTCACAAGTTACCTATGTTCAAATCTGTACTTCTGAGAAGTCGATTTGACACCCCTAACTTCTTAACTTTGGTTCTCACAATGTCGAACCCGTTTTACCAAATCCTTTTGGCTGAAGATAGCTTATCTCTCAACTTAGATTTTGAGCTATCATATGTGTAAAACTTTACACTGTGCACTGAGCACTACTCATTTCTTTGGACTCGAAATGTGCGCGTGTTTCAGAGAACTGTGAACACTCAACACATGTGAATGTTCCTACTAGCAATTCTCTTAACCTGTTTACAATTAGACTCTGAAATTCAAGTCACAGACTCATTAACTAACAACTTAGATATCCTCAAAAGGATTTCACAAATGATCTACCACAGACGGAGTAGACGCAGAAACATCGGGCGCAACATTTCTTTCATTTCAGGAGAAGACTACTACAGGAAAGTGAGAGAGAGTTCAACTACTTTCTCATCTGTCTATTGACATTTACAATCACTAATATATCTATTCCTATGCTCATACATAGTCCCTCTTTGTCTTCTCTCTATATCCCGACATTTTCCAAAAGTATTTATAGGCAAATTTGTACAAGTCTATGACTAATCAAAGATCTAAGTGAACTATGTACATATGTGTACATTTCTCACATACTCTGAATGTATCTTCCTTCCAAGCTTCAAGAGTTGATCTCATCCTTCATTCTTTAGTCTTCAAACATTCAATTGGTGATTGATCTGCACCAACATTTAATAAATGCTTTCCTAGTTCTTCATGGTTGTAGGATGTTCTAGATGGTGGATCACCCTCTATCATGGGTTCTACCCCTTGAGTTAGGAGCAGGAACATGCATACATACCTATTCTTGTTTAATCTTTACCACCTCTATGGTTGAAAAACCCTTTGTACTAAATACAACACTACACTTATCTATCCTTTACCCTTTTCACATTATTCTCTAATCTTCCATGTATATATGCTTGCTTAATTGCAAGCACACACTTGAAATACATTCACAATTAAAGTCTTTTACTCCTTTATTTTTATGTACTATGACTAGTAGGTACTTGTGACTAGTAGGTACTTGTCTAGATCTAGATCTTGTATAGAAATACATACACTTTATTTATTTTTCTCAAAACATTTATATAAGATTTACATATGCAGTGGTAAGCATTTTACCCATACACTAGATTATTTGTAATTTTTAATGAGTGTCTTATGTTCTTTGTAAAACATACCTCCAGACAAGCTTTTCATTATTTTATTTCATGAAAGTATGTGTATAATAAATCTTTACATTTTCATGTACTAGACAAATCTATACTATACTACCAAATTGTAAAATCTCTTGCCAATGTAAAGTACTAACTCATCTGCTACAAAAGATTCAAACCCGCATATGAAGTTCTCACACTAGAGTTTAACTTTTTCTTATAAGCATATTATCGCTTCTAATGCATGAATAGTAAACGTTGCAATGTATTTCTAATGGCTTTTTGTTTTTGGATTTGGTATAAATTAGTGTTCTCTCTTTACCTTTTACCTTTTCAATTTACTACTACTTGAGTAGCATATGATCTTATCATTGTAATCCAAGTACTTGTGTGTGCATTGCATGATTGAGATGTCACATATGCCCTATTAGAAATGAAACATCAGAACTTATTGCTTTGCTGAAGTTTCTGTTGTTTCTCGAATTTAGTGAGAATGGATGAAAATTGTCCCACTCTGCTCCATTCGACCTAATCTATTGCTTCTAGATATGTAAATGATGGAGAGTGTTCAAAACAACAATCTATGCTTGATGTTAGAAAACCTCTATATCAAGAACAACTCAAAACCTTGACCAATTTTGGAAGACCAATGCCAAAATATCAAGATTTGCACTAACTCTGAAGAGAGTCACTACACAAAAAAGTCTGCTGCATATAACTCGCTCATTGCCTAACCAAATGTGGAAAGTTTTTAATGAAACTTTGTATAAGGTGTTGCCAAAATGTTGCACACCTTATCCAAGTCAAAACATCTCAAAAGATTAAGTAAATCTTGAGAAATAATCCAAACAATCTGCCTATGTCTAAACCTGTATAGTCGATTTTGACACCTGCAACTTCTAATGCATGGTTCTCCCAAACTAGATCCCGTTTAATCAAATGCTTTTAGCCATAGATGGATTACCTTTGAACCTAGATTTTAACTCCTCATTTGTGTAAAACTTTACACTATGCATTGAGATCTGATCAATTCTTTGACCATCGAGATTGCACATGTTTCAGAAGACACTCAACACTTCTTCACATACAAATGTTCCTACACATAATTCTCTCAGTTTGTTTACAATTAGGCTCTCAAATCTTAACCATAGATACATTAGCTATGGAATTAGACATCTACAAAAGGATTCCTGAAATGATAAAGCATAGAAGGAGAATTTAGCAAAATATCGGGTGCAACTTTTCTTCTACTCAGAAAACTTTACATCTGAATGATGAGAGAGATCCTCTTCATTTCCAGAATGTCTAATGACTCTTACAACTTCTAATTCATCACGTCTCATACTCTCTCATACATGCCTTGACTTTTTACTTGTATATATAGGTAATTTTTACAAATTCATGACTATTACAAAAGTATAAGCATGTCTAATGTACATGTATATACAAGCCTTCACTTTTTGATTATGCACTAATTTCAACCTTCATGAATTGGTCTTTTCTTCATTTTTTGACTTCAAGCCTTTTGTGCAAAACATCATTTGATGGTTTTCCTGCACCAAAAGCTCCCCCTCAATCATCAGTTGAGGTTTTCTTTATCTTCTTTATACCTGACATGTCTTTGATTTCTTTGTAGCTTTGGTCCATCCAAGCTTTTGGTTAGCATATCTGCAATCTGATCTTTTGTTGAAGTATGTATGACTTCAATCTCCTTATCAATCACCTTTTCTCTGAGAAGTAATTTTGAATCTCAATATGTTTAGTCCTGGCATGAAAAACAGGGCTAGAAGCTAGATACAATGAACTCATGTTATCTCCATGAATAGTGGGTGTACTCTAAACAATGTCAAAACTCTTCATGAGACTCTTCATGAGACTCTTCAACAATATGACTTCCTTTGTAGCTTCAATCATCCCTTTATACTCTGCCTCTATAGATGCCAAAGCAACTGTATGTTGCTTCTTAGAACACCAAGAGATTAGCTTATATCCCACATGACACAAGTACCCATAAGTTGATCTCCTATCATCAGGATTACCTACCCAGTCTGTATAACTATATATCTTGATGTTTGTATATAATGTAAATTCATAATACAAACCTTCCTTGAGTGTACCCTTAATGTATCTCAATACTCTTTGTCTTGCAATCTGTTAAACGTTGTTTATTCTTCTAACTGTCAGAAGTGCGTTTAAGCGATTCTTGGGTTCTTGGGAGTGGAAGGGGTCTGTTAGACAGAGGCGTTGTACTTAGCTCCCAAACTCACTGCTCACACCCAGCAATATACTAATGCTGAGAGCTCTATCAAAAATCTGTTGTACTTAGACATTACCGTTCACAGTCTTAGCTCAACCACGTGTACCGAATACACTAAGATGCTATGTTGCATCAGCACATAACTTACTCAACATATCAGAACAAGCAAGCCTTCACAGAATGGATACCACACTCCGTCCAATATCCAGAAACATAGAGAATCCCAGTGTTCAGATACACCGTACTAAAGATTCAGTACGCAATCCAGGGAATCTTTACTGTAACTTAAACTTGGCCGTATGGAACTTGAACCTCGATACTACAGACAACTTAAGACAACACGGATACCAGAAGAATTATCATGTCTGCACAGACTTTGCCACATATTTGCAGAACATTTCAAGAAAGAAACAACCCGATCCGCGAACTAGTTGAGACTCATAACCGCAATGAATACCATCAGACAACCGATAAGCCGAAACACAGATACACATAGAACACTCAGAACGTCGCCAAGATACTCTGGATTACCGACTCAATACACACAGAAATGCTATAGACCAATCACTCAGACAGACAGTCTGGTGATCTCTCGAACGTCTATGAAGTTAACAAATAGAAACAGATATCAACGGCAGGCAAGACAAGAGACGAACATGAAACTCAGAATACTGGAGATTAATCAAACAGACACTACAGTAACGACCCACTCAGTCACACAGACAGACAGTCTGGTGATCCATCACGGAATCGTCACTGGCGTGCCTTTCTTTGATTTATATAACTTTTATAAAAACTGTTTGTAACAGCTTTTCACTCGTGCGAACAAGATTCAGTTACACATTCCCAATCCGGCGGCCGCTAACACTCTGGCATGCACGGTGGACTCGAACCCGCAGGTTTTACAAAACTATTGTTCTTCCATAATACCTTCTAAGTACATATTTCTAGCTAATCTAAAGGTTCGGGCGATCTTTTTCTTTAGAGTTTCTAATCATTGTTTTAGGGTGTCCGGTTCTATTAACTGTGCATCTATTCGTACCGAACTTAGAGCTATGGCTTCATTGAGCAAAATTTTTGCTTGGGTCTGCAGAAAGGCTTCTTGTAAGTAAAATTCGTTTGCCAGTGCCGCATCTCTGGATGTCTTCATTTCGGCAACCTGTTGCTCCATCTTCTGTACACTTTCCTTCTGATTTTCCAGTTGATTCTCTCTTCTTTCGATTTCTTGAATTTGAAAGTTTACTGTTCTTGAGTATGATTCTTTTTCGTGTCTGAGATCTGAAATTAACTTCTGTGTCTGAGCTTCCTTGGTCAAATAATGCTTGAGCATATTGTTGTCTAGCATGCAACTCGCAAGGTTGTATAGCATCTAATTTTACAACGTATTTACGATTATTGTCTTTGAAAGTGAGTTCCTGTGTAGACCAATCTTGTATCACCTTAGCGTGCTTCAGCCAAGGTCGGCCAAAAAGGAGATTATAATCAAGGGTGGATTCCGATAATTCTAGTATGACAAAGGTCATTTGAAAAGTTGTACCCTGTAAAGTTATTGGTACATTTCGTACAAGTCCTACGGGATGGACTCTTGACTGGTCGGCCATTCTGACAAAAAACTGAACTGGTTCGATTTCGGTCCACCCTAACTTTTTACACAGTGCAGCAGTAGCAATGTTGACACCAGATCCTCCATCAATTAGTACCTGTGTGATTTTATGATTTTTATACCATACCGTAATTAAAGGAACTAAACGATCGACCGTAGAATCAGGTTCCGGTTGCACTGTTGTTGTTGCTGGAATACAAGAAGGCACAGGACTGAACTGCTGTTGGAATTGTTGTCGAACTCCCGGTACTAGTGCAAGTAATTGGCCCAGAGGAAGAGTGATGGATGCTTTAGATAAAATTTCCTAGGCCTTTTGTGATTGGATTGTATTTTCCACAGATTCTGAAGATGATGCGCCTGCTGAAGATGATGCGCCTGCTGAAGATAAGGTGCCTGCTGCTGAATTAGAATTCTGTTGTTGTGTTCCTTCCTTGGTTAATGGAGTTTGGGTCACCGAAATAGGATCTGGGAAGACTGGAGGTTCTGCGGTGGTCCATTGACTAGCTTTATCATACATCCTTTGTTGTTCGCGAATGCCTGGTTCAAATATTTCTGCTGCTGGTTGCAGTTGTTTATCGGATCGGGTCTGAATTACTACAGCATGCGTTTCTACTGGTGTGATTTGTACCATATTAGCCATTGGGTTTTGACATTCGTTCTTCCTCTGATCATACTCAGCTGCATCCTTACAAAATCTTCTAATGTGGCCAAATTCACCACAGAAATGATAGCGCGGTGGTGGCAAATTGGTATTTTTCGGTGCAAGTCCGGCCTGCCAGCGGTTTGCATTGTAGTTATTATTTCTCTGTCCTCTGTAATTTCGATATCCTTGTTGCTGGTTGTTTCTCATTTGCGGAGGACATAGTGATTGGCTGGCTGCCCTGGTTCCTGTATAATTGCATTGATAGTTGTTGTTCCCTGCATTTTGGCGTTATATGCGCAATTTTCGGTGGTGTGTCCGGTAGTGTTATAGATAGCACAAAACAGCTGATTAAGTGCACAAGTGGCACTAGTATGGCCTGAATTCTTGCATGTAGTGCAGTACATCTTTCTGATCCGGTCTTCGGCGATATTTCTATTTGCTTTTAACCACTCCAGATCTTCTATAAATCCTCCAACCTTGTTTTCCAGCTGCAAAGCCATTGCAATCACTACATCTAGCGTCATAGCTCCTACACAGCGTATGATCATAATATGTTTAAGTTGTGGAGTCAAGCCATTGATAAACCATTGAGTAATAACATCATCCGGTAGGTTGGCATGTGCTGGTGGTAACTGCCTCAAATGAGTCCTGAATAGCGTGGCGTATTCCTGTACTGTTTGATTTATCTTCTGTCTATTGTTTTGCAGGTAGTCAAAAATTTCGGCTGGATTCTTCTTTAGCCTGAATCTCTGCAAAAAGGCATCTCTTACTGCTTCATAAATGCCGAAATGGTTAATATCATATTCTGTAAGCCATCTAGCTGCTTCGTTGACCAATGTCGATTGGAAAACAATAGCCTTATACGCCGGATCAGGTGGATGATTGAGCACTGCGTAACTTATCTCAAACGTGCGTACATGAGCATCTTATTAATTCTTTAGCATTCAATTAGCTGCCGATCTCTGTCCTTTTCTTAGTTCAAGAGCCCTTCTATAACTATTGCGCCCTTTTCCTCCTCAGTTCATATGCCTTTCCACTGTTGTCCCTCAGCGAATGTTTAAAACACAAATCATAGCCAACATTTTAAAACATCAAATTGAGTGTCAACGCATCATAATAGATCAAAGTGCGCATAGTGATGGTACCATACAGGCTCTAAAAAAAAATCAAAGTATATTTCAATGATCACAAAAGCAATAGCGACAAGCATAACATAAATCTAATAGATGAAAATTGCTACCGTGGACGTTGTGGAAGGAAACATCTAATTGAACATAGCATATCATTCAAATTGCCTCTAAACGTATGCAAATAAACTGAATATGAATTCTGCTCTTTATAAATCTGAATACATCGGACGATTGCTTCAGAAATAAGTAGTGAAAAAGTCGTCAATATTTCTTATAGCTAACGTTCAACTTGACCATATCGTGATCAAAAGTTTTGAATATTGGTTAAATGATTGATTAGAACAACATCAATTTGTACAACTCTGTACACTCTGTCCTCAGCATTCACTGTTCTAGCTTCCATCACGGAGTTACTCATTCAAGACAGAGAAGAAAACTTAAGATTAAATGCATCATCTGTCAGAGAATATACCTGCACCATTTTTCTACCGTCGCTTCCTCATATGAATGTTCTAAATGCGTTCGCATCCACTGATGATTGTAGCCACCTGGCCTTTACTCAACATGCATCCCTTCATGATCTGACTCCTCCTTCCAAGGCTTCCTCTGGCGTACGATCTTAGCAGGTAAGACCTTATTGAATCAAGCCTTTTCTTTCTCTGCTAATTTTGGGGCTCCAGTATAAAATAGTCATTCGCTGTAGAAGGGCTAAAGCCACTTGTTCTTAGCTGAACGCTGCCTGTAGTTCCATGTGGATGATATGTCCTTTGTAATTCTTCTTCCGACCATCGAGAAGCTGCTGGGTAGTGATTGCAAATGCATATACTGCAAGAATGGGTAGGCCAAACTCTTCCATTCGCGGTTTGCTGGAGTAGAAAAAGAAAATCTTTACCTTGGCCTAGGATGATGAGCCCGCGGGCTAAATAATAATCATTTTGGCAGCATTAATTGTCGAAACAACAATAACTGTCCTGCAGATGTACGAGCACATCTCGTCAAAGCACATGCTGCTGTTAAGGAGCTAAAATCAATGTAATTGCAACCTTAAGCATGGATCCTTATTCTGCAGATGCCTGACATGAACTATGCTGAAAGAATAGAAAGCTCTAACCGATTCTTCCGTGGGTTCCAGTAGTATTATGTATCTAAGATGTGCTTATTTTCACTTCTTTTCCAACTGATTTTTGCATATTGAAAACTTAATTGCAATGTCTGTGTCACAACAGCACATTTTATCTTTCAGCTAATTGGACTGGCCGCACCAAGAAATGATGAGGCTAATCATAGAACCAGGTGTCGATAAATAATCATGGAACCCTGTACTCAAGCAGTGCATGTGTAAAGTGTCAAGAATTCTAAGAGAATTGAAAGATGGGCGGTTATTAGAACTGCATTTGGTGTATATCTCAATATGCTTGTATTATCATGGATCAAGTCAAGATGATGAAAAGAATATTGTTATATTTGAAGCTTGCAATCAACATCATCAAACAGCTCGGCCAACTCCCGACTGGAGACTCGATCGTTGCCTGTTGCCTTAATTCCTGAAGTTGCAGCAATATTTTGTGCATCTAGATGCTTATTGACACCTAAATTCTCGTGATTACAGTTGATGGAAGCACAGCAGCAATAGGTCCTCACGTGAAAAGGCATCACGTTGAATTATATGGTTATGAATGCCAGTGCAGGAAACCCTAAATATCACTATAAAATCATCGCTGAATTTGAAATGAAGCCAAATCCCCAAACCTTACAGCTCGCAAAACAAATGAGAGATGACAGCTATAAGGGATGGCCTGAATCTTATACTTTCCATCGTTCAGCAACAGCACATGCAGAATTTCCATCCATGCTACGTCTTCTGGAGAGATTTTACTCTTCTTTCATTTGTAGGACATACCTTATTGAATCCGAATGTCGCTGACTCTGAATTCAACAGGATCCACACACACATTCCCTCTACCTTTGCGAGGACCAAATTCACTCAGTTCACATCTGAATTTGTTACGGCCAAAGTAATTCTCTTTGATAACTGGCTTGAATGTATTCTCATCCACCCGTGCACAATCCTTGAAGATGCGGAAGCGAATCTGAGCAGGGAACTCGCGCTCAGAACCTTGAAACGCTTCTCGTACTAGGTTTGCCCCACCATTGGAGCTCGCCTTATAAATGCCATGAAGTACTTTCTGATCAATATCAAATAAGAACAGTTTCATTCCCTTCTTTGCTTTCTGCACCACATCCATCTTAGCCTCTGGAAATCCAAATACGTGATACTTGAAACAATCCTTCTTCGTTTCCGCATTGCACATAAAGATAAGCCCAGAAAAATCTGAAAACTGTCACCGGTTTGGCTGCGAAGCCTTTTTTTTTTGTGTCCGGAAAACCTTTCCACCTTTTCCCGAATGGAAAGTTTCCTCTGTTGTCATCAGCTCTTCCACGTACTTTCAGAATCCTTACCTCTTTTGAGTATTGATGTCTTTTTAGAAGGTCGGCCTGCCAAGAAGGAAGAAGATCCTCCGCATGCACACGTCCTCTTGTTGGCACAATAGGAAAGTGATCCTAAAATCCCTTTCGACTTTGGTTTTCCCAGAAATAACATCGCGAAGCATCCCGAATGGTGCAGTTCAGCCTCTTCAAAACATCTTATGCCGAAAGCAATGGCTTCAAATCGTGACCACAACGTTTCACCGGATAGAGTAACCGGCATGTATCATCATCTGTACTAATCGCGTATTGTTACTATCGATTAAAAATTTACAGTCACGTTTCCACAACAGGTTTGCAACAATCTAATCTGTTGCAACCTTCCCACAGACGGCACCAGTGTTAAACGCTGTTTATTCTTCTAACTGTCAGAAGTGCGTTTAAGCAATTCTTGGGTTCTTGGGAGTGGAAGGGGTTTGTTAGACAGAGGCCCTGTACTTAGTTCCCAAACTCACTGCTCACACCCAGCAATATACTAATGCTGAGAGCTCTATCAAAAATCTGTTGTACTTAGACATTACTATTCACAGTCTTAGCTCAACCACATGTACCGAATACACTAAGATGCTATGTTGCATCGGCACATAACTTACTGAACATATCAGAACAAGAGTATTCGTTCAGCCTTCACAGAATGGATACCACACTCCGTCCAATATCCAGAAACACAGAGAATCCCAGTGTTCAGATACACCGTACTAAAGATTCAGTACGCAATCCAGGGAATCTTTACTGTAACTTAAACTTGGCCGTATGGAACCTGAACCTCGATACTACAGACAACTTAAGACAACACGGATACCATAAGAATTATCATGTCTGCACAGACTTCGCCACATATTTGCAGAACATTTCAAGAAAGAAACAACCCGATGCGCGAACTAGTTGAGACTCACAACCGCAATGAATACCATCAGACAACCGATAAGCCGAAACACAGATACACACAGAACACTCAGAACGTCGCCAAGATACTCTGGATTACTCGACTCAATACACACAGAAATGCTACAAACCAATCACTCAGACAGACAGTCTGGTGATCTCTCGAACGTCTATGAAGTTAACAAACAGAACAGATATCGACGGCAGACAAGACAAGAGACGAACATGAAACTTAGAATACTAGAGATTAAGCAAACAGACACTACAGTAATGACCCGCTCAGTCACACAGACAGACAGTCTGGTGATCCATCACGGAACCGTCACTGGCACGCCTTTCTTTGATTTATATAACTTTTTTAAAAACTGTTTGTAACAGCTTTTCACTCGTGCGAACAAGATTCAGTTACACATTCCCAATTTGGCGGCCACTAACACAATCCAATGTTCTTTCCTAGGACAATGCATGAATTGAGACAACACTCCAATTGCATATGATAAATCAGGCCTAGTTGAAGTAGCATATATCAAGCTACCCACCAAACTCTGATAAAGCTTCATGTCCTTGAATTCTTCTCCTCCATGTCTGCTCAACTTGTGATTCACCTCCATTGGAGTAGGTGCTACCCTGCAATCTTCAATTTTAAACTTGACTAACAAGTTCTTCAAACACCTTTCTTGAGTCACATATACTCCATGTTGAGTATATGAAACCTCCATGACCAAGAAATATGACAAGTCTCCTAAGTCACTGATCTTAAAATCTTTCTCCGTTTGCTTCTTTAGATGGTGTATGCCCTTCTCATTTGTACCTGTAAGGATTATGTCATCAACATATATGCACATATAAATGAACCCATCATCACTTGCTTTGACAAGCAAGCTACTATCTCCTTTAGACACTTGGAAACCAAGTTCCTTCAAGAACTTCATAGGTCTATAATTACATGCCCTTGGGGCCTGCTTCAAAACATATAAAGCTCTCTTGAGCTTACATACATAATCTGAATAACTTTTATCTCTGAACCCTTCTGGTTGCTCCATGAAAACATCATCTGAAATATAACCATTAAGAAAAGCATTCTTCACATCTAATTGACATAATTTCCAACCTTTACATGCAGCAATGGCTATGAGTGTCCTTATGGTTGTCATCTTTGCCACAAGACTATAGGTTTCATCATAATCTATATCATATGTATGAGCATACCCTTTCACAACAAGTCTAGCTTTATATCTAGACACCCTTCCATCTGCATACCTTTTTGTTTTGTAGACCCATTTGCATCCAATGATCTTCTAACTATTTGGTTTAGGAACCAAATCCCATGTCTCGTTTTCCATCAATGCATCATATGCTTCCTGCATTGCTTTCTCCCAATTTTCCTTAACTTTTGCCTCTTCATGTGTAAAAGGGTCTTCATCTGCTTTCACCATGTAAGCATAATCTTTAGTAGTCAAAAAAGAAGTGTCATAACTATACCTTGTAGGCCATTTATGTCTTGATGACCTTCTAAGTTCTCCACTTCTTGAGGTTTCTGGTTCATCACATTCTGGATCAAACCTTGGCACTTCCTCAACTTCAACTTGTACTTCATTGGTTCTCTTCTTTATCAAATATTTGAACCTTTGATTTACCTTTCTTTTGATTCAAGATTTCTTCATCACCTGCTTGAATATTAAGTGTACCTGTATACCAAGTACCTTACTCATCAAATGTAACATTCTTAGACACAAGAAATTGCTTTGTGGATGGACTCCACAACCTATATCCCATTTGCTTATCATCATATACAACGAACACATACTTTTCAGCTTTAGGTTCCAATTTATGCTTTATGCCTCAACTGAGATGGCACATATGCATAAGCCAAACATCCAAATAATTTGCAATGATCTAAGGTAGGTCTCTTACCCCACCATGCCTCATAAGGTGTCATACCCTGCAAAGCTTTACATGGTAACCTATCAACCAAGTATGTAGCTGTATTTACAACCTCAGCCCACAAATATTTGGGACAATTTTTCTCCTTCATCATTGATCTTGCAAACTCAACAAGAGTTCTATTTCCCCTCTCTGCTACACCATTTTGTTGAGGAGAGTACCTCCAAGTAACTTCCCTTTTTATACCTGCATTCCATAAGTAATCACTGAACTCATTAGAGAAATACTCTCCCCCTCCATCTGACCTTAGTCTCTTCAACTTTTAACCTGTGATTCTTTTTGCATACACATGATAATGTTTAAATGTGTTGAATACCTCTGATTTATCTTTGATCACATATATTGTGATCCACTTGGTAGCATCATCAACATAAATCACATAATATCTTGAACCATTAATATTGAAATCCTTTGATGGTCCCGACACATCTGTGTGTACCAACTCAAGCTTCTCTGAATACATAAATCCATGCTTATTGTATGATTGCTTATGAGCCTTACCTAATTGACATGCCTCACATCTGTATGTCATGTGTTGACCTGCAACATTAGGCAATCCAAGCACTAAACCATTGTTAACCATATCCTTAATACCTCTTTCATTGAAATGTCCAAGCCTTTTATGCCAAAGATGTAACTAAGAGATCTTATGTCCTCCATAGGTGAACAAGGCATGACCAACATTGCCTTGAATCTTCAATGTGAATAACCTTCCTTCTTTCTTCCATGAAACAATTTGTTTATACCCATTGCTAGGGTCTTCCACAAAAACTCCATCATTAGTGAACCTTACTTCATAACCTTTTTCAACAATTTGCCCTACACTTATCAGATTCTTTGGAATCCTAGGAACATACAAAACCTTACTTAGAGGAGTACTTCCATCCTTGACCTTCACTGATCCAATTGACTTCACATTATGCTTTGTATTATCACCTGTTTGAACTACATGATTAGTTATCTTATTCTCCAAATCAATCATCAAAGCTATGTTACCACTCAGGTGATTGCTACACCCTCAGTCAATGTAGAAGACTCTTTGGTCTTCACAAGTTGCATTCATAATCAAAGTTGAATCCTCCTTCTGATCTGAAGCATAATTGTAGTAGGTATTGTTGTAAGATTGACTTTGGAAACCTCTACTTGCATTTGTTTCAAAGTAACCTCTACCTTTGAAATTACCTCTTTGGTTTCTACCACTTCTTCCTCTTGAATTAAAGTTCTGACTATAGTCCATTATTCTGATTATTATGCCAAAAATCATGAGCTAAATGATTTTTCTTACCACAAATCTAGCAAGCTTTGGCTCAATCTTTATTGCTTCTACCTCTTCCTCTTCCTTTGCCACCTCCTCTTCCTCTTTGCTTGACGTGTACTCTTATCAACATCACCTTTGACATCCTGCTTAAAAGTTAGCATATATCCTAACAACTGATTTAAATTAGGAGTGAAATGATCTAGTGACAATTCAGTAGAAAAAAAAAATGGCTTCCATTTCTCATCTCCTCTCAAACCTGTGAGGATTTGCCTTGTGAATTTATCCTCTTCAATATCTTCATCAACTGCTCCTAATGCATCTACAATGTCCTTCATCCTTGTTACATAATCAGAAATGGATTGAGAAGCTTTGTTTTTTAATGTAGTGAACTCTGCACATAAGGATGCCTTCCTTGACTTTGTAGTATTTTGGAAATGTTCTTCCAAACCATTCCATATGTCACTTGCACTTTCAACTCCTCTAATATGAGGTAGCAAGTAGTCATTGACTCCCATGTAGATAATACTCCTTGCTTGAGCATCCTTCTTCATCCATGTCTTCAAATCTAAGAGTTCATCCCTAGTTGGAACACTAGGATCTGTGAATTCTGGTTTTTCTTCTTTACTTGTGATATAACCCATCAGGTCTTTGCTCATGAGATGAGCTTACATCCTCATTGACCAAGCTGGATAGTTTTCTCTATCTAATTTCTCTATCTGAAGAGAATCTCCCATCCTTTCTTCACCTGTGTATTAAATTCTTCAATGTTTATGAGGAATAAGTGTACCTTTACTTCAAATGAAGTTCCAATTCTTGATTTCTGTATGTCTGCAGTAGTCGAGGTCCTCCTTTCTTTTATTTTGATGATTCCTACTCTCGTACCACTAATGGAGAGTGTTAATCTCCAAAAGAACAAGCTATCCTTCATGTTAGAACATCTCTATATCAAGAACAACCCAAAACCTTGACAAATTTTGGAAGACCAATGCCAAAACATCAAGATTTGCACTAACTGTAAAGAGAGTCACTACACAAAAAAGTCTGCTGCACATAACTCACTCCTTGCCTAACCTCATGTGTAAAGTTCTAATGAAACTTTGTACAAGTTTTTTTTCTAAAGGATGCACACCTTCTCCAAGTTAAAACATCTCAAAAGATTCAGTAGATCTTGAGATATGATCCAAACAATCTGCCTATGTTTGAAACTGTATTCCTATATAGTCGACTTTGACACCTGCAATGTCTAATGCATGGTTCTCCCAAACTAGATTTTGTTTAATCAAATGCTTTTAGCCATAGATGGCCTACCTTTGAACTTAGATTTTGACTGCTCATTTGTGTAAAACTTTACACTATGCACTGAGATCTGATCAATTCTTTGACCATCAAGATTGTGCCTGTTTTAGAAGACACTCAACACTTCTTCACTACAAATGTTCCTACACATAATTCTCTCAGCCTGTTTTCAATTAGGCTCTCAAATATTAACCATAGATATAATAACTATGGAATTAGACATCTACAAAAGGATTCCTGAGATGATAAATCAAAGAAGGAGAACTCAGTAAAATATCGAGCACAACTTTTCTTCTACTCAGAAAACTTTACATCTGAATGATGAGAGAGATCTTCTTTCATTTCTAAAATGTCTCATGACTCTTACAACTTCTAATTCATCACATCTCATATTCTCTTATACATGCCCTGACTTTTTACTTGTATATATAGGTAATTTTTACAAACTCATTACTATTACAAAAGTATAAGAATGTTTAATGTACATGTACATACAAGTCTTCACTTTCTGATTATGCACTAACTTCAACCTTCATGAATTGGTATTTTCTTCATCTTTTGACTTCAAACCTTTTGTGCAAAACATCAATTGATGGTTGTCCTACACCAACAGTAAAGTTGTTGCTAACAACAACATTTTTCATCTACTGATTTTCCTCTTTTCTAACATACTTAGAGCTCTTCCCACCACATAAAGTTGCATTCCCTTAGAATAATGGAGCTTGCTATCAAGGTTAGCAAGATCTAAATCCTACTGTCCACTCATAGAGACCCTTAAACCCATTGTAAGATTTGACTGCTTGTGATCAGGTTGCAGCCTTGATCCCTTAGGAATTGTGGTGGCATATCCAAAATTCTGTTGAAGGTAGTTTTAGAGTGGTTAATTTTGGACCTAGAGGAAACATGAAAGATGACAAGGCAATGTTGGAAATGGGAGAAACTTCTATTGTCCTTACATAAAATGCATTGATGTTGTTCACAAAGATTCCAAGAACCATTTGATCAAAAACTTGAGGAAGAGATAGATCATGATTATTTCCCAATTGCATTTGATTTCTTAGAAGCAGATAGCTTGTCATCGATGTTGATTCGAGCAGAAGCATTTCCCAAAAGAGTGAGTCTATTTTGATAAATTTAGATTCCACCCTAGGTCTTTTCGGGATTGAAGGATAAAATCCCATTCCAATCTATCATAATCTTTTTCCAAATCAATATTGAGGAATATAATGTTATAAGATGAATCATTATCATATTAACAAACTTTTCAAGTGTTGATGATGGGCTTCAAGGATAGATCTATCTTTCTGTTGGAGTTAGACGTTTGTGGAAGCATGCGAACAGCACAAGGAAGAAGAAGAAGCTTGGAGCACAACACACAATGCTGAATGTATTACCACTAGAATGTACAAAGATAAGTAGCCCGTTAGGGCAATAGGATATACAAGCCAGGGGAAAAAACCTCCTAAAGAGGGAAATAAGTACCCCGGTGGTCCTAGAGTGTTCACACACATCACTACCTAAATATATCAACAAATTCTCCCTGGTAGTGATGCGGTGAACAAGAAGTTGACACTCATGTATAAGGAAGTGCCAAGCTATGTGGAATCAATCCACAAAAGGAAGTAAGCCCAAAGCTTTGCGGAAAGCTTCAAACTTCTCCCTAGGCAGAGCCTTCCTAAAAAGGCACCTCAATGTGCTTAGTGCAAGCATGGAACACAAGGTTCCTCACAATTGGCAATGCATCCTGACTCTCAGTGAAGATGGTGGTGGTAGAAGACTGACCAACACCCAAATCAGCCATAAGGCATCTGAGCCACACACACTCAACAGTCGCTATGAAAGCTACCCTATACTTAGCCTCACAACTAGAAGTGGCCACAGTAGGCTGCTTCTTGCTCAACCAAGATATACATGAGCTACCAAGCATGAAGCAAAAGCCACTTGTGGATAGACGAGTGTCATAGCAACCAGCCTAATCACTGTCAGAAAAAGCATGCAAATCTGGTGGTAGTGATCCCCCCTTGGGATAAAATAATCCAAGTAGTCGGGTACCAATCAAGTAGCGAAAGATGCACTTAAACACCTACCAATTCTTGACACCTAGGCAATGCATAAATCTGCTCATCTGTGAGACAGCAAACTAAATATCTGGCCAAGTAATGCATAAGTAAATCAAGCATCCAATAGCCTACTGATAGAGAATAGCATCAAATGCATCTCTAGAATCATGAAGACTCAATCGTAAACCTATCTCCATAAGAGTGGCAATAGGCTTACAGTCTTCAAGGCCAAAATGCTACAATAATGTGTCAATATATTTCATTTGACATAAAGCCATTCCACCATCAACTTGCATGAACTGAATGCCCAAATAGTGATGCAAATGCCCCAAATCAGACATCTCAAATGACACATGCAAATCAGCCTTAAAATCAACAATATGTATGTCATGAGGACCAGTGAGCAGCATGTCATCAACATACACCACAATGATTATAAGCACATCATTAGCACGCTTAACATATAAGGTGCTTTCAGTTGGACTATTCTCAAAACCATCTTCAATGAGATGGGCATGTATCTTTTCATACCAAGCACATGGTGCTTTCTTTAAACCATATAATGCCTTCTTTAACTTGCACACCTAGTTTTCATTCCCTTTTTGCACAAAGCCACGGGGCTCAAAAACATACACTTTTTCATGCAAGTCACCATTTAGAAATGTTGTTTTAATGTCCAACTAATGTACATTCCAACCATGATGAGCTACAAGTGCACAGATGCTACAAATAGTAGTCATTTAGCAAGTAGGAGCAAAGGTTTCATCAAAATCAATGCCTCTTTCTTGTGCATAACCCTTTGCAACAAGCCTAGCCTTATACATGTCAACTATTCCATCAGGTTTACACTTCATCTTGTATAGACACTTAGTGCCGATGGCCTTCTTGCCAGGAGGCAAGTCACATAAAGGCCAGGTACAATTTTTCATGATAGCATCATATTTAGATTGCATTGCAACCATCCAATGTTCATAATTTTGTGCTTCATCAAACGAAACGCATTCAGGCTCATCATAGAGACTAGATGCAACCATAGCATAGCAATCTGATGCAAAAGAGGCACTATGAGAGCCTGAACGAGTACGATATGATAGAGGTGCATCTAATTTGCTGTCATGCAAGGTCTGCATCAACCATTTTGGCATAGTTTTTTCCTACTCAATATCAGCTCTCTCATCAACAAGTGCATCATGTAAATCTGCATAAAAAATGGAATGATCTGCATCATCACATGAAACTTGCAAAGGCTGAGAAGTTGCCTCATTAGGACTAGCACTAGACTATCCACGTGTAAAAAGAGGCAGCAAAGTATCATACATGTCTTTGGAGCTAACAGATGTCTCCTTAGTACATGAAAGCAATGGTTTAAAAGCATCTACCACAAAAACAACATCACAGCTAACCAGAATACATTTATTCTATGGATGATATAGATGATAGCCTTTACTTTCAGAATTGTACCCAACAAAAATACCTTTTATTGCTTTATCATCCAATTTTTAGTGATGTTGTTCAGGCACTAATGCATATGCGAGGCAACCAAAAACACGCAGATAAGCAACAGATCGCTTGCGACCATGTAAAGTCTCATATGGAGTGATAGACTGTAGCGCTTTAGTGGGACACCTATTCAATACATATGTTGCACACATAATAGCCTCAAGCTAGAAACTATGTGGTAAAGCCTAAGTCTTGACCATACACCTCGCCATCTCCATGAGTGACCTATTCTTTTGTTCAAAAACTCCATTCTATTGAGGTGTATACAGCACTGTACACTTATGTTTTATCCCACGTTCAGCCAAAAATGCATTAAAGTCAAAAGACAGATATTCCCCCCCTCGATCAGAATGGAGGGTGCCCATTTTACATGCTCATAGATTTTCAGCCAAAACCAGAAACTGTTTGAAGCAAATAAACACTTCGGACTTTGCCTTCAATGGATATACCCATTCATGCGTGGAAAAATCATTGATGAAAGTCATGAAGCAAAGATAGTTCCCAAAAGAAGGTGTCTGCATAGGACCACAAACATCACTATGTACAAGCTGCAATTTCTGAGTAGCCTGAACTGAATCATCTTTTGGAAAGGAAGAATGTTGCATTTTGCCCAAAATACAGCCTTCACATACATGTTTACTGGGTGCCTCAAGTTTGGGCAAAGAGGACACCATTTTAGATTTCTGTAGGCATAGCAAACTAGAAAAATTCAGATGACCAAAGCGTGCATGCCAAAGCTTTGCATCTGATATAGTTTGAGAATCATGTACTGCATATGCCAAATCATTTACATATCTTTCATATTATATGAGCTTATACAGCGCATGACATAAAATGTCAGAAGCAATAATGACGTCGCCATTTGACATATCATGAACTGTACATCTATCATCAACAAATTTCATAATCAAGCCAATCTTGGCTAATATAGAAACTGATAATAGATTTTTCTTGATCCTTGGCACAAACAAAGCATCTAACAAAGTGAAAGAACTACCATCAGCAATAGTCAAAATGATCTTACCAACTCCCATAACAGGATAAGAGGAGTTGTTGGCGCATGTAACAGTATTCCCTGTAGGGGCAGGCTCGAGTGAAGAGAAGAAATTGTGCTGCAAGGTAATACGTTTGGTCGCCCCACTATCAAGTACCAAACATCTGAGTCTACTACATATATGCACTGCTCATGAGAAGATGGGTCAAAACTGCAAACAGTAGTAAACGCCCATTCTACTTCCTGCACAAGATTAGCAAACTCTATTTTTGGTGTAGAGGCCTCTACAACAACCATTCTGGCCTCTTTCTTCTTTACCTCTTTAGCAACAATTTTGAAAAGCTCTTGATGACATGATCATTTACTTTACAGTATTTGCAAAACAATTTCTGCTTTTTTTATTTCTTCTCATCTTTGTCTTCCTTCTTCAAATGTGCAGCATTTGCAAATTTCTACTTACTAGTAGAAGAGCTCCATTTACCTTTTCCCTTTTAACTAGCTAGGAAAGCTTGATCTACAACACACATAATAGACCTGTTCTACCTAGATTGGTCTTCCTTCAATAGAACAGAGACTAATTCCTCAAATGACAAGGCATTTGGATTGCCTTTCATCATCAAATGAAGAGTAGAAGCAAAACTCTGATATGAGTCAAGAAGACCATTCAAAACAGTCTGCACAAGTGAGGTACCTGGTATAACTTCATCAGTAGAAATCAACTGTTCTTTCAAATCCTTGATGTTTGTGAGAAAACGGTCCATAGAATCTCCTTCATTCATGTGCTCACTCTCCGATTGTTTTTGGAGGTAAGCAACACGAGCCTCATTCGTAGCCTAGTACAATGTGGTAAGTGTATCCCAAGCATCCTTAGCTGTTCTGCAAGAGCAAATGTGAGGAACAATGGCACGTTTGACAGATAAAGCTATCAATGCATGTGCCTGAGCATCTCTTCCATCCCAACAAATTTTCTCTACAATAGATGCAATAGAAACAGAAGCACGAATAGGAATTTGTAGAATATCATCATCTTCGACACCATCTCCATCAGCTCCAACACCTGTATTTGTAGTACTAGTATTCACAGGTGTAACATGACGTCTTTCAACACCCTACACAATAATCCACAGTCCTTTTGCAACCAATACATGATGCATCATATAAGCCCATAATGGGTAACTAGTACCATCCAACTTATCCTCAATAGCCAACATACAAAATACATCACTGCTTTCAGCCATGGCCAGTGACTAAAATACCTTGATGCAAAAAATTGATTGTATCTCAAAAGTTTGAACATAATTGCTCAGATGAATTCTGCTAAACCTGTAGCAGACTTCGAGATGCTCATACTGGTGAACCGAAACTGGTATATACCTTTGGCACAAAAAGATGAAATAGCTTGCACAAGTGCTACGGTAGTGCGTTTGGAGGCCGAAATGAGCTCAGATCGCGATTTTGGCACCACATAACGAAGCTGTTTTGATCTCTGAAACATCCTGAGTATGCTTACCAAATTTCATGCGATTCTAAGACTGCAACTGGAGAGGTGGAGACAATGTCCTAGATGAAACGCCAACCTACTATGATACCAATTGTTGGAGTTAGACGTCTGTGGAAGCACACGAACAACACAAGGAAGAAGAAGAGACTTGGAGCACAACACACAATGCTGAATGTATTACCACTAGAATGTACAAAGATAAGTATCCCATTAGGGCAATAGGCGTATATACAAGCTGGGGGAAAAATCCTCCTAAAGAGGGAAAAAAGTGCATTGGCAGTGCTACCACAAATCATTATATAGTACAGGTTCTTATTTTCTTGTTATAGTTGATTGTATTATAATGGCTGGTTCTTCATGTTAGTACATGGCATTTAGAGCAGATAACATTTACAAATAGTATTAGACATCATGCTTTACTGACAATGATTGAAATGCAAGATGATTTTTCTTGGATATGCATTCCATATAATATACAGTTGCTAAGCGGAATTTTAAAATAAAATTAAAAAAAAACTCGTTAAGTAATTTGTGGTAGAATTGTTCTTTCAGTGGATAATGTGTATCAAAGTGTTAGTACGAACCTAGGCTTTTCTCCATTTTCAAAAAAGAATGCCTTTTACCTCTAATTGGATGCGAAGTATGCTGTTTTTGCAATTTTTGCATAATGGATCCTCACAATCTCTACGCACGAATCTTAAAGCTCTCACTACGCTACGAGCTCTTTGATTTTCCATATGATCGCACATCCATCATGATCTTCTCTATCGAAACATAAACGGGATGTCCTTCTAATGATGAACAATTAATTACATGAGAAGTTTATTTGTGGAGCTCTTCAGGTTTTCGTGTGTCCTTCTAATAAACAATTAATCTACATGACAAGTTTATTTCTGGAGCTCTTCAGGTTTTCGTGTGTTATTTCACAAAACAAATCTTCTTTAACGCGTTGGACAACTTATGTATCATGTAGGGTTTGGGTTATCAGTATTGCGATTAAAGTATCACATTTAAAACAGGTTTTTGCAGGACCAACGGCTTATGATTATTATTTCTTAGCTTCATATACATTGTTATGTTTCTTGTACATGGACTTAGCGTAACTTGTTCGCATTGCAGCATATTCTCGTAGTCGACTCAATAAAAGTTTTGTATTATTATTTTTTAATGCGAGCTACAGGGATGCATCTCTGTAAATATAACTCAAAAATCCATTCTTATGTGCTAAATCCTCCATCGTGGAATCTGGACCAATGTCAAACCTAATAAAATATATGCGGCCCTTCACTGGTGTAAGCATTGTGTTCAGCAAAGAGAACCTTGGCCATCTCTTCTTCTCTTGCCCTAGAAGCTATCTATCTAATATGGCAATCTCTCACAAAGATTTTGAGCTTATAAAAGCAAATCAAGTAGAAACAAGCATTACTCAATGGAGAAATTTTTGGTTGCTCTTTTGCATTGTGGAGTGTGATCAGAGGGGAAGTGCTCTAGAAGAGATGGAAAGAAAGATGCATGGTCAACTTTGATGCCTATGTAATTGTAAAAAAAATATCTACCATTCAGACACCATAGGATGTTTGTCTTGGAAACGACAAGATTAAAAGCAAGTGGGTTGCCCATGAAGACCATCATAGTTATCGTGCCTCTGAGTTGTCCTACTCCTGCTTTGTGGGATACAAGGGATCCCAAGGGCAGTAAGCCTATTCACTATATTATTGTTCTTTTATTGATTTAAACATAGGAGAGTAGGCCTCGGCCCCGACCTTCCTTTTGAAAAAAAATGTTGAAGATAGCTAAGGGATGGTATCCATTAGGAACATCTACCACAACAACCAACATATTTATGGAGGTGCATACGACAAAATTATTATCTTCTTGTATAGCAGTTATTGGGGGAAAAATAATTAGTCGTTAAACTAATTCTGAGCATCGGAGATGTGTGTTATCACGTCCACAGAGAGAGAGAAAGAAAGAGAAGGGGAAGGGGAGCGGGCACCTTCCATGTGTAGTAGTAATTGTAACATCAAGCCATATGTTCCATTCAAGCTCAAATATGTGCACGCTATCACCAAGACGTCCAAGTAAATGACAAATGCATGATTGTGATGGTTCATAGAGGAAGTAACTGAATTCGCAAATCCGAGTTGATAGTAATTTTTACCCGTTTTCCTATGTAGAAAAATACTGTTGAATCAGTGTACAGTATTTAGACTTGAAGACGTAGAGAGGGAAAGAGTTACTTGCTTTCAATGAACTATGCAAGAAAAGCTTTCAATGAAATCGTCATAGAATCTTTGTGTGTATGCAAGAGTGGTGTGCAATTCTAAAGATGAAAAAAGGTACACCAATAAAGTATCGTATAGGAACCATAATACAACAATAAAGAGATCCAAACTTTGTTGGTGAAGCGGGGGGGAGGGAGTGACGAAGTCAAGCTTGTTGGTGCATGACAATCATCAATTGAAGGATTATGGAGAGATGAAGTCAAGGAGTCAAGAAGAGAACAAATTCAGATGGTTGAAGGAAGGGCATATTCAGAAAATCCAAAGACATGTACACATATGTATATTAGCTGACTTATACCTTTGTCTAGTCATACACTTGTATATATTCAACTATAAATATGTTGGAAAATGTCGGGCAAATAGAGCAGGAGAAGATTAGAGAATAGTGAGAGAAGAATTAGTGTCATTAGACACATGAAGAGTGAGTGAATTGTCCATCCTCACTCAGATGTAAGTTTTCTGAGAAATAGAAAAATTTTGCGCCCGATATTTTGATGTCTGCTCCTTCTGTGTTTAATCTTTTGAGAAATCCTTTTGTACGTGTCTAAGTCCATAGCTAATCTATCTATGGCTAGAATTTGAGAGATTAATTTCAATCAGACTGTGAGAATTTTGATTAGGAACATTCATATGTAAGAATGTTCTAAGAGTCGAAAAATCTGGCGCATATTTCATCTTCAAAGAAATAGTCAGTGCTCAGTCCACAGTGTAAAGTTTTACACAAGTGAGGGCTCAAAATCTAAGTTGGAAGGTAAGCCATCTATGGCTAGAAGATCTTGATCAAACGGGTTCAGAGTTGGGAGAACCAGTGCTAAGAAGTTGCAGGTGTCAAAGTCGCCATTGCAGAGAAGCACTTTCAGACATAGGTAAAGTGTTTCACACATTTCTCAGTGTGTACTTAATCTTTTTGAGAGATTTAACTTGGTAAAGTTGCGCAACCTTAAGGTGAAGTGTTGTGCAAAGTTTTATCAAAAACTTTACAGGATTGATTAGTCAATGAGTGACTAATCTGCAGCAGACTTTTCTGAAGAAACTGAATTTTTCAGAATAATCAATTTTCTGATAATTTGGTGAAAATTCTCTAAATTAGGTGGAGTCTAAAGTTGATCTTGATATAGAGGTGATCTAAATTCAAGGTCAACTTGTTCTTTTGGAGATTAACACTCTCCATCAGTGGTATCAGAGCAGGTTGTGTCAAAATTGAGAAGAAGAAGACTCTGACTATTGCAGAAGTACAAATCTTTACATTTTGAAGGTGCAGAAGGGTAAAGGTTGAAGAAAACTTGAAGGAAGACATACAAAGAGCATCAAAAGGATCAGAAGGAGCAACATTCGAAGTAAAGGTACATTTATTATCTGTAAAGGTTAAAGATTTGAAGCTACAGGTGAAATAAAGATGGGAGATAGTCTCCAAATTGAAAAGTTGGATAGAGAGAACTATCCTGCTTGGTCTATGAGGATGGAAGCTCACCTTATGAGCAAAGATCTGATAGGATACATCACAGGAGATGAAGAAAAGCCAGAATTCAGAGATCCTAGTGTTCCAACTAGGGAGGAGCTTGCAGATTTGAAGAATTGGATGAAGAAGGATGCTCAAGCAAGAAGCATCATCTACATGGCAGTCAATGACTATTTGCTTCCTCACATTAGAGGACTTGAAAGTGCATGTGACATTTGGAATGCTTTGGAAGAGCATTTCCAAAATACAACCAAATCAAGGAAGGCTTCACTATGGGCAGAGTTTACTACCTTCAAGAAGAAGGCCTCACAATCAATCTCTGATTATGTGACAAAGATGAAGGACATTGCAGATTCTCTAGGTGCAGTGGATGAAGATATTGAAGAAGACAAATTGGCAAGACAAATACTCACAGGGCTAAGAGGAGATGAGAAGTGGAAGCCTTTCATTTTATCTACAGAACTTTCATTAGATCACTTTACTCCTGATTTGAATCAATTGTTAGGACATATGCTAACTTTTGAGAATGATGTCAAAGGAGATGTTGATAAGAGTGCAGGTCATGCAATGTATTCTAAAGACAAGAAGAAAGCCAACAAAGTGAAGCAACAATCAGGTGAAGAAGAAGGTACATCAAACCAAGCAAACTTCATAAGAGGAAGAGGAAATGGCAGAAGTAGAGGAAGAGGCAGAAACAACAAAGATAATGCAAGAGCTTGTTGGATATGTGGTAAGACCAATCATCTATCTCATGATTGTTGGCATAATAATCAAAACAATGGTAATTATCAGAACTTTAATCAAAGAGCAAGAGGTGGTAGATTTCAGAGAGGAAATTTCAGAGGTAGAGGTGGTAGGAATTCTTTTGGAAGAGGTGGTGGAAGAAACTTCCAAAATCAATCCTATAATAATACCTACTACAACTATGCATCAGATCAGAAGGAGGACTCGACTCTCATTATGAATACATGTGAAATCTCACATGAGGACATGAGAGTGTTCTACATTGATTCAGGATGTAGTAATCATTTAAGTGGAAATATTGCTTTGATGACTGACCTAGATCATAATGCAATTAATCATACAGTTCAGACAGGTGATAATACAAAGCATAAGGTAAAGTCAATTGGTTCAGTTAAAGCTAAGGATGGGAGCACTCTTCTGAGTAAGGTACTTTATGTTCCCACAATTCCAAAGAATTTGATCAGTGTAGGTCAAATTGTGGAAAAAGGTTATGAGGTAAGGTTTACCAATGATGGAGTTTATGTGGAAGACCCTAGTCAAGGGTATAAACAAGTTATTGCAGGAAAGAAAGAAGGAAGGCTTTTCACATTGAAGGTACAAGGAAATGTTGGACATGCTATGTTCACATATGGAGAACAGAAGGTGTCAGAATTGGATCTTTGGCACAAAAGACTTGGACACTTTAATGAAAGAGGTATCAAAGAAATGATTAACAATGATTCAGTGCTTGGAATGCCTAACATTGCAGGTCAACATATGACATACAGATGTGAGGCATGTCAATTAGGTAAGGCTCATAAGCAATCCTATTCCAAGCATGGATTTATGTATTCAGAAAGACTTGAATTGGTGCATACAGATGTGTGGGGTCCTTCAAAGGACTTTAGTATAAATGGTTCAAGATATTATGTCATATATGTTGATGATGCTACTAGGTGGATCACAATTTATGTGATTAAGGAAAAGTCAGAAGTGTTTAATACATTTAAACACTATCATGCATATGCAGAAAGGATTACAGGTCAAAAATTGAAGAGACTAAGGTCAGATGGAGGGGGAGAGTATTTTTCAAATGAGTTCAATGATTATTTGTGGAATGCAGGTATAAAGAGAGAAGTTACTTGCAGGTACTCTCCTCAACAAAATGGGGTAGCAGAAAGAAGAAATAGGACTCTTGTTGAATTTGCAAGGTCCATGATGAAAGAGAAGAATTGCCCAAATTATTTGTGGGCTGAGGCTGTTAATACAGCTACATATTTGGTTAATAGATTGCCTTGTAAAGCTTTGCAGGGTATGACACCATATGAAGCTTGGTGGGGTAAGAAACCTACCTTGGATCATTGCAGAATATTTGGATGCTTGGCATATGCATATGTGCCATCTCAATTGAGGCATAAGTTGGAGCCTAAGGCAGAAAAGTATGTATTCATTGGCTATGATGATAAGCAAATGGGATACGGGTTGTGGAGTCCTTCCACAAAGCAATTTATTGTATCCAAGGATGTTACATTTGATGAGCAAGGTACTTGGTATGCAGGTAAATATAATATACATGCAGATGATGAAGAAGTAGTGGATCAAAGAAAAGGTAAAGCAAAGATTCAATTACTTGATGAAAGTGAAAACAATGAAGTGCAGGTTGAAGTTGAAGAGAGGCCAAGGTTTGATCCAGAATGTGATGAACCAGAGACCTCAAGAAGTGCAGAAGTTAGGAGATCATCTAGGCACAAATGGCAACCTACAAGGTATAGCTATGACACTTCATTCTTGACTACTAAAGATTATGCTTATTTGGTAAAAGCAGATGAAGACCCTTCTACATATGAAGAGGCCAAAGGGAAGAAGAATTGGGAAGATGCTATGCAAGAGGAGTATGATGCATTAATAGAGAATCAGACTTGGGATTTGGTTCCTAAACCTAATAGCCAGAAGATCATTGGATGTAAGTGGGTTTACAAAACAAAGAGATTTGCAGATGGAAGTGTGTCTAGGTACAAAGCTAGACTTGTTGTGAAAGGGTATGCACAGACATATGGAGTGGACTATGATGAGACTTATAGTCCTGTGGCAAAGATGACAACCATCAGGACACTCATAGCAATTGCTGCTTGTAAAGGTTGGAAGTTGTCTCAATTAGATGTTAAAAATGCCTTCTTGAATGGTTACATTTCAGATGAAGTCTACATGGAGCAACCAGATGGGTTCAAAGATCAAGTGAGTCCAAATTATGTATGTAAGCTCAAGAGAGCTTTGTATGGGTTGAAGCAAGCCCCAAGGGCTTGGAATTACAGGCTTGTAAAATTCTTAAATGATCTTGGATTTCAAGCATCAAAGGCAGATAGTAGCTTGCTAGTCAAAACAAGTGAAGATGGGTTCATTTATGTGTGTATTTATGTTGATGACATAATACTTACAGGAACAGATGATAAGGGGATACAAATGATCAAGAAGCAGATGGAGAAAGAGTTCAAAATCAGTGATTTGGGGAACCTATCATTCTTCTTGGGAATGGAGATCTCTTATACTCAACATGGAGTATATGTGACCCAAGAAAGGTATCTTAAAAATTTGCTAACCAAATTTAAAATGGAAGATTGCAGGGTTGCACCTACACCTTTGGAGGTGAACCATAAATTGTCTAGGTTTGGAGGAGAAGAGTTCAGAGATATGAAACTCTATCAAAGTTTGGTTGGTAGCTTGATTTATGCTACATTGACAAGGCCTGACTTGTCATATGCAGTTGGTGTGCTTTCACAATTCATGCATTGTCCTAGAAAGGAACATTGGATTGCAGGACAAAGAGTACTTAGGTACATCAAGGGTACACTCAAAGAAGGGTTGTACTATGGGTTTACTTCAGATACAAGAATCAAGATATATAGTGATGCAGATTGGGCAGGTAATGTGGATGATAGAAGATCAACACATGGATACTTGTGCTATGTAGGAGACAAATTGATTTCATGGTGTTCTAAGAAGCAACATACAGTTGCTTTGTCATCTACAGAGGCAGAATATAAAGGTATGGTGGAAGCTGCAAAAGAGGTAATATGGCTAAAGACACTTTTGAAAGTTTTTGATGTGATTCAGAGTACTCCTATTATTTGTGGAGACAATATGAGTTCATTATACTTGGCAGCTAATCCTGTATTTCATGCTAGAACTAAGCATATTGAAATACAGTATCATTTCCTGAGAGAGAAGGTCATTGAGAAGGAGATTGAATTCATACACACTCCCACAAAAGATCAAGTTGCAGATATGATGACAAAAAGTCTAGATGGACCAAAACTACAAAGATTCAAGGATATGGCAGGAATCAAGAAGATAGAGAAGAACCTCAATTAATGATTGAGGGGGAGCTGTTGGTGCATGACAATCATCAATTGAAGGATTATGGAGAGATGAAGTCAAGGAGTCAAGAAGAGAACAAATTCAGATGGTTGAAGGAAGGGCATATTCAGAAAATCCAAAGACATGTACACATATGTATATTAGCTGACTTATACCTTTGTCTAGTCATACACTTGTATATATTCAACTATAAATATGTTGGAAAATGTCGGGCAAATAGAGCAGGAGAAGATTAGAGAATAGTGAGAGAAGAATTAGTGTCATTAGACACATGAAGAGTGAGTGAATTGTCCATCCTCACTCAGATGTAAGTTTTCTGAGAAATAGAAAAATTTTGCGCCCGATATTTTGCTGTCTGCTCCTTCTGTGTTTAATCTTTTGAGAAATCCTTTTGTACGTGTCTAAGTCCATAGCTAATCTAACTATGGCTAGAATTTGAGAGATTAATTTCAATCAGACTGTGAGAATTTTGATTAGGAACATTCATATGTAAGAATGTTCTAAGAGTCGAAAAATCTGGCGCATATTTCATCTTCAAAGAAATAGTCAGTGCTCAGTCCACAGTGTAAAGTTTTACACAAGTGAGGGCTCAAAATCTAAGTTGGAAGGTAAGCCATCTATGGCTAGAAGATCTTGATCAAACGGGTTCAGAGTTGGGAGAACCAGTGCTAAGAAGTTGCAGGTGTCAAAGTCGCCATTGCAGAGAAGCACTTTCAGACATAGGTAAAGTGTTTCACACATTTCTCAGTGTGTACTTAATCTTTTTGAGAGATTTAACTTGGTAAAGTTGCGCAACCTTAAAGCGAAGTGTTGTGCAAAGTTTTATCAAAAACTTTACAGGATTGATTAGTCAATGAGTGACTAATCTGCAGCAGACTTTTCTGAAGAAACTGAATTTTTCAGAATAATCAATTTTCTGATAATTTGGTGAAAATTCTCTAAATTAGGTGGAGTCTAAAGTTGATCTTGATATAGAGGTGATCTAAATTCAAGGTCAACTTGTTCTTTTGGAGATTAACACTCTCCATCAAAGCTAAGAATGTAACCAAGAAGAAACAATAAACAGGGGATTAACATAAATGTTCCACGATACTAGAGTCTTAAGACATCCAATCATTAACAAGATTAGCAGGCAGTAGAAAATTAAGTTTAACAAGATTAGCAGGCAATAGGAAATTAAAGATTATTAGGTAGGTAGATGTGACTTTGCAAAATCAAACGAGCTATACTGTGATTCGAAAAACTGAGGCTCCACCATATTAATCTACGATGCTATCATCAATATCGAAGCATGAAAGACAGTAGAGAAAAGAAAATTATAAGCCTGTAGTTCATTGGTGATAGGAACATCATATGATGGATCATAAAGTAAGTGCTCTGAAAATTGAGATGGATATAGGGATAATGGTCACAAAATCGGGAAAATTATGCAATCAAAGTAGTCTTAAGAAATAAGCTTCTTAATGGGTTGGAGTAACCACGTAAGTGGTCTTCAAAATTTTGTGGAGGCCCATAGCAAGGACTTGGTGTGGAATGTACAAAGTGAAGTGTACCATCACTAGTAAGGGAGATTTGAGTGTATCTCCATTTCTTATGCCAGATTGAGTTAATCATTTAGCCGCGAATATCAACGAATGACCATGAGGGTCTAAATATCTTGGTAGAATCAAAAGTTCATAGTGCTAAGTTCGGCTTTCATTTCAATGTGTGAGTGCAAGTTTGTCTGTATGTTCTATAGAGTAGGTAGGTGCTATACAGCTTTCAATTAAAAAATTTTGAGGATGGTGAACAATAGGTATTAAGTAGGTGTATATATGTGTGCCTTCCATGTAAAATGGATGATATAGGGGAAACTCTCCATTCTTCAAATGTTCAACAATGAGACATCTAATCTTAAGATTAAAGAATGCAAGAAAAAAATTGGGTCCATTAACTAAGAGAAGGGCAAGAAAAAAAATGGGTCCATCAACTAAGAGAAGGGCAGCTCAAGAGCCAAGGTTTGTGGATATGCATTAATTATTGTTCCAACATACATGAAAAATGGCTTTAAGAAATTCGTGTATGTTAGCTCACTTGGTTGAGCCTTTTGCATCTCAACTTTGCGGTGTGAGTTGAACCCCTACGGGCTATGACCATTTGGATGGTGAGATTCAAAAACCAGCCCCTTAGGAAGATCACTGAGCTTGACCGATTATCAATGAGTGCTATGCCCACTTTCATTGTACTTTTAAATAAATTCAAGATAAATTGGAAGAGTAGATCTCAATTATCAAAATTTCTTTAAGACATGAAAAATGGATTTAAGAAATATAAAAAGGACTCTCGATAAATCTCACAATCAAGATGCTAATCATGGAAGTAACTTTAATTCAACATGAAAAAAGTTCAAAAAAGTAAATACTATGTGTATATGTATGCATGTATGTATAACCGAGGCAAGAGCGTTAGAGGATGCAAATATATGAGACGAGTCAAGAGAGAGCATACGAAAAAATTATGTACATACATATTTGTGTAACAGTTACGTACGTACATACTAATGTTTAAGGCTTTATTGTTATACAACTTATATTACAAGGGTTTTACCGAACAATTTGGTTAAAAAAAAAGGTTTGTCAGACATACATAAAGTTTTAACTAAAATTTATAGCAAAATCGTAACACAAGCATGCGTTGATGGACTCTGTGCTAGGAAAACAGAGTGAGGGTGTACATATGAATTTGGCCATGCAAAATGTGAGATTTCAAAAATGAAAGTACGTACCAATTTATTTATGAATGGAGTAGAGGGCGATCCAAAATTGAGTAGCCTTGAGGTGGCACTACTATATAGGTCAGGATGATGATGATGTCATTAGGGATATGGGTGTAACTTGGATCCATCACAAGAGTTTTAATGATTTGTTTGGTTAGGGCTCGTAACATGAATGTGGTCCGGATGATTTTTGAAGCGATGTAAAAGGAACCCATCCATTTAATTTTAAACCTTCCCACCTTCCTGTTTAACTTGGAATCAAAAAACAAAACCATATCCTCTATATTTAAAGTAGGGGTCTTGATGTTTTGATCATGCCATCTTTTCTACCACTCTTGCATTGCTTGCGGTATCAAAAAACTTTCATACTTGTGATCTTGTAGATTGTGAAAGCTGTCCAAATGATGTCCCAAAGATTCATGGGGCAGGATTCGATGTTGTTTGTTAATCTGAGACTCAAGACTACTAATCCCAAGGGTGGAATAGCTTCTAATTTGAATGCTAATTTAAAAGAGCATAAATCCTGTTGCCACCCCAAAGAACTATAGGTATATAGTGGTTGCAATTTGCAAAATCGTAATTAATAAGTTTTTGAAAAATTCATAACAAAAGCTTACTAGTAAATTTTGTGAGTCCATTTGCTTAGGGGCAATACAAAGAACTCACTTTATGCCGAATTTAAAAGTGATCAACAATGATTTCTATGAGAAGGTTCATAATATGAGTTCCTTGATAAGACGCTACTCTTTAATGATAATTTGAATTGGGAGAACAAGTGAGACAAGATATGTACTATTGTTAATGCATTCACATGTTTAGGTGAACAAGCTATAGCCCATTTAGTAGCGGAGTTAGTACAATTTAGAATACACAAATTTCTAGTGTTAGTGGTATTCAAAGAGATCGAGCTAATGAAATCTAGAACCCAGTTTCAGAAGGGTTCTAATGGAAAAATAGGTTGTAATGTGAACAGCTTGTGTAACAGAGGCTCTCCCAATCTTTGACAAGTGTCACAAGTAGAACTATATGCCAAATGTCTTTTTGAATCACAAGCCACCTATCACTCTAGCACAATGGCAAGTACCAACGTGAAGAGATCCACCTCATAATTCTCAATTCGTGGAGACGTGAGGACTAGTATGAAGACTATGAGCAAGTGATGGCACGAGTGCATGAGTGAGAAGCACACTAGCATGCACACACATACACACACATGCGCACACAAGGCAAAAACAAAGAGAGGAACAAAGGAGTAACTTCCATTACAAAAGAGTTCTCATAAAAAGCTCAAATCTACAACAACCTAACCTCCAAAATGAGCTCTCTAGCTCTTTTTATGGTTTTTGACTAGCTTTTGGCCCTATCCAGACCTATGTCTGGCTTAGCTAAAAATTAGGTTCCAGGGCTTCTTTGACTGCTCAAACGAAGTCTAAAAATTATGAAAATTGGTATATAGCTACTTCTAATACTCCTAAAGCTCAATGACTCCATGGCTTGCAAAAAATGGAGTAGGAATAACAAAAAATGGAATTTACAATGGTGAGAAGTGACTGAAATCACTATCTGGGAAATATTGCTTCATGAAAAATTATAGGGCCTATTTTCCAGATCTCTGTTGATTGCTTTGCCTACTTGGTCCTTCTCTTTGCTCTGACTCTTTTCGTTGGCTTCCTTGTCTTGTAAGTCCTTGAGTGCCCTGACTGCTACCAACACCCCCCCTCTTTCGCATCTATCGTCCCTAACAGACTCTTGTTTCTGGGAGTGTTGGATGTAATATTCCACAACGTGAGTGGTAAGCAAATGTTCCTGAATGCATAGTCCTTTGGCCAAGTTTGTCATCATGCGATCCCAATCAATTGGACCTAGGATGTCCGGATATGGCAGACATAAATGACCTGCATGGATGGCTTGTTCCACCGCGAATAGATATAGCAAATGTGTTGTTCAGGGAATGAAAATTTCATAATGATATTCCCAAAACCCGGTGGAGAACATTTCTTCAAAAATATGCTTGTAGCAAGCAGGTAGGTACTTGATGCATGCATGCCATGCAAAAATTATGTTTATGGAGGGGGTCTGGCTCATGTCGTAGACTAAATCCTTGTTACCTTGAGAAAATCCGGGGGTGGAGATGTATGGAGTCTGGACCTTTCGAAAGGTTTTGAAGACGATTGTCATGGGCTCAAATATGTTCATACACATCTTTGTTGCTATGTCAAGCACATTCTTTAAGCATGTAGACTAGTGGTGAATGGTGGATATCATGTATGCTACGGTTGGTGGCCCTCGAGGTGGAGCAAAATATGGATAGTTGACCCAAGCATAGCATTCTTTATTGTTGCGTACTTTGATTGCAAAAGCTTGCCATGATCTGCGACGGACCATTGGGCAATAGCATGGGTTATACTTGATGTACAGTGGCATGGTGGCCCAGGTACTCATCATCTTAGGGTAGTCAATTAGTAGTCATTCACACCAATTAGGTTGGAAGATGGAGCCACCACGTGCATCTTCCGGTAAGTCATCCGGCTCAAATTGAGTGGCAAATGTGGGCTCCTTCCCTTTATGCCTTTTGATTTCTACATTATAGTCATGTAGCAAGACAAAGTCAGGCATGTATTGTGGTTCTGATGTTGTGATCAACCATTGGTGGGATAGGTGCTGAAAGTAAGAAGATCTAAGAACAGTTTCTTTCAGATTTGTGAGGGATTGAATTTGCTTTATGACACGATCGTCATGTGTTTTTCCCACTCTCTCAACCCATTTGAGCCAATCGGGAACTTCAATTTCCAAAGTGTCTTGTCCCTCCTCGGTAACTCGATCGCCGGGTACTGGCATCAGCTCGTATGGTTCTTCGTAGCTTTCATCGACAGGAATTTCCACCAGTGTGTCAGGTTCTGGTTCTTCAACTGGAGAGGGTGGTCTTTCATTTGGTAAGAGACGTGCTTGTAGTTCTGCCATGGCCTATCTCTACTCTTGTCCCCTTGAGCTCCATGAGCGTGGGATGTTCCAGCTCCTTGGTGACCATAAGAGGCATTAGATATTGGTTGGCAAAAAACAAATTCACCCTTCTAAGTGTAGGCACGCCTACCATGCTCTATGACCACAAAGATCCTTTCTGAAGTATTGTCTAAATAGGTCACTTTTTCTGGGCTATCAGGATCTTTAAACTCATAGATTGTGAGCATTCCTACTTCATTAGGTTGTTCAAGATTATACTTCCAAAAAGCTTCATCAGCCTCTCAGTTTAAGTGTAGATCTATGCTCTTATTATCCTAGGGAACCCACTCTGGAGTGATTATTCTAGTCAAGACTGATTTGCCTCGGGGAGTTGTAGGCTCTCTTCCTAAGTTCCCTTGCTCTATGTCACCTATGTCTATCTCTGGAATCACATTACCAAATTCATTTGTTCTATCCGGTTGGTTGGTGACTACCTACATTGTTCCCTCCTTATCAAGGTATGCACCATTCTCAAATTTGACGACTGGATGTTCTAGTCCAATGGGTTGATCTGGGTTTTAATCTGGACAACAGATCCTCTCAGACCGTCCTCATAGATGTGGCACCTAATCAGTTGGTCGTAAGGTATTCAAGTTGGGTTTTGTAAGAACCTTCGGGTTTCTCTAAGTAAACCACACTTGAAATTCCTGTGGGTGTCTCCATACCATAGGACATCTCCGATTCACTAGTTTTAGAGCTAGGGTAGTGTGGATAATTGCTCAACTGCTAAGCCCAAGACCTAGCTGTGTGATTGACACTACCCTCTGAAGACCTAAGGCTTTGTCTATCTCTCCCTAGATGTCTTCGTGATCTAAGGTTCATATGCCTAAGTGAACAACCCCAATTTTCCCCAAGTACAACCTCGTTGGTGAGTTCTTTTGTAATAGTCACTCATTCTTTTTAATTTTCTTAGGATGTCACTTCTTGTCCAATCAATCTTCGTCACAAGGAACACTTGGGTTTTATTGTACTTGGAATTAATGTTTTGGATAAAGACTTGAAGTCAAAGGATGAAGAAAAGATTAACAGTTGAAGATTGAAGATAGAGTATGTTCAGGAAATGAAGACTTGTATACATATGTACATTAATTTGTAGTTAACTCACTTATACCTTTTATATGGTCATGAACTTGTACATATATGCCCATATATACAAGTAGAAAGTCGGGGCAAGTATGAGAGAGCATGAGATAAGAAGAATTAGATGTTGGAAGAGTTATTAGACACTTTAGAAGTAAAGGAGATCTCTCTCATCATTCTGTTGTAAAATTTTCAGAGAAGAAGAAAAATTGTGCCCGATCTTTTGCTAAGTACTCCTTCTGTGTTTAATCTTTTGTGAAATATTTTTGTACAAGTCTAAGTCTATAGTTGATAGACCTCTGTACAAGTTTTTAGATCCTAATTGTGATCAAGCTAACGCAATTGAGAGTAGGAACATTTACATGTGAATGTGAAGAAGTGAAGTTGCAACAGGTGCAAAATTTTATGCTAATGTTTTGGTCAGTTCTCCTTCCACAATGTAAAGTTTTGAGCAAACAAGCACTCATTCTTTAAGTTGGAAGGTAAGCTACCTATGACTAAAAGTATTTGAATAAACGGGTTGTAGTTTGAGAGAAATATGTATTAAAAGTGACAGGTGTAAAAGTCGACTATAAAGAACTATAGTTTTAGACATATGTGGATTGTTTGAATCATTTCTCAAGATCTATTGACTCTTTTGCAATGATTTAACTTGAAGAAGGTGTGCAATCTATAGACAACACCTTGTGTAAAGTTTCATAAGAAAATTTACACCTTTGATTAGTCAATGAGTGAGTTATGTGCATGAAACTTTTTTGAGTAGAGAATTTCTTCACAAATAGTTCAAAATTTGATAATCTGGTATTGGTCCTTCAAATTGGTAAAGGTTTTGAGTTGTTCTTGATATAGAGGTGCTCTAACCTCAAGGATAGCTTGTTCTTTTGGATATTAACAGTCTCCATCAGTGGTATCAGAGTAGGAATCATCAAAATAGAAGAAAGGAGGACCCCAACTACTGCAGTCATACAAAAATCAACAATTGAAGGTTCAAAAGGTGAAAGCTTTAAGAGAGAGCTTGAAAAGGAGACTAGAAGCTATCAAGAAGATCAAAAGGAACTTCATTCGAAGTAAAGGTACACTTATTCCTCATAAAGCTTGAAGATCTTAATACACAGGTGAAGAAAGGATGGGAGATTCTCTTCAGATAGAGAAACTAGATAGAGAAAACTATCCAGCTTGGTCTATGAGGATGGAAGCTCATCTCATGAGCAAAGACTTGATAGGTCACATCATAGGTGAAGAAGAAAAACCACAATTCATAGATCCTAGTGTTCCAACTAGGGATGAACTCTCATATTTGAAGACTTGGAGAAGAAGGATGCTCAAGCAAGGAACATTATCTACATGGGAGTTAATGACTACTTGCTACCTCATATTAGAGAACTTGAAAGTGCAAGTGACATATGGAATGCTTTGAAGGAGCATTTCCAAAACACTACAAAGTCAAGGAAGGCATCTTTGTGGGAAGAATTTACCACATTCAAGAAGACGGCCTCTCAATCCATTTCTGATTATGTAACAAGGATGAAGGACATTGCAGATGCATTAGGAGCAGTTGATGAAGATATTGAGGAGGATAAATTGGTAAGGCAAATCCTCACAGGTTTGAGAGGAGATGAGAAATGGAAGCCATTCATTTTGACTACTGAATTATCACTAGATCATTTCACTCTTGATTTAAATAAGTTGCTAGGACACATGCTAACTTTTGAGCAAGATGTCAAAGGTGATGGTGATAAGAGTGCAGGTCAAGCAATGTATTCAAAGGATAAGAAGAAGAATAGCAAAGGAAAACAACAAGTAAATGAAGAAGAAGGTACAACTAACCAAGCTAACTTCCTAAGAGGAAGAGGAGGTGGAAGCATCATGTGCAAAAGAAATAGCATCATAGAGGGTCATGGGACGTAGTGTATTAAGCTTGGCTCGGTTTCCCATCTTGTTACTTCCGTTGCAAGGTATCTTCAAGAACCGTTTCAAGCGAATTAATAAGTAGTAGTCATTGCCAAAAACATTCAGTGTAAGTAGACACAATATCTCCATCTTTCCATCCAAAAGTTTTCCATGATTAACAAGCATGTAAGTGGAACTAGGGAGGAAGGAAGGACTCATTGATCTTTTCTTGAAATGCAATCCATGTAGTGGGGCGATCGGTGCTATGCCGCAAAACATTCCACCATAACTAGGCTTTACCCACTAAATAATTAGTAACAAATTTCACTTTCTCAATTTGAGAATACGATTCATCAGAATAAAAAACATCAAATTGGGATATCCATGAAAGAAGAAATTCGCCATCCTTTCACCCATCGAATCGTGAAAATTGGAAATTTTTGCACCAACCTTGGACTGTGTGTCATTCTTGAGCAATTATAATGGCCTTCACCACCCTAACTAGGGAATTTCCATCACTCTCTAGTTGTTGGAATGTAGCATCACATTCTTTTATCTCATTCTGAGCATGTTGGAGTTTGTGCCACAAAAGCTCCAATTGTTGCTCAATCGATACCTCGGGTAGGGATGATGTACCAAAATCCTCAGTATTATGGGTAGGGTCCATGGCCTTATATAGAACCAAAATCTAGGACTAAGCATGTGAAAAGAATTTTGACAATAGTGTATATAAAAAAATAAATAAATAAATAAAATAAATGAGAGTATTTGATAAATAAATAAATAAAGGGAAGAGAGTGTTAAATAAATAAGGTGAAGAGAGTGTTAAAAGTTATAATAAATATCGATTAAAAGGAATGGGGTATCAATAAGTGAAAATAGGCCAGTGGATAATGCATATCTCTTGTAAGTGTAAGGTTGTGGGTTCAAATCTCCTACATGTTAAATAAGGAACTAAGTAAGCTAACTAGAGAAATAAGTAGGCTAACTAGGGAAATAAGGAAGCTCTTATTGCCACTCATAAGTTAGAATTAATTCATGCATAGCCAACGGCTTCCAATGGAAGCAAAGGGAACCAAAAGAACCATGAGTGCCACAAAAGCCAAAGATGTCAAAGTTATGTCATAGTTCTATGCCTCAGTTGATGCCTAGGAATAATCGAATGGATAACCGAATTGCTTAACAAACTTGATAAATGAACTTGATAAAAAAATTTGATAAACAAACTTGATAAATGAACTTGATAACCAAACTGAACTCGAATAGTGAATAATGCACAGGGATCATAGGGAGTACATGGAGTACAGTGAGCGCAGTGAACATAGTGAGCATAGTGAGTACAATGAGCACAGTGAGCATAGTGAGCACAGTGAGCATAGTGAGCATAGTGAGTACAGTGTCATAGTGAGCATAGTGCATAGTGTGACAGGAGCATAGTGCACATTAACAAATTCAAAAAATAAAAATAAGAAAAACACATTGATGAACCAAAAACAAACAAACTTGATAAACAAAAACCTGGATTGGATGACCAAAATGGATGTCGAATCACGAGCGAATGCCACAAATCATGACTAGATGTTGATACGTACACTTCCGTAGATGTGCCTTGGCTCTCATACCACTATTGGCCAGATCTTCTAGACGCACGTACGTAGAGATAGTACAGAAAGGAAATCTCACAAAAGTACTCATAGAATATAGAGAGATAAGAGACTCGACACAAGATTGGTTACAATATCCCCCCACTCTTTCATTTTCAATTATCATTCAAAACTTTAGTGGCATTCACATTATTATACTCATCTTTCTCATCAAACCTTTCTCTTGAGAGCATGTCAACAACAAGATTATGCTTACTTGCAATGTGAATGAATTTGAGATTGACGAACTTTATGTTTTTATTTGTGGATACTTCTTTTGTCTATCATGAAGAATTTTTGCACAGAAATGAATAGCATATCTCTTCCCATCATCATCATCTTCTCCTATCACCCAACGTATGCCAATGGGGCTTGTATCAACAATTAGGATTATAGGCTTACCATTATTGTAATTTGCTTTCCTCGAGACTGGAGCTTGAAGTAATAATCCGTTGAGCTTCCTCATAAGACTTGAATGATGATTTTTCCAAAAAAAAATTTGGTGCTTTCTCAATAATTCTTAAAAATCATTAGCAACATGAGCATAATGAGGAATCCAAATAGAGTAGAATACACAAGCATAAAGAAAACACCTCACCTCATTAATTGATGTGCATACCTTAGGAATTCTACTAATGGCTTCTACCTTTGGAGGGTAGGGCCTACTTCCATAGTAGCCACATAAGTGACCTACAATAAGTACTTCATTCACACCAAACACTGATTTCTCTCCTAAAAATGTTAGTCCAACTTCCTCAAACCTTTTCATAATGTTTTTGCAATCATCAATATGATCAAGCACAAATTTTCTACATCCATTTTCACATAATGTAACATTCTTTTCACTCTAAAGGCATCCTATTATGGGAATGTGATCAAGAAAAGGTTGAGTAGTTTTAGGAATAAAATCATGGAAAGTAGTGTTCATGCCATTCATCATATGAACTACAGAATTAGTAGCCCCTTGAGGCAATGTACACATTCTTACAAACCCAATTGGAGTTTTCATGGTGGTGATGTCTCTACTTTCCAAGGCAAGTTGAAATTGATCATACCCTTAATAGAGATCACCCATAGACTATATAGAATGTCCTGCAAAAGCCTCAATAAAATCAGCAACCATAGGACCAATACCAATATTTCTAATAGTAACCTTATTCGTAGGTTGCAAAATTGAATGAAAGTGTACTTACAATTCGTTTTTGGTATAGTGAACCACCTATTAGAATATGGTGCAAATGAGGGCGCAAGGATATTCATGCTTACTTTTTCTTTCAACAACCTTACCAAATCACCAATATGAGCTTTGGGGACAAGAATAGAATGAATGTTCAAAGGAAAATGTAGGATAGTAAAAATAATCATGGGTGGAAGAACTTTAGGGTCAACACATCCTATATCACTTGCTTTCATTGAAAATGCTTTCCCATGGTTAAAAATCATTCTTTTAAATCTCTCAATCTGACATGGAAACAAAAAAATCATCTTTTCCAAATTTTTTTAATTCAATGGAATCATGAAAAAATATATGCCCAGTTTTAGACTTATCTCTCAAGGGTATTTCATCACACAAAATTCTCATTTTATCATTACTATCACAAGGAATTGGTTGGGAAATTTGTTTTACCTTTTTATCAATGGTTTTGTATTTTGTCTCAATAATGGGCTCAAGCCTCAAACTCAAACATGTTTTTATTTTTATTTTCAAAAAATTGATGAATGGTTTCAATCATTTCAATGGAAGGAACATTTACAACCTTTGGAATCTTCAAGCAATGATGCTTCTAGTTCTAGAAGAGTGTCATTACATGAAATGCATTCAACAACTCCTTCAATGATCTTTCTCTATCAATTCGTCAATCATGTCTCTTCTCATTATTCCCAAAAAATCTTCTAAAGTCATGGAAACATTACTCTTCATAATGTTTTCATTGAATATGTTTTTTAAATCAATATTTCTCTCTAATTCAGACATGATTTTGAAGCTAGGATTTTTCTTAGCTACCCTCTTAACCTATTCTTGAACTAACTCTTTTTCAGTTTGCCTAGTTATTCCTCTATTTTCCTAATCCCATTTTTCCTTCCTTTCTTCTTTACTAAATATGTGTGCATAAACAGAATAGTATAAACCTTCATTAGAAGTTCCTTTAATGTAACTTAGCACTATGATTTTTCCAAAAGAATTTATGGTGCTTTCTCAATAATTGATACAAATCATTAGCAACATGACCATAATGAGGAATCCAAATAGAGTAGAATACACAAGTACCAAAAAAACGCCTCACCTCATTAACTGATGTGCATACCTCAGGGATTCTACTAATGGCTTCTACCTTTTGAGGGTAGGGCCTACTTCCATAGTAGCCACATAAGTGACCTACAATAAGTACTTCATTCACACAAAACATTGATTTCTCTCCTAAAAATTTTAGTCCAACTTCCTCAAACCTTTTCAAAGTGTTTTTGCAATCATCAATATGATCAAGCACAAATTTTGTACATCCACTTTCACATAATGTAACATTCCTTTCACTCTAAAAGCATCCTTTAATGGGAATGTGATCAAGAAAAGGTTGAGTAGTTTTAGGAATAAAATCATGCAAAGCAGTGTTCATGGCATTCATCATATGAACTACAGAATTAAAATCCCCTTGAGGCAATGTACACATTCTTACCAACCCAATTGGAGTCTTCATGGTGTTGATGTCTCTACTTTCCAAGGCAAGTTGCAATTCATCATACCTTGAATAAAGATAACCCATAGAATATATAGAATGTTTTGCAAAAGCCTCAACAAAATCATCAACCACAGGACCAATACCAACATTTCTAATAGTAACCTTATTCAGAGGTTTCAAAATTGAATGAACCTTTACTTACCATTCTTCTTTGGTATGGTGAACCACCTTTTAGAATATGGTGCAAATGAGGGTGCAAGGATATTCATGCTTACTTTTTCTTTCAACAGCTTTACCAAATCACCAATATGAGCTTTGGGGACAAGAATAGAATGAATGTTCCAAGGAAAATGTAGGATAGTAAAAATAATCATTGGTGGAACAACTTTATGGTCAACACGTCCTATATCACTTGTTTTCATTGAAGATGCTTTCTGGGAGTTAGAAATCATTCTTTTAAATCTCTCAACCTCACATGGAAACAAAAAAATCATCTTTTCGAAACTTTTTTATTTCAATAGAATCATGAGAAAATATATGCCCAATTTTAGATTATCTCTCAAGGGTATTTCATCACACACAATTCTCATTTTATCATTACTATCACAAGGAAGTGGTTGGACAATTTGTTTTACCTTTCTATCAATGGTTTTGTATTTTGTCTCAATAATGGGCTCAAGCCTCAAACTCAAACATGTTTTTATTTTTATTTTCAAAAAAATGATGAATGGTTTCAAACATTTCAATGGAAGGAACATTTCAACCTTTGGAATCTTCAAGCAATGATGCTTCTAGTTCTAGAAGAGTGTCATTATATGAAATGCATTCAACAACTCCTTCTACTGATTTCATCTTTCTCTATCAATTCATGATACTTCCAATCTTTTTCTTTCTTTTTAATGAGGTTTTTAAGTGGTTTCCTTTGGTTTTTCTTCGTAGAGAAGAAAATCCCTCCAATAGATGAACAATATGATGAATCAGTTTTAATACAATTATTGAGAAAGACATTATGCATGCATGCACTCACATCGTCCTGCTTAATGGGAGCACTCAAGGAAAATCTTGGGCAACATGAAGCAAGGGGTCCTTTCTTAATGATATTCTATTTCTAGTATGATTCACACATATAGTCATGAATTGTATGCCTTCATGCTATCATGTGATCTTATCCTAGCAAATGCACTACCATCATCCATTACTTTGGTTTTCATTCTTGACTCACTAATAAATGGTTGTCTTAGAATGATAGGGTTTGTGCAATCCTCATAACAAAGAAATGGTTTTCATTTTTAACATCTCCTATCATTACAGGAACATTTGCACATGCACCATGAAGACAACCAGTTTCACCATTAACGGCCTTCATTTTCCAACTGTGTTCCTTATCTATGGGCCATTTTGCATGATTGTAAAGATGCTTTGACACTATGTAGATTTTTGAACCTAATCAATGAAGGAACACATGGATCTTCATTACCCATTTTTATCAGAGTTTTTGTTGTGCCACAAGCCCAAAAGGTCTCTGAAGTTTGTGGTTCTCCTTTATGTCTTGAGTGGTCACCTACAATAGGACCAAGAAAGCTTTTATTACATGATACCAATTCATCCTTCAAATTCAAGTTACTTACCTTAAGATGATCACCTTGAAGTGCCTCAATGTTTTGATGCTTCCTCCTCAAATTATTAATGAATTCATCAATCATGTCTCTTTTCATTATTCCCAAAAATTCTTCTAAAGTCATGGAAACCTCACTCTTCATAATGTTTTCATTCAATACTTTTTTTAAAATCAATATTTATCTCTAATTGAGACATGAGTTTGTAGCTAGGATTCTTCTTAGCTAAACTTTTAACCTTCTCTTAAACTAACTCTTTTTGAGTTTGCCTAGTTATTCCTCTATTTTCCTAATCCCATTTTTTCTTCCTTTCTTCGTCACTAAATATGTGTGCATAAACAAAAAAAGAATTGATGGGTACATTCCAACTAGTTTGTTTCCTTATTTGGTTTCCTATTGCACTAAGAGTATCATGTGTTAGTTGTTGTTTTGTAGCTTAGATCCATCTAGACTCTTGGTTAACATATTTGCTACCTGTTCTTTTGTTGGAATAAACGTGACTTCAATTTCTTTATCAAGTGCCTTTTTCCCTCAAGAAATGATATTGAATCTCAATATGTTTAGTACTGGCATGAAAAATAGGGTTAGTTGCCAAGTAAAGTGAACTCATGTTTTCACCATGTATAATTGGGATACCCTGATCAACTCCAAGACTCTTCATAAAATTCTTCATCCATACAACTTCTTTTGCTGCTTCTACCATTCGTTTATACTCAGCTTTTGTGGATGACAAAGAAATTGTGTGTTGCTTCTTTGAACACCATGAGAGTAGATCATCTATCATCTATACTACATGGCCAATTCGCATCACTAAACACTTTGATTCTAGTGTTAGAAATGAACCCATAGTACAAACATTCATTACTAGAAGTTCCTTTAATGTATCTTAGTACTCTTTGTTCTCCAAGCCAATGAGTTTTCTCTGGACAATGCATGAATAATGATAAAAGACCAACTGCATATGAAAGATCTAGTCTTGTCAAGGTAGCATAAATCAGACTTCCTACCAAACTTTGATAAATCTTCATAGCTTTGAATTCTTAACCTCCATACCTGATCAACTTATGATTTACCTGCAATGGGGTTGTTGAAGTTCTACAATTTTCCATGTTGAACTTTAATAGAAGATTCTTCAAATACCTTTCTTGTGTAACATACACCCCATGTCGAGTGTAAATGATTTCCATGCCTAGGAAATAGGATAAATTTCCCAAGTCACTTATCTTGAACTCCTTCTCCATTTGCTTCTTGAGATTTTGGATTCCTTTGGTATATGTACCTATAAGTATAATATCATCAACACAGATACAAATGTATATGTACCCATCTTCACTTGCTTTCACTAGCAAGCTACTATCTACCTTTGAAGCCTGATATCCAAGTTCATTTAAGAACTTCACAAGTGTGTAGCTCCAAGCCCTTGGGGCTTGCTTCAAACCATACAAAGCTCTTTTGAGCTTATACACAATCTGGTCCATTTGGATCTTTGAAACACTGTGGTTGCTCCATGTATACTTGGTCTACAATATATCCATTTAGAAAAGCATTTTTAACATCCAATTGTGATAGATTCCATCCTTTGCAAGTCATAATAGCTATTAGTGTTCTAATAGTTGACATTTTAGCCACTGGACTATATGTTTCATCATAGGCCACACCTTGTGTCTGAGCATATCCTTTGACCACTAGTCTAGCTTTATATCTAGACACCTTTCCATCTGCAAATCTTTTTGTTTTAAATACCCTTCTACATCCAATTACCTTTTGATTCCTTGGTCTAGGTAACAGGTCCCATGTATCATTCTCAAATAGAGCATCATGATCCTTTGTCATTGGTTTTTCCCAATTCACTTTACCTTTAGCTTCTACATATGTTGATGGATCTTCATCTATCTTCAATATGTATGCATAATCTTTGGTTGTGATGTAAGAAGTGTCATAGCTATACCTTATAGGTTATAGGTTGCTTTCTTTCTCTTGATGACCTTCTTATTTGCATTCCTTGAAATCCTTGCCTCATCATTCTTTGGATCAAATCTTGCTCTATATATCTTCAAGGAGAAACTTACAAACATTTTTCAGTAGTTTTAGTATGTAAATGTAATCCCAAAAAATTATGCTTTATTTACAAAGAATGGAAGAAATTTGCTAATGTTCTTACCTGAAACTCAGCTTTCTCCTTCACAATGGAATCAAGCATTAACAACATATGATTGTTCCTATTTTGAAGTGCTAGGAATTGTGTAAAGTAGTTTTGTAGGTTACCCCCAAAAGTCTCCATCATCCTTCTTTGGTTGTCTCCTTGGATGTCTCTTTGGTTGTCTTGAAAGGCTTTATTTCAAATGCTTCTAGTGCTTACCATTCAAAGCACAAATCAATGTTTGAAGCAAATGACCTATGAATCACTTTCTTACTCTCTTTCTTCTCTCTTCTCATTCTCTCTCTCTACACTCTTCTCTCTACTCTCCCTCTCTTCACTCTCTCTTTTCACTCTCTTTCCTTTCTCTCACCTCTCACTCTTTTCACTCTCTTTCCTTTCTCTCACCTCTCCCATTTCACTCTCTCTTTCCTTTCTCTCACCTCTCCCATTTCACTCTCTCTTCTCACTTTTCACTCTTTCTCTCTTTCTCTCTCAATCTCTTCTTTCTTTTCTCTCACTCTCTCACTTCTTTCTCACTTCTCACTCTTCACTTTTTTCTTTCTCTTTCTCACTTTCTCCCTCTTTCCTCTCTCTCTCTTCTCTTTCCTCTCTCTCTCTTCTCTTTGCTCTCTCTCTTCTCTTTGCTCTCTCTCTCTCTCTCTCTCTCTCTCTCTCTCTCTCTCTCTCTCTCTCTCTCTCTCTCTCTCTCTCTCTCTCTCTCTCTCTCTCTCTCTCTCTCTCTCTCTCTCTCTCTCTCTCTCTCTCTCTCTCTCTCTCTCTCTCTCTCTCTCTCTCTCTCTCTCTCTCTCCCCTTTCTCTATCTTCTCTCTTTCTTCTTTCTTATCTCTCTCTTCACTTTCTTTCTTTTCCCCCTCTCTCTTCTCTCTTATCTTCTTTCTTACTGTTTCTCACTCTCACTCTCTATCTTCAACTTTTCTTCTTTCTCACTCTTTCTCATTACACTCTCTCTCTTTCTCTTTCCCCCTTCTCTCTCTCTCTCTCTCTCTCTCTCTCTCTCTCTCTCTCTCTCTCTCTCTCTCTCTCTCTCTCTCTCTCTCTCTCTCTCTCTCTCTCTCTCTCTCTCTCTCTCTCTCTCTCTCTCTCTCTCTCTCTCTCTCTCTCTCTCTCTCTCTTTTCTCTCTTTTATTTTATCTCTCTTCTCTCACTTTCTCTCTCTTGGTTCTCTCTTTTTCTTCAATTTCTCTCTTTGTCTCCCTTCACTCTGTCTCTTTCTTCACTCTCTCTTTCTATTTCACTCTACTTTCTCTCTTCTCCATTTCTTCTCTCTCTCTCTCTCTCTCTCTCTCTCTCTCTCTCTCTCTCTCTCTCTCTCTCTCTCTCTCTCTCTCTATATATATATATATATATATATATATATATATATATATATATATATATATATATATATATATATATATATATATATATATATATATATATATATATATATATATATATATATATATTCTCTTTGTCTCTCTTCTCTCTTGCCCTTTTTCTCTTCTAACAGAATACCATCAACCGAAAAGAAGCTGCTTTTCACTTAACGATGATAACATAGACCAAATATCTTTTGAGAGTGTTGGTTAATTTTATTTGAATGGACCTTTCACAGAATGAATCCTACATCAATCTTTAAACGCTTTGTTTGGACCATTCAAAGATGAAAAGCTTTAAGAAATGTTCGGGTCTTTTGGTCTGCACTCTTATGGATTTTGGTTGGTGATCTTCAAGTCTTTGCACAATATGAGTCGTTTTCATAGAATGTTAGATTTTGGTTGGTGATCTTCAACTCTTTGCACAGTATGAGTCGTGAGTGTTAAGATCAAGTAGAGCAGAAGTTCATGCATAAGCCAAAATTATATGAAGCTGCATTTTCTTGAAGACCCGACAATAATCACATAACTTTTATTTTCGTAAGGCAAAACTGACAGTTATTCGATTAAGAAGAGCTATGCCACTGCATTTTCTTGTAAATGATTATTGCTGGAACTGTATTTCTTGTAAACGATATCGCTGGAACTTTTCAGACGGCCGTTGATGAATACATTGAACTTTTGGTCAAATTCATAGATAATTTGATAAGACTTTTACTAACGGATTAAGGTCAATAAATTTGTATTACTTTCGTCCGAATCGGCTGAACCACATGATCACACAAAACAACAAGAAAAACTGAACGAGCTCCTTTTTCTGGATCAGCGGATCGGCTGTATTGACGTTGCATAGCGGATCAGCGGCTTCAAATGGAGGTTGTTGTTGCTGCTTTTCCTTCGGATGAAAACAACGATCCCCAATATTAGAGCGCTTACTCTACGAGTCCAGCAGAATGAGAAAAACTTGAAGATATAATTTAGCATTCATATAGTGGGACAGTAGTGATCTCATGAGATCGGAATCATTATAGCTAGACGACTCATGCAGTGAAATAAATGATTATATTTCTTACGAATGTCAATATGAACAATGGATTGAATGATTATATTTCTTACGAATGTCAAACAATGGATTGAATGATTATATTTCGTAAGCGTCTATCAAATCCTTAGAGTCACACACTTTCTTCTACAAATGTAGGACTTATTTTGACACAAACCGGCATCCAAAATGTTTCAGCCCAAATTCTTTTTTGCTACAGTCATATTGTACAGTCATAATGTACAACATATTCTACTATCATAATGTACAACCACTGTGGCTATTTGTATTCTTTCCCTTTATTTTGCATTTCAAAACTATTCGGACTAACATTCTGGCTCACAACACCTGATGCATTCACAATTTCAACATTACTTTCGCAGAGCTACATGCTGTGTGACGTTCAAAAATGATTTGAAATGGTCACTCTACAAGTATTTGGGAAGAAAGTTATTCAAGGTAGAAGAACTTCACAAATAAAACAGCAGACAAAGACTTCTCTGGAAATGCATAAAACGAAGAAATCAGCAAATGATTTGAAACAATTTTCTACAGATCGTCATTTTCACTTCACCGGTTGCAGTGTGAAAAGCCATTCAAATATGAAACTCGATGGTTTTCAGTCAACACTGGACCCACGAATCTTATCAGGTCTTCTTGTTGTTATGAAATTCCACACCTGTTGTAGTTAAGGATCAGAGACGCATTGAGGTAATGAAGAAGCAGTCAATTGTGAATGCAACTCGGCCATCAAATGAGCACTTCACGGAATAGAGGAAGCATAATAGAGGAAATCTCATTATTTGAAAGGCGATGCCACCACAAAGGTATGCGTCTGCAATGGTTTGCGGATACACAACTAGAAATGTTTCGGACTCCTTCTGCACCTCGCCGAGATCCAATGGAAGCTTTGAGCGCTCATAAAGAAAATTCGACTTCACTAAAAGAATGTGGAGCAGTGGCTATGGCTATGGCGCAGCGGAGATACATAGTGAGTGTTCGCAATGTGCCTGCATTTCATTGAAATCTCACACACACACACACACACACATATATATATATATATATATATATATATATATATATATATATATATATATATATATATATATATATATATATATATATATATATATATACCATGTCTTGGGCGTTAAGGAAAAATGTCAGATAAGATAGGTAGGTGTGAAGATAAGCTTGGCACATGTGTTAAACCATCTGAAAAAGTAGACTGACAAAGAGGTTATCTGATAGGAACAAACTCGTGACACACATAGTGACAAAGGTAGTTTCAATTCCCCCTTTTTTTCCTAGCATAGGAAAACAAGTTTGAATACAACATTGGGCATTACAATAAAGCCACCATATTAGGTACCTACAACATTGTGTGTGTTTTCGTTGATGAATCAGAAGTCTTCTCGAGAAAGTTGGTTCATTTCTTGAACTTCTTTGGTCTCCCAAAGTAATTGCTTGGTAAGTGTCCTGTCTTGCCACAAAAGGTGCATTTCCTTTTGCTTAAACAATCTTTGGTGACATGATTAGTCTGTCCACATATGCTATACATTTTGGACATAGCTAGAAATGTAACCTTAGGGTGATCTCGTTTTTTGATCCTTTTCTCTTCTTGTTGCAAAGAGTTTATGACGTCTTCTACAGTTGGAATTGGATCCTTTTCTTTCAAGACAGTAACAATGTTTACAAAGGAGTTGGGGAGGGCCTTTAAAAGTATTGGTATTTTGTCCTCTTCAGGAACAAGACATTCAAGAGAATGCAATTGGGTCACTATACTTTTCATCCTATTTACTAGGGAAGCTATATCCTCATTAGAATTAAGGGATATTCCATACGATTGCATTTTCAGGGTCATTTTGTTGTGCCTGCATGAGCACCGAAGATACTATCCATTGTTTGTCAAGCTTTGTATGCATGTTTTACTTCATCCACATAGTGTATATACGTGTTGTCCACTGCCATGATGATGACTCCATAAGTTTTCTCTTCGTAAATTTGGCATTGTGTCTTAGCTACTTGAGTAAGCTCTTCTATTTCCCATTCGATAGGTGGAACCTTATTGGTGAAAATCCATACATCTTTGCACATTAGGAAGCCTTTCATTTTCATTTGCCATGTGTGAAAATTTGTACCCACAAACTTATATATTCCTTCAAAAGGCATTATGTTGCGAAGGTCTTATTGATATGTATTAACTCAAAAGGTAAGAACTATATACTATGAGTGCTAGGTCAAACCTAGATAAATACGAATTATTACACAACTATAAAAGCTTGGATTTATTTCACAACCTTTTGGTATAGTGGGATTAACTTAGACAGAAGCAATCACTTGCATAGCCTTGGCCTCTTGGTGTGTTTCCATGAGGCAAGAATCATCTGATGCCATGTTAATGAAGCCAGCTTATAGCTTGGCAGATGTGACCTAGAGGATATATGAAGACGTCTTGCTGTCAATGAGGATATAAGCCCTCATTCAATTAGATGAACAATAAATGATGAAGCAAATTGCCTGTCTATATGAACATATTTGGTAATATGAAGAAATGCATCATGGGAATTCACACATCCATCCACGAGCATCAGAACGCTATCCGGAAGGCATTCACAACAATGCAAGCGAATACTTTTTGGTTCTTATTATAAATAGCCATCTTCTAGTACCCAACAAACGATTTGAAGAGTAGATAGAGATATGTGGTGATGGCCTCCTATCGATATGTGCAGGAGCTTTTGGCGGAGTCCTGCTGACGTGGGGAGGCGGACTGAGCACAGAGAGTGGAGGATGCTTCTTGCTTATACAGTTGAAATATGATGTAGGTGATCCATCGATGGATTGATTCGTTGTGCTATTGCACTATTAGAGTAGTTATGCGACATCGAACTCGAGCATTTGTAGAATCATGGTACATTCTTTACTTCCGACCATCAAGGAAATCATCAAATCAGAGCACGGAGTAGGTCTCTCTGTCACTACTCCATCTCTCCACTTCCCACTTGTTTGAGTAGCTCCATACCTAAGGAAACACCTTGTAGCAATAACCGAGGAGGAAACCAGAGAGACAACATCATCTCTACTTCTCACAAGCCAAAAGCAATGCCATGTTCCTATTGTGTTTCGCAGACATGACATTCGAGGCTGACATAACTGTATTTTGAAAAGCCTTATAGATAGCGTGGCCACATTCAAGCGCCCCCAACATCCACTATGGCATAGGCAAGAAGCTCTAGGAAGCCTACCCTAGAACGAACACTTTATCAGTAGCTATAGCTATTGTTTTACTATGCTAAGACAGAAGACCTTGCTCGCCACATTGGAGCTGGCTTTGATACCACACTAAAAGAATTGTGGAGCAGTTGCTATGGCAATGGCGCAGTGGAGATACACAAAGATTGTTTGCATGGATAAGAAATTAGATGTGCTGCATTTCATTGAAATCATACATATATATATATACATATATATATATATATATATATATATATATATATATATATATATATATATATATATAGATAGATAAGCCATGTCTTGAACATATATATATATATATATATATATATATATATATATATATATATATATATATATATATATATATATATAGATAGATAAGCCATGTCTTGAGGATTAAGGAAAATTTCAGATAAGTAAGTGTGAAGATAAGCTTGGCACATGTGCTAGTAGAAAAGCATCTGAGAAGGTAGACCTGACAAAGAGGTTATCTGATAGGAACGGACTCTTGATGCACAGAGTGACAAAGGTAGTTCCATTTACATTGTTCTAGAAAACAATGGTTGAGGAAGAGCCTGATGCAATGATGAAGTACAATTCAAGAATATCATGGCAGTTGTAGAAGAACCAAGGATCTTTGAGATCACTTCACATGAAGCTTGCCTTCACAAATCTTGACATCTCTATCAGAATTGCCTAAGTTTGCTCCCTTGTGCGAATTGTTGTAAACGAACTTGTTTCCTATTCTTCAGATCTTCCAATATCGGCTGAAGCATCATGAGCTGATCCCTCAGAGTTCTACCTTGCTTGTTATCCAATAACATAGAGCTTCTCTCCCCTAGAATTTTAGCGATCAAAGATAGTTCAGTTTCTATTATATCACTTTCAGTATGAACCTCCTCTATTGGAGGTTGGAGGGTGTGAAGACACTTGGCATTCATGCATCTATTCCATGGAATAAGAAAGTAGAGGTTATATATATATATATATATATATATATATATATATATATATATATATATATATATATATATATATATATATACATACATACATACATACATACATACATACATACATACATACATACATACATACATACATACATACATACATACATACATACATACATACATACATACATACATACATACATACATACATACATACATACATACATACATACATACATACATACATACATACATACATACATACATACATACATACATACATACATACACACACACACATATACATATATGTGGGTTATGTGGTTGAGAGGTGAATCACATGTCCTCTCTCAAGTTTGTTAGCTTTGCATAGTCTTTTTTGCATGTCTCTATATTTGGAATGCCCCCAAAAATAGGGGACATCCTCAAGAAACATGCCCATGTATCATTGGATAGACCTAGTTTTGAGTAGAGAATGGTTATGGGGTTTAGGAGAAACACTTAAATGTAGTTATCCAAAGAATACTATTGAATTTGTTAAAGAAGGAAGTAAATTTTGTATTCAGGGTGAAAGAGATGTACCTAGTACACCTCTTATTTCATGCATGCAGTTAGACACTTTATTTGATTCACATGATGTACATGACATTTATGCTTTATTTGTAGTAGATGCTTATCAGCCTGTTGATGACTTGGGCATTTCAGATGTATCTTTTTTCCAATATAATGTAACTAAGGACAGTTCTTACTATTATTCTTTCTAGCCTAAAAGAGTAGTTAAAAGTTTTAAACAAGTCATGTTTGAATATAAAGATGTCTTTCATGTTGATTTACCCAAAGGATTGCCACCTACTAGGGGAGACATTGACCATGCCATAGACCTAATTGCTAACACTAAACCCATTTGTAAGCCTCCTTATAGACTTACTTTATCTAAGCATCAAGAAGTAGAAAGTCTACAGGATTACTTAGACAAAGGATTCATTAGACCTAGTAATTCCCCATGGGCATCACCAATGCTCCTAGTAAAGAAAAAAGGTGGCTCCATGCAATTTTGTATTGACTATAGGGCATTAAATAAAGTCATTATTAAGAATAGATTTCCAATGCCTAGATTGGATGATCTATTCGATTAGTTACAAGAAGCTCACTAAGCTTGAAATGACATTTGGTTATCATCAGATATCTATATAAGCAGAAGATGTACCTAAGACTTCTTTTAGGACTCAGTACGAACATTATGGGTTTTTAGTGATGCCATTTAGTCTCACTAATGCTCGAGCCACATTCATAACTCTCATGAACAGTGTTTTGAGACCTTATCTAGGTAGGTTTGTAGTTGATTTTCTAGATGATATACTCATCTACAGTAAGTTTGAGGATGCACATTTGGAACACTTATAGTAAGTTTTCCAAGTGTTATGAGAAAATTCCCTTTTTGCTAAAGAGACAAAATGTGAATTTTTTAAACAAGAAGTTCGATATCTTGGCCATATATCTCCAAACATGGAATTCAGAGGGATCCTAAAAAGGTGCGAGCTATTATGGAATGGCCGCACCCTAGAAACAAGAAAGAGTGTCATTATTTGTATGGTGCTAAGGTTACGATAGTGTTTGATCAAGAGAGTATTAAATGGCTCTCTAATCAAACAGACCCTAAAGGTTTTAAGGCCCAACGGAGTAGAGACCCTTCAAGAGTTTGATTATGAGTTTAAGTATAGGAAGGGAAAGTTTAATGTAGTGGTTGATTCACTTAGTCGCATGCCTATGCTCAATAGATTGAGTTTTACTTAGATTACTAGTGAACTACTTGAGACCATTGAAGGGAAGTGTAAGGTAAATCCTCCATATTCAGAGATTTGGGAAGCCATTGAGCAAGGGGATCTTGTAGTATGGGTCTTCATGTGCTGATGAGGGTGTATGGCCACAATCACTATCACAACACCCCCTTTGATCCCATCTATCAGTCATAGCTTCCACCATATTAAATTCCCTGCAAAGGAGACCTCAGAGGGTAGAGTCTAAAGAGTGCCAAGTAGACAATGTTTCCATGTCAAAAATAGGATCATATATCGAGGATATGGTAAGTTGAAGAGGACCCTTATAAGATGTGGCAATACACCGATGGTTCCAATCCATCGCAATATCCACCAAGAAGGAGTGCCATGTTGGTTTGAAGCCTATAGTGGCACTACCACTCCCACGTAGGTGTTGTATGGTGACCCACACATGAGATGCTAAGATACACTTTAGCCTCTTTTGTAGTTTGACCCTATCAAGTTTGATCTCTTGAAGACAAATAAAGTATGGGTTGACATTTTTATCTCAAATCCATTGACCAAACATAGTCTCTCTTGAGGCATCACACAACCCTTGAATACTGTACAAAAGTATAATCATTTACAAAAGGAGGTATATTTTTTGGTCAGGGGTTCCACCTCAAGGGGCATTCTTTGATCCCATGGCCTTGCACCCTGCAATGGAAGCAAGAATTGGGTAGATTTTTGTACAACTCCTATTCAAGAGGGATTCCTTCACCAATGTCAATGTTGATTTTGGTGGGAAGATCTAGGTTAAGGTCCGCTTCAACACAAATCTATGGGTGCCATCTAGCGATGAAAGAGTATGTCATGCCTTCACAGATGAAACCTCCAACACCTTTGTTGGGGACCTACGGGTGACCAGTCGGCATGAAGATATCCCTAATAAACCCATAAAGGAAGTAAGGAAGGTTAGGGAGTTCCACAACAGAAAGCATGGCAGTTTGGACTTGTTCAAGATGAATTATGGGAACCACTTGAAGAGGCATAATGTACTACGCCCCACTGGCCAAGAGCCAACCTACATTGCTTGGAAGTCCATTTCCTCATTCTCAAGAACTATTAGCATGTGGTTGGCTGACTGGAATTGACACTTACAAACTACGAAACCACAAGGGAACCAGTCCTTTTGAAACCATGTCCAATAGCAATAGGCTGATTACACCGCTGTCACTTTGTGTGAAACATGCCTTACTCTTTCACTTATGCTTCAAAAATTGAGATAAACAACACACCCTCTTCAAATTTCCTTTACTCTTCATTTTCTATGGGTTATACATCAAGTCAAACTCTGTAGTTGAACCATGGACCTCACAATCTAGTGTTTTACATCTACACCACAAATCCTTGATTCCCGTTGACTATTGTTAATACCCCATGTGCACTCATCTTAATAGAAAATGAGTCCTTTTGTTAGCACGAGTCTTGTAATAGAGACTTTAGTGACTTGGGACATAGTGTCCTATTTATTTAATATTTTTCTCTTGCTATATTTTCATGACATGTAAAATATTAAAATTCCAATTGATAACTTATCACGTACCACTTGAAAATCGTTTTTGTTGAGTCGTAAAGGAAAATATAAAAAAGTTAAGCTACATCTCTCAAATAAAATTGATAGAACATAAGGTTTTGATATTTTCACCAAATAACAAACCATAATAGAATTTTGATTACAACTTTTACACCCACCATCTGATCGGATAGTCTTGATTGAGGTGAATGATTTAGTCTCAATTTGATAGGTCAATTCTTTGAACTTGGAGAAGGTGCTAAAATTTGATTTAAGGAAATACACCACCCAAATACATCTTGTATGATCATCTACTAATAGAAAGAATTAAAGCGATGCACTAACGGATAGTCGATTCACTAGCTTGATAGATCCATGTGTAGTAGAGCAAGAGGAGCCTTGGTTCTATTTGGTGCCCGATGTTGATGCATGCTTGACAAACATCCTTGGCTTGAGTCTCTTTAGGCAGTCCGTCCAACTTTGATGTTGAAATATAGGAAGTATGTCCATATCTTTCATGCCATAGTCCTAGTATAAACTGTTTAGTGACAAGACATGAGAGTTCAACATACCTTTATCTTCAATTCATTGAGAAATAACCTCATTGTTTTGTGTGTCGATGACCTTTCATTGATTTTTCATCAAACATGAATTTTTTACTTATATTACTGATGGCTTTTACTAAAAGAAGATTTGAGCATAAAGTTGGTACATAGAGCACATTTCTTAGTGCTTTTATTTCCCCTTTGAATTTGAAAATTTGCCTTTGCCTTTACCTTCAATGGATAAACTCTTGTTATCACCTAGATAGACTTCTCCAATGTATTCCTCTGAGTCATGGAAAGAATCTGTGCCTTTGCACATATGTCAGGTGCAACCAATGCCAAAAATTCACTCTTTGGATGAACTTGAGTCTACTAATGCTTACCCTTCAATTGATAAAAATAAATTTTCACTTAAAAGTGGGAACGATGCATTGAAGACTTGTTCGGCCTCTTAGATTGATTTGTCTTTGAGTTTTGAGCCTTCTTCTTGTATCAAAACTTCTAGAACCACATGACCAGTTTGGCCACAAAAATAGCATGTAAATTACTTCTTATTTTTATCCTAATTAATGTCTTGATTCTGATGTTTACCTTGATTCTTAGCCTTTTGAAAAGGTCCGTTTGCGTTCATTGCATTTTCTTGACTAAGAGTGATTCTTATTTCTAGATTCATGTAGAAGTAAAAGGTGTCACACTTCCTCGAGTTCATGGGCTCTATTGTAAAGAGTAGTGACTTGGGAAGCTTGTTAAGAAGGCAGATAGCCATGTCTTTACTTGATATATTGCATCCAAACTGAGACAATTTCCTATGATAATCCTCAAACTGTTCTATGACTCTGGTTGCATTCTCTTGAAGGTGAATCAACAAGTCGTGAAACTAAGCATCTAAGACATAGATCTTAGAGGGAATTTTATCTTCATAAAGACTAGTTAGACTTGTCCAAGCTTCTTAGTTAGTTTACATGAAGTGATGTGGCCTTTTGTTAACTCATCGCACACTAGAAGGAGTTGTCTAAAGCATGAGTTTTTTTTACATTCTACACGTTCCAAGCATCAGGTTCCTTAGACTTATTTAGTTGTGGTTCAAAACCATTGACTACTATAAACATAAAATTTGTGTACAAGTAGGCCTTCATTACATCTTTCCACAAATTGTAATTTGTGCCATTGATTCTTTCATCTTTTGGCATAAACATAACGGTGAATGAAGGGAGATACAAGGAATTCAAGTATAAAGCGTTTGAAATGGTAAACATTGTTTAGCCCATGAGAGAAAGTAATAGCGTCAAACTTATACCAAAATTTACACAAAGGAAAATTGGAGTTCGAGTTGCAAGCCAAGAAACACATGGACTTAGAGTATTCCTTTCGCAATAAATGAGACACCCTTGGGTGGATTGAGGTGGCCTACCCAATATACACACAAAAAAAACTTCTCTTTTGGTTTTTTGGCGTTATAAGATTAATGAACACACTTAGTACCCTTGGGTGGATTGAGGTAGCCTACCCAATATACACACAAAAAAAACTTCTCTTTTGTTTTTTTGGCGTTATAAGATTAATGACACACACTAAGTTTTGGAGTGCCATAACATGCACATAGACACACACACACACGTGCATGCACATTGCACACACACACACACGTGCATGCACATTGCACACACACACATACATGCCAATTGAGACATTTCTTTGTAGTGCAACAATTGTGCCTAGGGAGAGATAGATAAAGCCTCCCAAGTATTGATGGCACCTCACGTGAAGTCACCTATGATGATGTCTAACGAACTTGACCAATTGTAGGTGGATACAACTTGAACTCACCCAAGTTGGGGTTAATATGAGTCGCCCATGTGCAAAGAAAGTGAAGTCTTCCATGTGTAACCAGAAAATGAAGCTACCAATGTGCAATAGTCAAGGAGAGAAATCAACCATGTGGGTCCTTATGTTTAGTTGACCAAATTGTGTGTACCAAAAGGAGTCCTTGACTAAGGTCAATGGGGAAGTTGCCCATGATAGTCACCCAAGACCCAAAATTGAAGGTTATGCACGCTTCCATGATTAACAAGCTTGCCACCCATGTGTAGATAGTGGTAGGGTGGGGTCACCCATGCTAGGTAAAACTAATCCAAAGGAGGACTAAAGTCACCCTTCCTACACATAAGGATGCGGAAACCCATGAGTGGTAATTTAAGGTCACCCAAGGTCCTATTGCACTGGCCCATCTTGGCATAAGTTGAAAGTCATTCAATATGGTGAACTAGTCTAAGGTGGTTGCCCAAAGAACCCATGTTGTGGCCCACATGTGGTCATCCAAGTAATGATTTTTATAAGAACCCATGGTGTGGCCCACATGTGGTCATCCAAGTAATGATTTTCATAATCCAGTGGTGCATTTGTGAGATTTGGAGTACTTGGTCTAGAGGGGGAGGAAGCGTCCATTGTAGTTTCCATGCCAAAGGTGGTCCCACCTGAACAATTTCTTGGTAGTGGGTAGTTACGTGCCCACTATTGGGAAGCCGCCTAGGGGGACACCTACCCTACCAGGTGGAACTTATGGTGTATAGACCAATGCTAGTGAGCGCTTTCATCCTCCGCCATGGGGTAGCCATGTATGTGCATGTCCACACAAGTGGACTCCTTACACCTATATAAGCAATAGTTTAAGCACCCTTTGGGATATGTTAACTTCAAGTAGTCCTTATGTTGTATCCTATCTTGTGAGCTTATCTATTGATAATCCTTTGTAGTATTGTTGTACTCATATAAGTTGGTCTAGTCCCTTTAGTGTATTAGTATAGTCGTGTTATGAGTTAGTTTGGTCCCTATGGTGTATTGGGCTAGTTCCTATTGTTTGCACAAGTATTTGTTATGTAATGGGCTAGTTCTTATTTTTAATTTATACGTTGCAATAGACCCTCTCCAATTTTTGGCGTGTTGGAGTATTGTGTCCTTCTATTACGAGTTGGACTATCTTAACTTCTCTATTTTACCTTTGGTTGTGTATGTACTAGACTACTCACCTCTATAAGAGCATTGGTCCTAGTGTCCAACAAGTTGAGGGTCCACCACTTGTGTTGCTAATGATAAAGGTGTAGCCCTACTAGAAATGCTTGGGTAGATGAACTCTCTGAGAGTGGGCAAGTGAAGTAGTGTTCAACATGAACGCTTGGTAAAGGAATAGAGGCAAGTAGCTGAAGATGAAGAGATAGAAAAATTCGAGAGGAGGCATAGTGTGTGCCCAAAATTTTTGAAACCTACCTCTATGGAATATATCATCCTTTTTATGAACGCAAGTAGTTTTGTAATCCTTGAGAGCATGGGAAGACTGCCACACACACACACACACACACACACACACACACACATATATATATATATATATATATATATATATATATATATATATATATACTTCACTTATTATAGCTTAGATAGGTCATAACATCGTTAGAATAGCTCTACAAGTAACGTAGGACAACTTTTGAATAGTCTAGCCATTTTGGGATGAACAAGACCACCCATTTTTGTATAAATCTCAAAGAGAGCTCAATTTTGTAGACTTTTTGCCATTTGTAAGGAGTGTGCTCTTGCCAATCTCATAACTCTGTCTTCTTCCTCACTTCTCTTCTTGCCCGTTGCTTGCTTCAGATGGTTATGGCAAGAAAAGAGCGTCTGAAGGGGCTTGAGCTATCTTTCCCATGCATTGGAGGATCCATGCATACATAAGGAGCTCCAAAACAAAGTAAGGAAATTCTTGATAGAACTTTGAAGTATTTTTTCTCTTTGGAAGTTTCATTATGTGAAAGTCTAAACATATTAACATGTAGATATTGCAATTTTTAACATTTTCATATGCGACAAGGAGGGTATCTCTTAGATATTGCTTCCAAAAAATTTACAACCTATGAATTTTGAAATTCTCTCGTTTTCTTTCCCATTTCTCTCCATAGATAGAATCTTCTTCTTGGTTTCCATGTCCCCAAAGTAATAGATGATCGATTGATATTTTGGTGCTTGCGACCACCCACTTGATGTTAGTGACTCTTTGGAATCTCACACGTCTATGGAAAACACATTTGGCATGATTTTGAGGTATCTAATCCTTTCTCAGTTCTATATGAACATATTGTTGTTGGTTTGAAGGTCCAAAAGTGCTTGGAAGTTGAAGGATTCTCGAAGAGATCTTACTTTATAAGGTAAATTATACATGATAACCATCAAACCCTACATATTATGTGTATTTTGAGCTTGTAGATGTTGTATCAAAGGGAAATTGAGCTCATGAACTACCAATTAAGGATTAGTTCTTAATTCTTCCTCTCAGGGTGTGGTTCAACCATCTCTTGTCATTTCTTAAGTCTAACACTCTCTTCTGATTCTAGGGATCATTATCCTCAATGATCAGCCCCTAATCTCCCCTTGACTTGATGTACTCACCCTTGAAAAGTCTCATGAACCTCCTTTTGTCACAACCTTGGTGTCTTGAACCCTTTGGTCTAAACCTCGGTTTCTTGAATCTTCTTGTTCACAACCTTGGTGTCTTGAAACCTTGTTCTCAAACTTAATAGTGATGAATATAATGATGAGTGGTGTGATATTGGTGAATACTTGAGTATATTTTCATCTAATCCAAAGTGTTCAAGAAATAAGTTTAGAGATTTAAGAAAAAGTTCTTATAATTTCTTTTTGACACATGGTCACATTTGGAGGTATGCAAACGAGAATCTTCACAAACCTCAAAGAGTGGTGGGTAAGAAAGAGCTTCAAAAGAAGGTAATGATAGATAGAAATGCATGACTCATTCTGGACATGGCGTAAATAATATTTTGGCACATATGAAAAGATAAGGGAGAAATATTGGTGGCCAAAAATTTATGTTCATGTGAGGGATTATGTTAACACATGCAAAGAATGTCAAACACACTCCATTGTGAAGCATCGTGATGCACTTCATCCCACTTATCCATTGAATATCCATTATAAATGGGTAGTTGATTTACTCACCATGCCTATTGGATTGCAACAAATGTGTTACATAGCTCTTGCATGAGAGGACCTAACGAACCATGTAGATGGGAGCTTTACATACTAAAACTACTCAAAATGTTTGTAAGTCTCTCCTTAAAGATATATAGAGCAAGATTTGATCCAAAGAATGATGAGGCAAGGACTTCAAGGAACGCAAATAAGAAGGTCATCAAGAGAAAGAAAGCAACCTATAAGTTATAGCTATGACACTTTTTACATCACAACCAAAGATTATGCATACATATTGAAGATAGATGAAGATCCATCAACATATGTAGAAGCTAAAGGTAAAGTGAATCAGGAAATAGCAATGATGAAAGATCACGATGCTTTATTTGAAAATGATACATGGGACTTGGTACCTAGAACAAGGAATCAAAACATAATTGGAAGTAGATGGGTATTTAAAACGAAAAGATTTGCAGATGGAAAGGTGTCTAGATATAAAGCTAGACTAGTGGTCAGAGGATATGCTTAGACACAAGGTGTGGACTATGATGAAACATATAGTCCAGTGGCTAAAATGTCAACTATTAGAACACTGATAGCTATTGTGTCTTGCAAAAGATGGAATCTATCACAATTGGATGTTAAAAATGCTTTTCTAAATGGATATATTGCACACGAAGTATACATGGAGCAACTAGAGGGTTTCAAAGATCCAAATGGACCAGATTGTGTGTAAGCTCAAAAGAGCTTTGTATGGTTTGAAGCACACCCTAAGGGCTTGAAACTACATACTTGTGAAGTTCTTAAAAGAACTTGGGTATCAGGCTTCAAAGGTAGATAGTAGCTTGCTAGTGAAAGCTAATGGAGAAGGATTTCAAGATAAGTGACTTTGGAATCTATCCTATTTTCTAGGCATGGAAATCATTTACACTCGACATGGGGTGCTTTGAAGAATCTTCTATTAAAGTTCAACATGAAAAATTGCAGAACTTCAACAACCCCATTGGAGGTAAATCATAAGTTAAGCAGGTGTGGAGGTGAAGAATTCAAAGGTATGAAGATGTATCAAAGTTTGGTAGGAAGTCTGATTTGTGCCATCTTGGCAAGACTAGATCTTTCATATGCAATTGGTGTTTTATCACAATTCATGCATTGTCCAAAGAAAACTCATTGGACTGCAGCACAAAGAGTGCTAAGATACATTAAAGGAACATCTAATGAAGTTTTGTGCTATGGTGTCACTTTTGACACTAGAATCAAAGTGTTTAGTGATGTGAATTGGGCAGGTAGTATAGATGATAGAAGACCTACTCATGGATAATTATGTTATATTGGAGATAAGCTAGTATCATGGCATTCAGGGAAGCAACACACAATTCCTTTGTCATCCATAGAAGGAATGGTAGAAGCAGCAAAAGGAGTTATATGGATGAAGAATTTGATGAAGAGTCTTGGAGTTGATTAGGGTGTCCCAATTATACATGGTGACAACATGAGTTCACTTTACTTGGCAGCTAATCCTGTTTTTCATGCTAGTACTAAACATATTGAGATTCAATATCATTTCTTGAGGGAAACGGTACTTGATAAGGAAATTGAAATCATGTTTATTCCAACAGAAGAATAGGCAGCAGATATGTTAACAAAGAGTCTAGATGGACCTAAGCTACAAAGGTTCAAAGAGATGGCAGGAATAAAGAAGAAGAGCATAACCACAATTAGTGATTGAGGGGGAGCTCTTGGAGCAAACCAATCACAAATTAGTGATTTTGAAGGTTAATGAACTGAAGCAAGAGTATGGACAGAGATAAAGATAAGTTTGGTACAGATATAGACCAAGAAGAATGAAGAAGTCAATGGATAAAAAAGCATGAGACATGAATGTGCATATATTCACTTCAAAGGATCCTAATTAGGGTATTATAGTTAGGGAATTAATAAATCAAGTGAATAAAAATGTATTGGTCATGATCCACTTACAAATTCGTGGCTATATAATTCAATTATGACTTTAGAAATGTAGTGAATTCATTATCATTGATGAGATAGAAGTGTCGAGTGAAATCTGTAGGATTAGAGTTCAATCTAATCTACATTTCTCTTACGATGATCATGTGGATCAGAAGTCCTTGTACACAAATCTAATTCAATAGTAAACCAAGCTATGGTTAAAGTTTCATGTCCTAATTCCTTTCATAGAGAGTTTATGACTCATAGGAACATTCACATGTCATACTTTTGAAGTGAAGACTAAAAAATAGTGCATCTCGTTGATTAATGTTTTGCTCATATCTCAGTGATCTGTGTAAAGTTTTTTGTGTTTAAACACTATAAATCTAAGTTGAGAGATAAGGAAGATAATTGCAAAAGCATTTTGTAAACAAGTTATAGTCTGAGAGAAATCTGAGGTTGAAGTTACCTATATCAAAGTCAACATTTTTGGATAATAGTTTAAGACATACTTTGATCTTAGTGATTAATCAAAGTTTCAATAAATCTAATTAAAGATCTATTGTAGCTCAAGGTTGCGCAAAGATCATACAAATATTCTTATGTAATTTGAAGCATTAAAATCCATGTTATTTGTAGGTAATGAAGTTGAATCTTGGAGTAGACTATTTGAAGAAAAATAGAGATTTAGAATTGAAGACGAAAGTACATTTCATCCTTAAACTTGGAACGTTTTTGAAGTATTGATGTAAATTCTTGTTTATACTTGACATAGAGGTGTTCTTAAGCCAAGATTGACTTGACATTGGAGATTTGAAGATCTCCATCATTTCCTCCATATGGAAGAGTTGGAACAAGATGAAACCGTATCAAGGTTAATGAAGATTGGAAGTGGGTGGTTGTGATTCGGGAAAATGATTCTATTTGGTTTCTTATCAAGGGAATCAAAGAATTTGACTCAAAGAACATCCAAAGATCAAAGAAGCTATGGAAAAAAGTTTAGTAAGTGGTAACATCTCTAGAACCATGAGAAAGCTATTGGATAAGATTTGGGGACATAGAAGCTATTAGGAGAGTCAACTATAATGATTGGTGCCTTCTCAGACATAGAATCAATGCTAAGGATAAATGACCCACCCCATATTGAAGGTTTAAGATGGGCCAGTAGTAATAAGTTGGATTAAAAAAATGAGGATCCATAACCAACTTGACTTGCATATCTTCCTTAATAGGAGATGGTGCATGAGCTGGTCTAGCATCAAATGGCAACTTATGTGCCGGGTCCTATGGCATCCTCTCATTGAGAATTAAAAGTTGGTTCTTATGGGAAAAATCCTCCATTGTGGAATCTAGACCAATGCCAAAGCCATTAAAATCTATGGAGCCCCTCACTGGTGCAAGCGATGCCTATGGGGCAGAGCGGATCTTGGCCATCTCTTCAACTCATGCTCAAGAAGGTACACAATATGGCAATCTCTTACCAAGATTTTGAGTTTAGAAAGGCCAATCAAGTGGAAACAAGTGTTACTTGATGAAGCAATTGGCTACTCTTTTGCCTTGTGGAATGCCATCATAGGGGAAGCAGTCTGGAAGATATGAAAAGAAAGATGTGCGATCAACTTTGATGCCCATCTGAAAGAATGATTGATTGAAAAATCCCTAGACTTGGTAGGCAAGAGAATATGTAATTGTAAAAAATCACCACCTTTCAGATACCATAGGATGTTTGTCTTGAAAAACAACAAGATTAAAAGTAAGTGTGTCGCTCATGAGGGTGACAAAAAAATCATTAACCTTTTCAGTAACTCGCTTTAAACCATTATTCACCCACCAAATCTTAGGTCTCGTATTGATTTTTGACCATCACAACTATTATGCCTTTGGGCAATCTTACCCCTACTTTTTGGGATACAAGGAATCTGAAAGGCACTAAGCCCATTTGTTTGTTATTGATCTTTGGAGTTGTCCTCTCCAATCATTTAGCATAAAGAATTAACAATACATCTTTATTTTGTCAATCTTGGAAACATTCAAGAGACCACAGCCCCTTCTAGATGATAGAATCCAAGAAATAAGAGGTAAATGGCTGAATTTCTGAGAATAATGAAGATGAAGAGGAATTTCTAGGGTTTGGATTATCTTGAGCAAATCTCCATCATTTTCCACAATCTTGGTGTCTAAAGCATGTTATTTCTTCAGCAGAACACAATCATGAAGTCAAAACTCAAAAAGTATATATATATATATATATATATATATATATATATATATATATATATATATATATATATCCTGTACCATCCAGACGAGACAATCGTGATTCTATACAAACAGACGATTTCCATCTCCAGCACCATTTTTCATCAATTTCTCACTCAATGCATCAGCAATCAGTTCTCTTCATACATATTCAACAAAAACACACAATAGAAGCTCACAAATCTCCATGGATACACAAAGAATAGACTCACAACTCAAAGAAATCACACAAAGAGGAGAAAACACGATTTTCAGCAGGAAACTCTCTCTTCACTTGGATAGCATGTAAACAAATAATCAACCAACCTCCTCATAATAGAGGAAATTGTCTTTTATACATTTTCAAGTGTCCCTTTTCACACTTGAATTTTGGTCCTTTCCTCTATTATTCTAAAAATATGCTATCTAGGAGTTTCCAAAAATTCTAGAAAAATTACATAAGATTCTATTCTACATAAGGAAAACTCTTCCTTATTTCTACATCAGTTGCATAAATATTTTTACAAGTTTTTTGACATTTTACAATTGTTTCTCATCAAAAAATACTTCTTCTAACATTCTTCCCCTCCTAGACCTTTTGGCTCCTGACAAAAGACTTTCCTGCTCTTATATCCTGAATGCTCTCTTCACTTCTTCTTTCGTTGATAGACCTGTGACAGTAGATCATGGCTTTTTCTTTCTGTAATGTTCAGGTTATTTACCATTTCAAACAATGCTTTCCTCCACTGTACTGCAGCTTCTGGTTTATCAATTACATCCTTTTTCAAATACTCTGTGTAAGCAGCTTCATATGCAGTAAGACGAGACTTGGTGACCACTGACAAGTTTCCAAATATCTCTGATTCCCTCTCAAAAAACCCATAATCGAATGCATCTTCAAAAATTTGTAAATAATGACTGCCCAAAAATATTATTCTGCTGTAGTATGCCATTAAACAGATTCTATCAAGTGTTTCACTGAGATCAAACAATAATGCATCAGTAGGAGAATTGAAGCCAATATAGTTTAAGATTCTGACATCTGTATCTGTGTATGTCTCTATACATGCCAGAATGAGTCTCATTACTCTGATCAGTAAAATGCATGCTGGGTCATTCACATCTTTGTATGTAGCTATAACAGACTCAGCTGTATCCACCATATACTTTTTTGTAGGCCATGTTCCTGCCTTTGGACCTGCTATATTTGGGAAATTCAACCATTTAGGTGGGATTTGTCCTTCTCTCCTTCTTTCCCAAAAAACTGTCCATTCTCTTCTTCTTGCTACTGGGCAGTAAGCTGGATTAATTTTCAATTGAAGGGGTGCTTCCTTCCAAATTTTCCTGCATTCTTTATTTGCATCCAACCATCTATTCCTCCATTTTGGATTGGCTTTCTCAAATAATTCTTTGGTCACATTGATATCCTCTTCATACTCTAGATATTTATTTGGAGGTAATCCAACTCTTGCCAGCTTATAGTTTTTGATACTTTCCATAATCATGCACAGAGGTATGCCCAGTCCATCTGCAGCCCAATGATGTTGGTCAGGATTTATTCCTTTATTTAGAGCAAACGTGACAATTTGATCTTCATATTCATCATGCATTTTTCGAATGAAATCCATTCTGGACTCTCTGTTTGTCAACAATTTTTGAACAAAATCCTCTGAATATTCTTCTTCTGGTCTTTTATTTTCTAGTTCACTGCCATGTGGATTTCTATCATCATTTCCTTCTTCATAATCTCCTGTATATGTAGTCTCTATATGTGCTTCTTCCTGAGCTTGTGGCTTTTCCAGTTTTTTCTGTAGTTCTTCGATTGTCACCATCAAACTTCTATTCTGAGTTGCCCAAATCTCTCTTTCTTTTATCCATTCAATTCTTTCTTTTTCCATTCACTGCCAATCACTCCTTTCTTTTTCCATATCCATATGCAACTTGTTATAACCCCTCATTGATGTAGCAGCATGTGTACTAGCTTGCTTCTCTAGTTCCTTGGCTTCTTTCAATTCTATTTGTAATCTCTTAATCTCTTTGAGCAATTCTTCCTTTTCTTCCTCTGTCATCTGAGCAGCCTTGCTTTCATCCTTTAACTGACCTTCTTCCAATAATAGCCTGTTTATTTCCTCATTTGCTTTAGTCAAAATTTGATAAGAAGTCTGCAAGGTTCTATATCTTCCTTCAATTTTTCTCAGCGCCATTTCCAGTTTATTATTCTGCTATGTTAGTTTTACACTCTTTTCTTCAAGATATTGGATTCTATTTTGTTTCTGTACTTCTAATTCCTCCAAAGCAATTATTATATTTGTAAATGCCTCATTTTTCTCTTGCACCATCCTCAATTGTTCTGACATTTGTTCCTTTTCCCTTTTGTGCTCCTTAATGATCATACTGCCTTTCTCAAATTCAGACTCTGCTACCATTCCTGAAATGATCATAATCCTGCTTGAAGGTTTGAAGTGGTCTATGTTGCTCATAATGATTTGGCAAGCAGATCTTATATTTTTGGGTATTCTTTCCAACCCAACTTCCATTTCCAGTTGTTTGACTTCTATTTGTTTATCTTCTTTGCACTCATTCTCCTCTTCTTCTTCTTCATATTCTACGACCTTAGTCTTGTGTTCTTCATAGCTTAGATCAACTTCCAATGTTTCTTGATCTGCAACATCTTCTTCAAGTTCCAATGTCTGATCATCCTGGTCTTCATGTCTTGATCTATCTTCAACTACCTTTGCTTCTTCTACCTCATTACTCTCCAATTTTAGTTGTTCTTTTTCAGAGAATTGTGTTTCTTTCTCCTGTATCTCTTTTTTCTCAATTAGGGTTTCCTGAATTAATGTTGATTCAGTTTCCTCAATGAATTTTATCAGATCATTACTAGTCTGCTTTTTTTGTTCCTCCTCCTGTTCATCTATGTCCATTAGGTCCAGCTCCTCCTCTTGTCCTTTATCTTTTGTGATTGTAATCTCCTCATTATTTTTCAAATCATAAAGTACATCCTCTATGCTTTGTTTGATTTCCTTTTCTATAACTCCTTCTTCTAATTCTTCAGCATTCTTCTTTTCCATTGTTTCCTTTATTTCTTGAATTTGGTCCGCACCCTTCTGTTTTATGGCTGAACTGCTTATCTGTACCCTTTTTTCTGCTTCTACTTTTCCTTCATCAAATTTAACATAAGTTTGTTGGGAAGGTTTGGTCCATATTGACTTCAACCATGAATGCACCAGCCCACAACTGAACTCCTTTCTTACTTCACTTTCTCCTTCTGACATTACTGCTTTTCCTTTCATCATCCTTCTTTCTTCTTCAGGACTAAGCTGCTTTACTGCTTCTTCCTGGACTTGCTTCTCTTGAGGCTTCTCTCTCAACTCTTCAGATGTTTTATGTTTCTCAGTGGTCTGTGTAACCACATTAGGAGTACTAGGTACTGAAAAATTCAAACTTTTTAATAAGAAATTTTCAATATCACTATCAGAATCTGAGGAAAATTGTGAGGATCCTGCTATGCCTGATTTTTCTACTTTTGACTCTCTTGCAACAGTAGATTCCTTCTGTTCTTCTCCTACTGTCACTTCTTCTGTCTCCTTTAAAGTTACGGATTCAATGACTGATTTTCCCTTCCCCTTCTTGGTCAACTTCTTCTTTTGCACTGGTTTCTTTTGAACTTTCCTTTTAGCTACCACTGTGGTTCTGGTTTCTGGAGGTCCTTGCAGCTCTTTGAAGTATGCTAGCAGTTCTACTTCTTTCTTAACAAATACTTCCTCTGTCTCGGTTGCCATCATTTGATCATGAAGCTCTTCATAATGCTCTACTCCCTCCTGCACCCAATCTGTTGCCTTACAAGAATAATCTTCCAGCATCTTTTGATATTGTGCCTCATATATTGCTCTTTTGTCATTACCTTGAGTCAGATAAGTATATAACTGCTCTTTGCTTGTTTGAGGTGGATGAGGATCACTAGAAGATTGGACCTGTTTCTGAGCAGCTTCATGCTCCTCTTTGGTTGCTTCATCCTGCTCCAATTCAACCTTCCTTGGATCCAACCTCCTTTTCTTTACAGGGATTACTTCCTCTGAGATTACTTTCCTTTTCATTCCTGACCCCCTCATGCTGGTTTGTCCTTCTACTTCTCTCACAAACATCTTCCTGGGAGGACTCTTGATTCTTGTCATAAGACTTCTGAAATATTGTGCCTCTGGAGCAAGCTTCAATTGATCTTCCATTCCCAATACATGATATATGATCCTGGTGAGAAACTGAGCTCCATTCATATATTTTTTCTGCTCCCAGTGTTTAGCTGCTTCTTTCAACTGTTCATGTATGTAAGGGGTTACATCCATGACTCCGAAGGGCTTAGTTCTGTCCTTATTGTTAAACATAAGTAGTGTAACAGATTTATGAGGCATGGTATACCTTGGTAGTTTTGGGAAACAGAAATATTGTAAAAACATCCTAATGGCATATTCCTCATTCTCTCTCCCCTTGAAATCAGGAAATTTTGAATATCCTGTATAGGTTTCCTTATTTTTCTTCACAAAGCTATAGTCAAGCTTGGTTCCCATTGGGTAGAATTGCAAAGCTGCTCTGATATGCTCTACTTTAATAGTGATATTCACCTCCTGATTATCTTTGTTCTTGACTTTGCACCGGAAATAAGCATCATTACCTTTTCCTACTTCCAACAAACTGTTCATTACTTGTGCCACTCTCTCAAAATCTATGAAAAATATGGGTTCTTCCAGCAATTTATGCAACCCTACTGCCTTCCACCTTTTATGATTGACGGCTACCCTTTGAAATCTATAGAATTCTTGACACAGCATAGTATATTTATATCCTCCTACTCCCACTGTGAATATATGCTGTCCAATTATGCTTAGGGTTTCTTTGAGCTCCTTCACCACCTTTTCTGCCTCTAGAATCTCTGGCTCTTCATCTGACTCCAGGTCTACTTTCTCTACCACAGCTTCACTATCCAAGAACCAATGTCCCCTTGACAAGGTGACTGATCCTGCTTTGAAATCATGAATAGGCAGCTCCTTTGCATTCACCATTCTAGAGTAAATATAACACATAAAAAAAAAAGAACTCCACCCACATGAGTCACATAAAATCAGAAACTAATAGTTATTTTGAGATGAAATGAAGAAGGAATTTAAACTCTGACTTCTTTAGAAAACTCAATTAAAGTGACCATTACATGTGTAGCAAGATGTCTAGTGCACTTCCCTCTTCTAACAACTCTCATCCAAGAAGAAGATGTTTTTAGAAGAAAAAGAATGAAATGAAAAATAAACAAAATAAAAAATTACCAAAAAATAAAAAATCATAAGAAATAGAATAGACAATACAAAATAATAAATAGGAATCTGCTACCCTTCTTCCTATATCTTGCTTTGTGCTATATTACTTATAAAAAGAAAAAAGGAAAAAATAGACAATTTTTCTCAATTTTTCTCTTTCGTTCTTTCTTTCTTCTCTTTTTTTTTTTTAATAATGTCTTCTCTCTTTTTTTTTTAAATAATGATTTCTTCTATTTCTTTTCTTCCCTCCTAATTATCTCCTTAGAAAAAGGATAAGGTAAAAAGATTTTTTCCTGACTTTCCATATGTTATAATTTTCTTTTATTCAAACCTTTTGATTTGATTCAGACAAAACTCTAGATCAAGTACAGATGGTCTTTTTCCATTGAATCAACTCTGATTTCTTTACCCAATAATATTTAACCTTAGTTGCCCTTGTTTCAGGAAGAAATCCATCTCCTTTTGATAAGTAGTTTTTAGAATGTTTTGGCCTCCATATCCATTTTGTTCTTGAATTTTGTTTTGATGAGCAGGCCTTGGGTATGCTTTGGTTCCATATCCTTCTTGTTCTAATGCTTTGATGCTTCAGATTATACCATGGTCGCCACCTTGCTTCTTGGTTTCCATCCTCCTTTGCCTTCTCAACTTTTTGCAAATTTTGATTAAATGAGGCTTGATCATTTGGTGTTTGTATTGGTAATGTTTGTATGTCTTTTATTGGAAAAATAAATTCTTGCATGTCTGTGTCATGAACATCTTGATTACCTTCCTGTTCTTCATTACTCAATAAAAATATTAAAAACCTTTTGTCATTTATGATCAAGTTAAGCTTCATTTTTTCAAAATTCAAAATTACTTTACCTTGTTTGAGCCATGGTTGTCCCAAAATCAATTTTTCAGTCATCAAATAATCTGGCCATTCTTCACAATCTATTTTCATATATTCATCATTGAACCTAACTTTAATAGATAGTGAAGACATGCTTTGTATCATTTGTCCTTCCAGAGTTTTGATAAAGGTTCTGCTTTTAGTTCTTTTTAGTCTAAATTCATTTACCAAAGCTGAACTAATCAGATTCACTTGAGCTCCAAAATCTATCAAAACCCTGATTTTTTCATTTTGATAATCCATTATTATCACAGGCAAATGTTCTTTTTGTCTTAGAGGTGTTTCACACAAGCAAACTTCCCTATGATTTTTGGTTTTTCTTATCCTCTCCTTTGCTTCCTGTTGAGCCTCTTTTCTCATGTTTTCTTCTTCTTTTTTCGTATTTTGAGCTTGTTGCAATCTTCTCCATTCAAAAGCAGTTAATGGGAGATCATATCTTTTAACTCTACATCCACTTATGAAATTTGGCATGATCTCTCCTGTTAGCTAATTGGATAGCTCCACTGTTACTTATCTGATATATAATATATGGCCCATGTGCTTTTTTCTGAAACTTTTTCTGATGTTCTTTGACTGTGTAAGCCAAAACTAGATCTCCCTCTTGTAGATCTTTTTCTTTTATGTGAACATCATGATAAGCCTTTTGTCTTTTCTTGTCCACATATAAGCTCATAATGGCTTGGAGTCTAGAAGCTCCCAATTTTTCCAATTCTATTACTCTCTCTGAAAGTTCATGTTCAGTCCAATTGTAGTGACTACCTACTTTTAATGTTGGAATGAGGAATTCCATAAGTAGAACTGCATTTTGTCCATATACTAGATTGAATGGTGTGTTTCCTATTGCAGTCTTATAATCCACTCTATAAGCCCATAGGACATGATTAAGTTGTAAATCCCAATCATTCCTGTTTGTGTTTACTAATTTTGACAGTACAGTACAAAGTACTTTATTAGTACTTTTTGCTAACCCATTGGCTTGTGGGTGATATGGGGCTGACTTTCTATGACTGATCAGGAAATATTCAGTTATGTTTTCTATGATTTGGTTCAGAAAATGGGTACCCCTATCACTTACCAATTCAATTGGAAGTCCAAATCTGGTGATGATATTTTCATAAAGAAATCTGGAAGTAGTATGAGCATCATTCCTTCTTGTGGCTTTGGCCTCAGAACACTTTGTCAGGTAATTTGTAGCCACTATTATGTATTCAGCATGGGATTGTTTTGCTAGAGGATGTATAGGTCCAATAAAATCTAATCCCCATTTACTAAAAGCTCTGGCTGAAATTAATGGAACTAATGGCATATTATCTCTTCTATTTGATTGACTCATCCTTTGACAGATGTTACATCTTTTTAAATAGTTTCTTGCATCAGGAAATAGAGTTGGCCACCAAAAACCAGAGTATAATATGAGTTTAGCTGTTCTGTCACTTGAGAAATATCCTCCTGCCACTCCAGAATGTGCCATTTCCAACATGTCCAGGTACTTATCCTCAGGAACACAAATTCTTAAGTATCCATCCATCCCTCTCTTATACAATTGTTCTCCTATCAATTGATATTCTTCAGAGATTACTTGTAGATATTTTGAATATGCACCAGCTATTACTTGTTTTCCTTTCTTCTCCCTTTTCAACTCTTCAATAATATTATCACTCCATTCTGGATTTTTCTGAAACCAATATAGAGTTATGAATTCTGAATTTTGCAATGATTGGCACTTCCAGCAATTAGCAATGTATTTTGTTACATCTTGAACCTTATTAGGCCAATGTACCCCCATCCTATTGAGATTACTTAGGGTGACTACCCTGGAAGCATGAGTGCAAGGGTTCCAACAATGAGCTCTTTTCAGATATTCCTGTTGCTCTTCTTCAGGAGTACAATATTCCAATATGCCTATATGGTTGAGGTGATACAAGTGCCCAGCTAGCAGCATAAAATTTTTGCTTTGTAATACTAAGTGTGTATTGTTTCCAATTGTTCTACAAGGTCCCATGGTTAATAATGGTACTAAAGTCATGGCCCACTCAGGAACACTTTCTACTTTGAACAAATAAGTATCTGGCAGGTCATCATCTAAAGGTGAACTGGGTTCTTTAGACTGGATTCTAGATAAATGATTTGCTCTCAAGTGTGTTTTTCCTTGTCTGACCACCACTTCAAACTCAAATTCCATTAGTAAAAGAAACCATCTAACTATTCTACCAATGTGACAAGGTTTATTTACCAAGTATAGTAAAGCTTGATGGTCCACAAAGAACTTAAACTTGTTGGCCAAAAGGTAATGTCTATATTTCTTTACAGCAAATATCATGCCCAACCCTTCTCTCTCAGTGGTTGTGTAATTTTTCTCTGCTAGATTCAATTGCCTACTAGCATAAGCCACTGGAAAATCTAACTTGCTTCCTTCTATTGGTTGTGCTAACACACATCCTAAAGCATAATTTGAAGCATCCACATGGACATGAAAAATTTTATCCCATTGAGGTGTTTTCATAATTGGGGCTGTTACCAAACAAGTTTTTAGAGTTTCAAAGGCTTGGTCACACTCCTTGGTCCACTCAAACTTTGTAATTAGGGCATATAAGGGTTTGGCTATGTCAGCAAACTTGTGTACAAATTTCCTATAGTACCCACAATGTCCCATGAAAGTTTGAAGTTCCTTTACATTTGTTGGTCTTGGAAGTTCTATTATGGCCTTTATTTTCTTCTCATCAGTTGAAATTCCATTTTAGAGACTATGTGACCTAACATTCTTCCTTGTCTTACAGAGAATACACACTTTTCTGGATTTAAACACACTCTGTAGGTTCTGCATTTCCTGAATATATTTTCTAAATCCTGCAAGTGATCTTGTCTTTTTAGTGAAAAAGTACAAGATCATCTACATAAATTTCCATTACATTCCTCAGGAACTCTTTGAAGATATGACACTTAAAAGTTGCTGGAGCATTGGTTAATCCAAAGGGCATAACCCTAAAAGCATAAATTCCCCATTCTGTGGAAAAGGCAGTTTTATGTTGGTCTTCCAATGCTATAGGTACCTGATTGTATCCTGAAAAACCATCTAAAAAACTATAAACCTCCTTCCCTGCAACTCTTTCTAGAAGATGATCTGTTATAGGCAGTGGATAACTATCCCTTATAGTTGCTGCATTCACCTTTTTCAAGTTAATGCATACCCTAACTTTCCCATTCTTTTTTGGTACCACAACTATAGGAGATATCCATTCTGTATACTCAATCTCATAGATGAAATTGGCAGCCAACAGCTTGTCAATTTCTTCCTTTATTTTAGCAGAGTATTTATCATTGAAGGTGTAATGTCTCTGTTTGCTAGGTTTTGCATCAGGTGTAATAGGAATCTTATGCTCACAGATTTTAGGATCAATACCTTTCAAATCCTTATAGCTATAATCAAACACATCCCTGTAGTTTCTTGCCAAGTTTCTTAGTGCCTCCTCTTCTTGAGTTGTCATGTCATCAGTCACTACAATATGTCTTTCTTCTCCCTCTTCCTGAGTGATCATGACCTTTTTAGTTTGTTCCTCATTATCGTAAGCCTCCCCTTTCTTCTTTTCTCTCTTTGGTTTCATCTTGAGAAGTAGCCTGTCTTCTACTTCATAAGTCTTGAAATTTGCTAGTACATCAAACTGTTGATCTTTGTTTGTTTCCCTTTTCTTCTTCTCATCCTCTTGGTTTTCTTCTTCTCATCCTCTTGGTTTTCTTCTATTTCCTTGTGTTTGTTTTTCTTATACTTGCCTCAGATTTTATCTTTGATAGCATCTTCAGCTTTTACTTCTTCCAAAAATTGTGTTTTCCCTTTTTCTAATATCATTTCTCCTTTCTGTTCCTCTTCTGTTTTTGATACTTTTATCATTTGTATTCCAATGTGAAAAACATCATACCCTTCTTCATTTTGAAATTCCACTCCTACATACTCATCACTGGCCAGATCCATGGTAGCCCATATTTGGTTCCACCCATAGGGCTCAAATTCTTCATCTTTGAATTGTTGTGGTACATAGTTCTCATCTTGTAACTTTCTTCCTTCCACACAGTCTTCTCTTCTCAATCTCCTTTTTCTATTGGTGAGGTTTCTTATCATATTGCACTTCCATATTGATGATTCAGTTTCATCCTGGTCTTCCATCTCTGATTCTTCACTTAATTCTTGATTTTGATGTATTTTATACCATTCTTGAGGAGAGATGTCATAGTAGTGCTCATTTCTTAGATTTACTCTGGTTATTCTTTCTTTGCTCTGAAGGTATAAGCAATTAGTACCCCAATCTTGCACAATTTGCATTTGTCTCATAAATGGCCTTCCTAGGATAATTTCATATGAAGTAGATTGTGGGAACTCAACTATGGCGAAAGTATGTTCTATCTCTATTCCACATATGTCCACAATCACTTTTTCCCATATTCCTAGGGGTTTTTCTATGTGTCCATCTGCAAGTTGCAATCTCATTTTGGTGGGTAATAATTCATTTTTTCCCCATTTTTCCCAAGTTTGTTTAGTCATGATGGCCACTCCTGATCCACTATCCAGAATGGCTTTGGCATGGTTTTTACCAAATTGTATTTTTAGTGTTGAGTTTCCTTCTTCTCCTTCACAATATCCTCCTATCTTATCAATGGGAATATACCACAACTCCTCCAAATCTTGTAGTTGTGGATGAATATTTTCTGGTATAGGTTCCCATTTTTTCATTCTGTTTTGTAAGTGAGGATTCTGTTTTATTAATTCTTCCAATGTGGTGTGATATAGAATTGTGCATTGTTTATCTATATTCACCTGGAATGTTATTTGTGGGTTTTCTTTCTGATTCATATTTCCTTTTGGTCTTGTTGTCTCAGATTCCTCAACTATTTTTTGATAATTGTCTACTTCCCCCAGTTTGAGTTGTGCTTCCTGTATGATTTGTTTACACTTCTACATCCTTTCATGTTCTAAGTATGGCATAGGATAAGCCATTCCATGGTCTGTAGGATTTGGTCCCTCTTGAATTCTTCCCTTATATGCTTCCAAATTTTTACCCATTCTTTTTTTCTTTCCCATTTCCCTTTTTGTCTATTTTTCTTCCCCTTTGAAACTGAACCTTCATTTTGTTCCCTAGTCATTTCTTGTTGTTTAGCTTGTGCCCTTGTTATAGCATTTACATTTACTTGGTCAATGTCACTCAATTCTCCTTGTTCCATGATGTTGACTGTTTTCAGTGGTATGTTATTAGGTGTGTTTTGTGGTTTTTGAGGATTTTTTAGACAATCCTTTATTAAATGATCCCTGCCACAATCCTTACAATAAGCTCCCTCTATTCTTAATGTAGGAGGTTGTGGACAATCTCTAATGAAATGTTCTCCCCCACACCTATAACAAGTTATCTTTGGTCCCCCTTTGAATTGAGGTTTTTGATTGGACATATAATTATTGGTTATATACATGAATGTGGTTGTATCCATCTCAATTCTCCCATTTCCCAAGTCTAGGGCTTGTAGTTCTGGTTCTCTCAATTCATATCCTTCCCATTCTTCTTGATATCCTTCATTCCATTGATAATCTTCCTTGTATGGTGACCTTGTTCTTGAGTTTCCCTCCTCTATTGGTGTGTATTTAATTGGTACCACATTTATTGGAACAGGAGGTTGTTGCCCAAGTACAGGTCTTGGTTGCTCAATATATCCTGATTCTCGTTGACTCACATAATCTCTCTCTTTTATTGGTTGTTTATTATAGAAGCATTCCTCCCTGGTATGATTTGTCCATTTTCTCTCTAGTGTACAATATTTGAGTGTTTTCCTATCCTGCAAATGTGGTGGCTTTTGATATGGGCATTGTTGTACCAAATGATTTTCTCCACAATTGTAGCATTTTTTATTTGTGTTTATCCTAGAGTTTATCAAATTGGTTTTGGTGCTTACTTCTAGGGCTTTAGCAATGGCTTGAGCCAATTCCTCTGCTGGTGGGATTTTATCTTCATTTGTTCTAGGTTGATCAAATGCTAACAGGTCTTGGCCTCTATTATCTTCCAAATCAATTGCTTCTTTTACACAAGCTCCTAGGTCAGAGCACCTCCTATAATACACTAGGGTTCTTAATTGGGCACTTCTTAATCCTTCTATGAATAGGGATGCCTGTCTTGCCATGGAAGGTACTTCCTCTCTAGGACATCTATCAATGTACTGCTTGAATCTCCTGGCTGCCTCCCTAACATTTTCATCTTTTTGTTGTTTAAAGCTATGTATCAATGTGGCTGTGCTTTATTCCAGTCTTTGAAAATTCCCCAGTGAAGGCTTCTAGGAAGGATTCAATATCTAGGTACATTTCCTTTCTCAAAGGAATGAACCAAGATAATGCAGGTCCTGTTAGGGTTAGACCAAATGCCTCAAATTGGACTTTATAATCCTCCACCTCTTCAGCTCTAATCAGTTGCCTAAATTCTGTAGCATGAGCATGAGGATCAGAATATCCTTCATACTGATTTTTCATGCATTTGGCTACCTGATATGCTCTAAGCATTCTACCCTGATTTTGCCAATGATGTCTTCTCCTTAGAGGAAAATCATTAAATGCTTCTGGTTCCTTTTCAAAAGGATTTGGAGAAGTATGTGTTCTTCTACCTTGTTGTTGCTCACCATTACTGTGAATTTCATGTGGCCTTGGCAAGTCTGATTGCCCTAGGTTCTATTCCCAAGGTCTCTTGTCAGCACATTGCCCTAAGTCATTTGAACTTTCTGGGTCTTGTGAGAAGATGTATACACATCCTTGTCTATCCTCATATCTACCATCTTTGAATTGAGCTACTGGTGTTATGTTCAGGGGAACTTCTAAGTTTCTCAGTCTAATGAGAAACTTATGCATTCCATCCTGATATACATAGGTTCCAAACCTATTTGTGTACATATATTTGAGGATATTTCTATAATCCCCAGTTTCAATGGGCTCATTTGTTTCATTTAAATTTTCCATGTTATTTTCTTGCCCTAAATTTCTTTCTTGCACTTCCCCTTCCTCTTGCTCTATTTCCTTCCTTCCCAAGTCTTGCTTGGAATGTGTGTATAATTTGTTTCCAGACCTAAGGATCATTCAATTAATTTTCACGATTCAGAGGCTAAAATCGTGTTTTTTCACGATTTTCTGGTCAAAATCGTGTTTTTTCACGATTTTGTGGCTAAAATCGTGTTTTCCACGATTTTTTAGTCAAAATCGTGTTTTTCACGATTTTGTGGCTAAAATAGTGTTTTCCACGATTTTCTTGTCAAAATCGTGTTTTCCATGATTTTGTGGCTAAAATAGTGTTTTCCACGATTTTCTTGTCAAAATCGTGTTTTTCACACGATTTTGAGGTTATCGTGTTTTCCACGATTTTGTGGCTAAAATCGTGTTTTCCACGATTTTCTTGTCAAAATCGTGTTTTTCACGATTCTGAAGCTAAAATCGTGTTTTCCACGATTTTCTTGTCAAAATCGTGTTTTCCACGATTCTGTGCTCAGGATCGTGTTTTCCACGATTTTGTGTTCAAAATCGTGTTTAACACGATTTTGTGTTCAAAATCGTGTTTTTCACGATTTTGTTCCCAGACGATTGTGATTGCTCACAATCGTAAATAACACGATTTTCTTATGAAAATCGTGTTCTGGGAATCACGATTTTGTTAGTAGTTTCACAGAATCGCGATTTTGTGTCTGACTACAGAATCGCAATTCTGTCCAATTTTTTGAAAATTTTTGAGGTATTGATTTTTAGAATTTTCTTTCTTCTATAGAATCGCCTTATCTAGTTTTTAACATGCAATGAAAAAACTAACTCAAAATAATATTTTTTCCACTGAAAATTGAAAAGATTCAGAATATCGCGATTTCGTGATTTTGGTTATTTTGTGTATTTTTTGTGCTTAATCATCATGTGAATTTAAGGAAATACAAAAAATATGGTATTGAGCCCCTTACCTTGCTTGTTTGATTCAAACACTCTCCAAAACGCTTTGCTGCAGAAAGTCACGATTTTTTGCCTGCTCTCTCTCTCTCTCACACTCAAATGAGTTTCTCTTGCAATTCTAGGATTTTATAGTGTCCAGAAAATCGCGATATTGTGCAATTTCCACTGATTTCCACTTTTTCACTTAACCAATTTCATTCTTCAACAACTTTATGGTTTGAATACTCAATTCTTAATTTTTCATGATTAATCACTTCTCATTAGCTATTGGTGAAAATCGTGATTTTGTACTTTTCCACTTCCCCCACTTGATACTCAGTCTTTCCTGATTCTTTAAAATTTAACTTCCCTCACTTTCTCAATATTAATGAAATCTCTTGCAATTACCCTTCTCCAAAAACCCAAATATGCTGAAAATTCCAAAAGAAAATTCTCTTACAGAAAATCGCGATTTTGTGCAGAGAATCGTGTTTTTTTTGTACTTCCTATTTTGTGCAAATTTGAGTATTCTTTTCTCTTGTTTCCCTTCAGTACCCTTTACCAATTCCAATTCAACAGTCACCTGTAATTTTACATCATAACCACAGAATTATTCAGAAAATCGCGATCCTGTGCAGAGAATCGTGTTTTTTGAGTTTTCTAGTTTTTTGACAAATTTTTGCTTTCCTTTCACTTGGTCCCTATTACTTTTGTCAACAAAGTTTCAATCCAACTTCCTAAGGAGAAAAGAAATTTGTTTGATTAATTTTGATGAATTTATGAATTTTTTTTAGTATTTTGTCCTAAATTAAGGTAAACACTTCACTTAGGGTTTCTTGTTTGGTGATCTATTGATCTTGTGTTCCTTGATTGGTTATACTCTCCTATGCTTTGGCTATCAAAACAGTTAATGAGCAAAATTTCCCAAAGAAAATTATGTTAAGAAATGAAAATGTCAATTTTTGCAAAGATAAACTCAAACATTTCTCTTTTCAAGATGCAATTCAACTTTTCTCAAGATTATAACTTTGACTTGGCTGCAAATGGATCTTATCTACTTGCATCTAGCTACTTAACTTGACTTTTCCATAATGCAATCTTGTCATCTTCCCAAGATCAACAATTTTGCTTAGTACTTGATCAAAAAGCAATCTACAAATGCAAGAATAGACACATTTTACCTTATCATCAGCTTTCTTGATTTAGATTTTCACACACCTGCACTTTACTTCAAGAAAATGTCATGAGCAACTATCAATTTGCAAAAAATTCAACACTTCTTATTCTCAAAAGATTATCTAATGCTTTCTTTTCCCAAAAGACAAACAAAGAAAATCTACCTTTTCATGTTTTACATTTCTTGATTAAGGAGTATTACCTTTTCCATGTGTGCAATACCATCAACAATAGAAGATCCAGCAAGGTCCAACTTCAATGAAGCTTTTGATATTTTCCCCGGCAACGATGCCAAAAAATGTTTGTTATTGATCTTTGGAGTTGTCCTCTCCAATCATTTAGCATAAAGAATTAACAATACATCTTTATTTTGTCAATCCTGGAAGTATTCAAGAGACCACAGCCCCTTCTAGATGATAGAATCCAAGAAATAAGAGGTAAATGGCTGAATTTCTGAGAATAATGAAGATGAAGAGGAATTTCTAGGGTTTGGATTATCTTGAGCAAATCTCCATCATTTTCCACAATCTTGGTGTCTAAAGCATGTTATTTCTTCAGCAGAACACAATCATGAAGTCAAAACTCAAAAATGTTAACTGTACCATCCAGACGAGACAATCACGATTCTATACAAACAGACGATTTCCATCTCCAGCACCATTTTTCATCAATTTCTCACTCAATGCATCAGCAATCAGCTCTCTTCATACATATTCAACAGAAACACACAATAGAAGCTCACAAATCTCCATGGATACACAAAGAATAGACTCACAACTCAAAGAAATCACACAAAGAGGAGAAAACACAATTTTCAGCAGGAAACTCTCTCTTCACTTGGATAGCATGTAAACAAATAATCAACCAACCCCCTCATAATAGAGGAAATTGTCTTTTATACATTTTCAAGTGTCCCTTTTCACACTTGAATTTTGGTCCTTTCCTCTATTATTCTAAAAATATGCTATCTACGAGTTTCCAAAAATTCTAGAAAAATTACATAAGATTCTATTCTACATAAGGAAGACTCTTCCTTATTTCTACATCAGTTGCATAAATATTTTTACAAGTTTTTTGACATTTTACAATTGTTTCTCATCAAAAAATACTACAAAAAATACTTCTTCTAACACCATTCAATGTATAACTGTTCTTTTGATAATACAAGCTAAATAGCTTAAGCCTCTACCAAACTTCCTTAAAAAAACTTCGATCAATTTACTATGAAAAGAGATCATTTCTGATCTCTGTTCCATCGATATTATGTGAAATGATCCTAAGTCGATGGTTGTACCATTTGAAAAAACAAAGAAACACTATTCAGTAGAGCATCAAATGGCAATAGCGATGAGCCTCTCTAGAAGGCGGCATCAAGAGCACTTCTGCAGCTTGCTTCTCTGCATGATCACCTTTTCAAAAGGCAGCTAGAAAAAAAAAACATATTTCAAGAGTGACGCTGCAATCAATACTTCATTTAGAAAAATTATGTGGCCGATTGATCAAAATTTCTCTTTATGGGCTAGGGTTCCCTCCAGGGCCGATGTATTCGTAGCTTTGCTCGCCTACGAGGGCTGTCCCTCTACCCTTATGTCACCTCCCTAGGTGACGGAAGGTTTCTCCTCTGCATGCTACCCCTCTCCGGGAGGCTTATGTTGATCAAATGGCACTCCATGAAGCTCTTCAAAATGGGATGTCATCTGGTTTGAACCTCGATGGTCCGTCAGGCAAGTTACCTAACTACTTCTCTGAGTTTGATCATATCAAGTCCAATCAGGAACAGGTGGCTTGGAACCCCATTTTATCGGGTGTTAATGGAGACTTTGCTAGAAGTGCTAGAAATGGTATGGCTAACCCTAACTTTGGACTAGGCTGAAAGTCTAAAACTAATACCGGTGTTAAGATACGGACTGTTTCAAAAGATGCTATTGAAAAACAAGGGCAGAATGTCTCTACCTCTAAAGGTGTTTAGAACCTTGGCAACGCGGGGACCTATGCTTGTGTCCTGCAATGACATCAACAAGCATTTTGTACTATGTTTGAAAATCCCTCTTTTTTAGGTAACCCAATCTCTTACTCTGATATTAAGGGTAAACAGAAAATTTCTGAGGATGGGGATAAGGAAGGAAATATGAATTTAGAAGTTGAAGTAATAGGATCAACCTAGACTCAAAAATTGAAGATAATGAGGATAGCACTCTTGTAATAGATAAGAATTCTCTTAATAGTTGGCACAATGTCTTGTATGAGAAAGTTGTGATTGACCTTTGTCATGGTCCTAGACCTGCTCAAGAAGTCCTTAGAGCCTGAATAAAGAATAACTGGAGTAATAGGGGAATGATGGTCAAGCATGTTCAATTTCTCCCAAATAACTTTTATTTGTTCTTTTTTGAGTATGCTAATAGTATGATGCAGGTAATGTCTGAAGGGAATCATGTGATTATAAATGTTCCTCTTCCTTTGTTTAAATGGTACCTTAGTTTTAACCCAAGAGGGGATAAACCCACAAAAGTGCCTATTTGGGTGTAGTTCCCTGATTTGCCTCTTGAGTTTTACCCTTGGGTTGAACAAATTGGTAAATTGCTTGGTAAAGTGCTCGGGCAAAAATCCAGGAACGGGTTCAACCCCGAATGGGACCCACAAATTTTGGTTGAATTGGATATCTCCAAAGAGGTAAAGACTACTATTACTATAAAGGACACTGATGGTTGTAAGTTGCATGAACAAAAGGTGAGCTATAAGAATCTCCCTAATGCATGCTTTAATTGTTTTAAACAAGGAAATCTAATTAAAGATTGTCCTTTACTTGTTAGTAAAAAGGCAGATAATGAGGAAAGGGGCAATATTAAGGATAAGAATGGTCAGCAAGATATCAATAATCATAAAAAGTCCAATAGAAAAGCAAAAAAAAGGTCTCCCAGTAACTAGAGCAATAAATTTGATGTGCTTTTAGAAGACGTTTCTAATCCTTTTTAATTTTTGGATGATAAAAGTGATGAGCATGTTGCAGGACCCCAGTCCTCTCAAGGACCAGCTAACTGTGTGGAACCTTCTGTCCTACTCAACAGGATCTTGAGGGTGATTGGACATATGTTGGTAACAGAAAAAACAATAAGGTAACCCCTTGTGCTGGTAATTTCTCTTCCCATTCCTCCTCTGGAGATGATGTCTCATATCAGGATAAATAGCAAAATGAAGAGTTCTCTGAGCAGCTTACTCAACATGATAATGAAAAAATTCAGAAATTTCAGAATAATAACAATGCTTTAGAGGATGTTGAAATGCATTTAGATGCTAACCAGCTTGAATCTAAAAAATCTAAGTCCAAAAGGAAAGAACTTGTTAGGGTTTTTGGGTCTATCATTAAACCCCTTATAAACCTCAAAAAATAATCAGTCCTTTCGCTTTTGTATTATTTTTGGTGTTGTTGTCTTACTTATGGATTTGATTAAGTTTATTTACCTCAACATTAAAGGCATCAATGACCCAGTGAGAGGCAAAGTTTTCAACAACTGGATTAAGGATGTCTCTTTTTTGCCTGTTTCATTTGTCTTCAAGAGCTAACGGTTTATGGTTTTGAGTTGCATTCTAACTTACAGATTGTTTCCAGCAACCATTGTTGGTATTTTACCAAGAATGCTAATAACAAAGGAGGTCGTGCCATAGGTATTGTGTCCAATCTCTCTCATTGTATTGAGGAAGTTATTTACAGTGATTCTAATCAATGGGTGGCCCTTTAGTGTAAGGATCCCATTAACTATACTATTGTCAATGTTTATGCCTCTAACAATAGTGTTGAAAGAAGTCTGTGCTGGAGAGAGCTCTCTAAATTGTCTGATGATGTCATTCTTTTGGGTGATTTTAATATGGTCATGTTTGAGAAAGATAGAATTGATAATCGTGACAACATTTTGCATGGTGTGGAAAAAAAGTATTGGCTTGATATGATTAACTCTCTTAACCTGGTTGATTGTTCTGGTTGCACTAGTCATACCTGGAATAATAGAAGTTCTAACAGACCTCTTTCTGCTAGACTAGACAGATGCTATATGAATGTTAACAAGCTTCATGACCTTTGGCAGTACAAGTGTGATATAGACTTGTCTCTTCAGCTGTCTGATCATTATCCTGTGGTTATTAAGCTTTTTAGGAACTCCCCTAACTATAAAGCTGGTTGGCCTCATCTTGATGCTTCCCTTCTGAAGTTGAATTGTGTTAAAGAGAAGACCTAAAAATATTTTTAAATACTATTTTGCTTCTAATTGCTCTCCTTTCATTGCTTGGGAAAGATCTATAAAAGACATTCAATCTCTTTTCACCAAGTACAAACTTCAACCAAGGAAATTAGATACAAAAGAAGAATGATGATATTGAGAGAGATAGATAACATTAAGAATGAGAACTTGGATGATCTCATGAAAATTCAGAAGCTTCCTGATCTCCAAAATAGGTTGAGGTATGAAGACTATCTCTTAGCTAGTGGTGCTCTTGCCTCTTCTAGAGAATTTTGGGCTCGGAAGGTTGATAGACCTAATAAACATATGTTTGATCTTATGAAAAGAAAAAAAGCTAGGGATTTTGTCCCCATGTTGAAGAAGAACACTGGTGATTATGCTACTACTATGAAGTAGAATTTGCAGGAGGCCCTTCTTTACTAATGTTTTCTCTAGGCCTCCTAAGAGAGGGGAGGATATCTAGAGGGCTAGGGCCACTATTGCCCTTAAAAGGAAAAAAATGATTCCTCAGCATCTGGCCTCTATCCTGGACTTGCCCCTCTCTGCCAGTGAGGTTAGAGAAACCACTCGTAAATTGAAAGCCTGCAAATCTCCTGGTCCTGATGGTATTCCTAATGAATTTTATCATGAGCTTGTTGATTTTATTGTGCCCATTATTCTTCTTGTGTGGCAAGAGGCCATGAGGAGAGGTACTCTTTTTGCTTTTATCAATTTTGGGGTTATTAAGTTGGTTCACAAAAAAGACAGACCTATCTCTTGTATGACTTCCTCGTACAAAATTTTTGCCTCTACCTTGGCTAGAAGGCTTGGCCCTATCATGGACAAGATCATTCTTCGTGAGCAGAAATGCTTCATTAGAGGTAGGTATATTTTGGATGCTATTATTTCTATCTGGGAAGGTTTAGAGTTTTCTCAAGAGAACAAGACTAATATTTTCTTTTTTAAAGTGGAATTTGACAAAGCCTATGATAGAATAGAGTGGGATTTCATCCTCCAGTCTTTGCAGGACATTGGGGCTGGTAGAAGATTCATTAAGTATACCAATATCCTTTTTGGCAATGCTAACTCCAAGGTGGTCATTAATGATCACCTTTCTAACTCCTTTCAGCTTTGTAGGTCTATTAGACAAGGTTGTCCCCTTGGCCCTCTCTTATTTGCTATAAGTAGTGATTCTCTAGGCTGGCTGGTTAGGGATTGCATGGAGAAGGGTACTATCAAAGGTCTGGTGATTCCTGGTGCTTCCTCTCCTCTTGGCCTTCAGATGTTTGGAGATGAGTCTAACATGATCACTTTGGCTGATAACTTGTCTGCTGAGAACTTTATGCTTTGTCTTCAATTGTTTTGTCTTGCAAGTCGATCTATGGTCAATCATTCTAAAACAGGTTTTTATGCTTCTAATAAAATTCTTCCTGATTGTATTGTGAATAACAATTGTGACATTACTCAAGAAGGTGTTGTTTTTAGGCTTCTAGGTATTCCCATGGGTTTTGGTGTGACCTTTGAGGAGAGATGGAGTGGATTTTTGACAAATTCAGAAATAAAATCTTCCATTGGATGTCTTTTCAACAAAGCATATCCCAAAGAGTGTTTGTATTAAAGCATTTCATTTTACTGGTACTGACCTATTTTTTTGCCTGTTGGATGCCTAATAAAAAGCAACTTTCTCAGGTCATTGCTCTCTCTAGAAGGTTTTTGTGGGGAGGTACTCAAAATAACATTAAGATCCTTAAAGTTGCTTGGAATGTGTGTGACTTAAGAAGGGAAGAAGGAGGTCTTGGCATAATATGCCCCTCTAAAATGTCTATTCAAATGGCTGCTAAATGGATATTAAGGGTCACTAATTCTAATGACTTTTGGTCTTTTCTCATCAAAAGAAATACTTGTGAGTTTTATGTCACAGGTTTCAAGTGTTGGACTAATCTCATCATTTGGGATATCATTACCTTTCCTGTACATATTACGCCCAAGGGAAGTAAACTGATTTCCTCATTTTGGAATGCTTGGATGCCAGTTAAGAACATTTACAGAATTCCTATATACTTCAAGAATAATTTGTCTTTTCTCTTGCAGAGCTCTATGTGGTTTGGATGGTTTTCAAATACTAACCCTCTTACTTTGACCATCAGAATGAGCAAGTGTAGGAAGGCTGGATTTGACTCCGGGAGTTCTTTTTTCATCAACAATCATGTGGTATGCTCTAATTTTGTCCAAGAAATTAATGTTCTGTCTTCTTTATGTAAACAGGCACTACTGGGCAAAAGAACTTGGTAGATAGACAAAATGAGAAGATACAACTACCACATATGGATTGGACTGGAAGCTATGCCTGAAGATATGTACATGAACTTCAAGAAGTCTGATTACTCTGTCAATTGTGTCCTCAACAAACTCAATTCCAAGTGGAAGATGCATTGGAACTCCCATCAGTGGAAGTACATATTCAGAGCTATTTGGGCCTTTGGTTCTACCTCCAAACAAGCTCACTTGCTCTGGCTTATCATTCACCAAGGCCTGTGAACTGGTACCAAGGCAATGAAGATTAACATTAGTGTAGGAAAATGTCCTTTTTGTGGTCAACTTGAGGACCTCCCTCACTTATTCATCAAGTGTATAAATGCTCAAAGATACTGGAGGTTACTGAACTTTTATTGTGCTGTCAAAGCTTGTCCTCCTCTTGGATATAAGGAAATCCTCCTAGGTGTTAGCAAGTGGATACTACTCTGTGGCAAATTCTGAGAGCACACATAATTTGGTTCATTTGAAAGAATAGAAACCAGGACTTATTCTCCAACAAGGCTAAGGACTATTTATTCTCTTGTAATCAGGGCACGAAGAAGATTTTCCAAATGTGTAAATAGTCCTTTAAGGACTCCAATACTAGGAATTACAACCCTTTTCATATATTAAAAGGGCTGAGACCCAATAGGTGGAAAGACTCTTTGATGACTTTGTATTCAGAGACAGGCTCTCCATGATTCATTTTTTGGAAGCCCATATATGACATTCATGTAGATGTTGGACCTGTTGTATTTCTATTGTTCCTGCACTTTTATTAATCTTCTTGTTCAGTCGAAAAAAAAAATACTTCATTTAGAAATGTTTTTCATCTTCCTAAATCCAACTGTAGGTCGGGGAGGCTAGACATGAGACATAGAGGGCGTCAGACGTGGGCATTAGACAATCAACGTAACATGTTCACACAAAAGAAGAGGCCATCTGACATACATTCGACCTGTAAGACTGACATATGAGTCGATAGGACATATGAGTCAAGTAGATTTCTAGGATTCGTGCTCTGATCTTCCCTGGGCGGCGCATTGAAATTTCATCGAATTTCGAATCGACATTGGCAATTTGGCAGTCTGCCGCTAGAGTAAGTTATGACAAGCAAAGCATATAATTTCATTGTTCTTTTCCCCCGCGATTTCCAGTTGCGACTCGCGACTCGCGAGGAATAAGCTAGATAGCCGGCTGCCCACTGCGCAGACTAACTTTTCATGATTTCAGGTTTTCCGTCCGGACATGCCAAAAGATCGCAATCAATCTCGTCTTGTCTTCCTTAGTCTGACTCCTTTGTTCAAGCTCTTTGTTGGTGGCCGCGAGCACATTCAAATTACTTAATAGTGTAGTCTCTTTGTTGGTGGCCGCGAGCACATTTAAATTATGTACTAGTGCGGCCTCGGAAGTTTCTGCAAGGTCCCCTTGGCTAGTCATTGATTCTTCTTCTGTTTACATGAGATCATGAAGCACCCAGACACTTGCACTAATTATGGCAGAGGATACATGCGCTCAGACCTGTAGATATGGGTTATTGTTCAGCTCATTCTCATACCATATAACTAAATTAAGTTTTCAGGTGGTGAGTAGACGAAGATGCCAGACAGTCAAATAGAGTAAACGGCAGCGGGTACACGCACTCAGCATTACAGTTATGGATAACTATCCACTACGTTCCCATTATCATGGAGCTAAGTTAAGTTTGCAACTCGTGAAGAAACATTGATTTTGAGCAGCTCTTAATTTGTCTACCCTTGGATAATCGTGTTAAAGACGAGATTCAGCCTCCTATTTCTTGAATCTGAAAAAAAAGTTCTGTTAATTGGTGGATCACTAGCAGCTCAAACCATTCAAGCGTCGGAGTCCCTAGCTGTCGTCGATGGTGCATACGTTAATTTTGCTACAAACCGCGCCTTACCCTTCTGGCTTCTTCATTTGCGACCTCTGCCGTGAGAGGGGAAGTGGTGCTGTCTTCCATTGCAGTGCTTGTCATTTTGATCTTCACCCAAGCTGCGTTGCGACAGGCGAACTTATCTCTCACTTCACTCACTTTGAACACCCTCTCCATCTAGAAACCCTTGCAAACAACAGGGGTCATACTTGCAATGTGTGCGGTGATCCAGCCTCCCCTACGGTGTACCGTTGCGATGAATGTAGATTCGATGTGCACCCACATTGTGCGCGTGCTCCACGTTTTATCCAGCACTCTTGTCACAAGCACATTCTCAAGCTTATCGCAAAAGAGGATGCTTATTCGGGATCCTGCTGGTGTGATGTATGTGGGAAAGAAGTTACCAGTAGGATGTATCACTGCTCATCTTGTGAGTTTGACGTCCATATTTCTTGTATCATGCTTCCATGCAATCCTTATAGTGCCAAACATCCGGAGCATCGTTTAAAACTTTTTAACAGGCAATCTCGGAAAGCTTCCTGTGCAGAGTGTTGCAAAGATGCTTCTAAATGGGGATATGTGTGTGAAACTTGTGGACTTTATCTTCATGTCGATTGTGCTAGTATTCCAGGCCATGAAGTAGCTGCTTCTCCTGCCTCAGCATTAGGCGATTCTACTTCATTGGTCTCCTCAACTGACGTTGAGGCAGTACTGAAGATGATGGGTAGACTTTTGGTTCCTTCAGCACATGGTATCAGTCCGACTGAGGGTGCAGCTGCACGAAAAGTGATGAAATTGTTAGAACAGCAAAAACAGGTTGTGCCAGCTAACTTGTGCCCAGTTGTATCCAGGCTTACTACAGATGGAGATGGAAATATCTGCCCTACTTGTCTTGAAGGTACATTCTGTTTCTAATATACGTATCTATTTAATATTTACTGAGGGTTCCGACTTCGTAAATTGTGATTTCCACTAGATTATACATCTGAGAATCAGAGAAGAGGTCTTAGATGTGGCCATCATTTTCATACGGGATGTATCCTTCATTGGCTGGAAAGTAGCAACCGTTGTCCTGTATGCCGACAACAGGTTAGCAATCTGTTTACCCTATTTATGTCTTGCACGCACCATTACGGGTCTGTTATGCTGTGTGCCAAGAAGAGCTTAGATTTGCTCAATGTTCATGTCAGGCTGTGTGGTATTATGCCAAAGTTTCATAATTAATTTTTGCATTATCAGTCGTTGTTACTTTGATGAGACCTAGACAGGAGAAGAACTTTGGCTTGACTTCTGCATAGTTTAAGGTGCAAAGAACTGTGTCAATTAGAATGCTACAGTCAGTTGCCTCGTCTTAGTTTAGATGCTTCTATATTTGAAGACAAATCATTATCATTCGGTTTTTATCACGTATATATAAAGATGGAATTAAAATCAGCATTCTTGTCCTGTCATGTATATATAACTAGTTTATAATGAAGATGGAATTAAAATCAGCATTCTTGTCCTGTCATGTATATATAACTAGTTTATAATGAAGATGAAGCCAAAATCACCATGCTTATCCTATTGTGTCTATATAAATTGGTGACTCAAAAACAAGAACTCTTTACCTAACTCTAGTGTCTTATGATGAGGATAATTATTTTGTTGTCAGGATAAGTAATAGAATGTGCTGCTGAACCTAAGTGCCAGTACACCATTCTTTCTCGCTTGTCCTTTCTATTTTGTACAGGCACATTCTTTTTTCATTTGTGAGTTTATTGGTCTATGAAGCAGATTATTGAAGTTTGAGAATCTTTTTCAACGTAGAAAAGTTCACGGAGTCCTAAACAAAGAAAGTTAGCAATGTGATCTTGCTCAGTATTCAAGGTCTTTGTTTTGATTCTTTTGATTTTTTGAGTCAACATGAAAGTATTTGAAATATGTTCAATGCTAGGTTCGAACATAGGCATGTCTGTACATGAATACTTCCATTTTCTTTTATTAATGTATTATATCTTCCATTGATTTGTGTACTTTGGATACCCTCAAATCTACGTTCATTTCAGTATTAACATTTGGGTGTGCCGTTCCTAGCATTTGGGGCAGCATTTCAGCTCAGCATGTGCTTTATGGCATTTGGGTGACAACAATATTCCTCCCATTTCATTGTTACTTACTTTTTCCAGATCAACATGTTTACTTTTTTATGTGACTACGTGGATTGCCCTCCTTTGTTACATATGGTCATTATAGGTAATGAGTGACTCTTAATAAGATGTTTTTCCCATCTTGCCCTATGATCATTTAGTTCCCTTTTGAATAAGTAACTATCAATATCTTTTTGATTAAGTTCTCAAAAATTTGGTTTCATATCAATGATGATGTTCCTTCATTTAAAAGATGACTTGTAGCATATGATTTCCCATAAATATGGTAATTAATTTGATTTTGCTCTTTCCATTTTTTTTTAGATGCTATTGATCATCCAGTGAGGAGGAATATTGATGCTAAAACTGAATCACAAATGATGGATTTAGATTTGTTTTTTGCAGAAGTGAACTGGGAATTATGGTTTATTTTCACATCCCAATACTGAACTTTCATTGGTTCAATATGAAGGCTTTTCTTATCGTTAAATTGGCCATTCATGAAGAATTGACATTATGGTCTATGCTTATCTGTGTATGCAATCATCATACCAAAGAAAAAAAGAATATTCGAGTCTTCTAATCTCTTCAAAATAGATCATTCTATGATTGCTTTGCCTTTGTGTAGACACATCTGGTGGAGAAACATGATAATGTTTGTAGTTTAATACATGAGGTTATATATGATTGTTTGTTGAGGCAAGGGTCCTCAACTTTAAGACATGCTTTATATGTTTTCATCAAGGTATAAGCTTTGTTACTTGTAAGTAAACTTTATTTGTTCATGTTTCCTTACCTATGAGGTTATGTGTAATGTATTACCGAATGAAGGGCATGCTTATGATGCATACCAATTGAATCATCCTTTCCAAGCATGCATCTACTCTACGACATTGATAATGTGATAAAGGTTTGTCACATCTCCTTACCCAGGCCTGCTATGCATGATAAAATTTGAAGATATGATACTTATTTGGATGGATATTTAAAAAATAGGTTCTTGAAAGTAAACCTTTTTTTATCTTGGTCAATCTATATTGAACGTGAATTTTGTTGTGTTTTGTTTAATCACTTGTTTAATTTAAAGTTATTTTATAATTTCCGTTTCGATCTTGCTATTTTATTTAGATATACATTTTTAATGCCTAATATGAATCTTGCATTTTTGTGCAATTTGTTGTTGCTTTACGTTTTTTATGCATGTGCTTGTATTTCTTATAGCCTACATAATGGATACATTGAAGACAGCTTGGAAACAGTGTCTCTCCTTGTATAGACATAGATGGATCAACAATTGCTTCTTCATTCATGCAAGGTGGATCCACAATAGTCACTTCCTCAATAAAGATGTGCTGTGTTAGGAATCACAAGAGACAAGATCACAAAGATACAAGTTGTTTCACAAGCTCAGTGAGTAAAAAGCTGAGTCCATTCACAACGCTGGAGTAACTAGAGCCATGTGAGCATGAGCTGAATATCGTATATGTACAAAGGCTGAATTTGGGCTTACAAAGTATTGAGGAAAAACAGTGCCAAAGCTGAGGCTGAAACTGAGATAAAATCAGCTCTAAATGTAGATGCTTAGGCCAAATATGATTTGAGGAAGTACTCAAAAAGAAATTGACCAGATCTGAAGCTGAAATTGACCAGATCTGAAGCTGAAATATGTTGAGATATTTGGTCAAATTCCTTGTTGATGCTTGGATTGACTTATATGTGAATGGCCCCAAGTAATTGTATTTATACTAGCTCTAAACTTAGTGGAACTCTAGTAATAAAGCTGAAAACAAGTTTTTAAGATGTAAAATGTAGCGCCATAGTTGCATCGCAACGCGTTGCGAACGGTTCTTAATGCGTTGCAAACAGTTCGCAACGTTGCTACGTTCGCAACACGTTGCTTTGCATGCATATTTTTTTGGTAGTCCAAAAAATACTCAAAATTATATTTTGCTTAAGAGGGATAAGAAACTATTTAAAATCATGTTCAAATTGTCCAATACATGAATAAAAAACTGAGGAAGACATAGAAAGCTATATAAGTACATTTGTTAATGATTTTCTTGATGGGCCTTATCACCTTGAGATACCTAGATATTTTGAATTTTCCATGTTTTCCTTCTAATGCATTTACAAAGCTTGGATAAAAGGTTCATCCTTTCCACTTGGCCTTGGCCCTTCAAAGCCAAGGGTACTCTTCTATGATAATTGATATGACTACTTAGTATAAACATAATTGTGAATGTACTGTGAATGTTGCATTGTATAGGGACTAATCTAGACTCAATAATCTATACTATATAGGTCCATGTCTCTCCTATACTATACTAAATATGTATGTTTGTATGTATGTAATTACAACTATACTTGTGTATGTATGTATATATGTGATATGCATGTATGTATGTATCCACTTATATTATTCATGTACGTATGTATGCATGCATGCATGTATGCATGTATGTAAGTATGTATGTAAGTATGTAAGTATGTATGTATGTATGTATGTATGTATGTATGTATGTATGTATGTATGTATGTATGTATGTATGTATGTATGTATGTTTGTATGTATGTATGTATGTAGGTATGTATGTATATATGTCTCTCTCTCTCTATGTATGTATGTATGTATGTGTTTATGTATGCATGCATGCATGTATGCATGTATGTATGTATGTATGTGTGTGTGTGTGTATATATATATATATATATATATATATATATATATATATATATATATATATATATATATATATATACATATATATATATATATATATATACATATATATATATATATATATATACATATATATATATATATATATACATATATATATATATATATATATATATATACATATATATATATATATATATATATATATATATATATATATATATATATATATATATATATGTGTGTGTGTGTGTGTGTTATGCATGCATGTGTGTAGTATACATGCGATATGTTTCATATCTACTCTTAAGTCATAATGTATATGTGTTTATATTTATTTATATGTGTAAATGGATGCACTTCATCATGTATTAGCTATAAGAAGCTTAGGATACCAAAATATATTTAAAAAAATCCTAAACAAAAAATTCATGTTCGCAACGTTTTAGCAACGTCTAGGCCCAAACGTTGCTATGTTACTAACGCGTTAGCAACGCGTTGCCTTTGACGTTGCTAAAACGTTGCTAACAACTATGTGTAGCACTTTAGAGGAAAGTTTTAATGGAGCTGATGTATTATATTCACTTTATTTTTTGCTTTACCATTGAAGTGTAGAAAAAAAAGGAAATTTGAATTACCAAATTTTTTGTGCTTAACAAAGCAAAAAAGAAACCCTATTCTCATATCAAACTAACTATAGGGTTAGGATGGTGATTAGTTGAAAAATCTCTCAAATTACAATGTGTGAATATGATACAAACTGACAATATCTGTATCTCGGCAGAAATAGGAACTAGATACAAGAGATTGTGTGCCTAAGAGGTATGAAGAGTGTGTGTGTGAGAATATGGAGAATACGAACAGTTTAGAATTGCTTTACAGCAAACCCAAATTCTGATCAACCTAAATCAGAAACGAGTGAAGGACAGAAATAGACTTGCTACTCACGGTAAATCAACAATTAATGTTGATGGTAAGCTGGCAGAATCTCCTACAAATAATCACCAAGATGGAGACCACAACTTCTCCAAGAGTGTGATAACTCCTCCTCCAAGATGGCCTCCATGATCTTCTCCTAGCTTGAGAAGATACTCCTTGATCACCTCCAAGAGCTTCTTGAGTGATTGCTTGAGTGATTTAATCAATGACCTTTGGTCATGTTTATGTAGCTTACAAGCTATCTACTAAAAGCAAAACTAAAAAGCCAAGGTTGTAAAACTCATACGATCTCCAAAATGCAAACTCTTGAGGAATCGATGCTCATTCAAAAAACTATGTCGTGAGTATTTTGTGCCATCCGCTTTTGTTTTTTTCCACTATTGGTTTACCAAAAAATCATACCTCATCGTGTTGCTTTCGTCGGGACTCAAACCGGGGTGGACCGTTTGGGAGAATGATGGCTTAACCAACGTTCCAAGCACGCTTTCTTGTGTTCACATCGTGTGAAAAGACTGCTACATACGCTGTTGCGCCCGTTTGGGAATTGAAGAGAGAAACAAAAGGTGTGAAATATGGTATGAGCTTTTGAGCTTTTGAGCTTTTGGACCATTGTTGGGTATTGATTCCAACAGTTTGGAAGAGGCATAACTTGAGCAAATTTAGTGTTGCTTGAGTTATTATATTTGAGATATGCATCCTCCTCCTCCATGATCATGGTAGATAGGTTTAATGGAGACATTTTTTGCACATGGTAAACAAGGTTGCAATATTATCCAAGGTTGCATCTGTCCGTGTATAAGAAATTTTGGTATCATGATATGGTATAGTTCAATTCCATAATGAACCTTACATCTAGTTCATCTATTTTTTTGATACTCAATCCAAATTGTTTACACATATTTGTATATGTCTATAGATGTATGTATGTATGTCTATATATAATTTTTACATGTATATAAAAACCCTAATAGGTACCTTAACCTTGGAGGAAAGATTACTTTCACTTACCTTAACTGCATCAAACCTTAAGAATCTAACCACCTTGATATTATCTCATGTCTACATACTTGTGGGATTAAGTTGAAGCCAAAGTTAGATGACTAGAATTAGGAGGTATTGGATTACTTGAAGCTCTTACACAAGAACATTATTTGAACCAAGCTCCACAAACTCAAAGTTCTTCCTCATCTTCATCAATTGGAGGAGCAAAAAGTACTCAAGTAGGAGGGGTTACACAAACAAGAGGTGCTACCACCTCAACTCCTATTCAAGGACCAGATGCAAAAGCTTTATCTAGAAATAGAAATGATTTGTCAACTATAGGTATGAACCTACATGATGAATACATCCATCATCTTTCAGACATCAAAAGTGAAAGATAATCATGGATAAAGTTGGAAAGAACAATTGGCACAAGGACACAATAGTCTCATATGTCATTTCTTATTTCCTTCTTCCAATTAGAAATGAGAAGCTCAACATCAATGGTAGAGCATTTGAGCAAGTTTAAGAGATATGTAGCTCAATTGATCGGGATGAAAAATCCAATCCTATTCTAAATGAAATTACAATGGTAGTTCTTTTGAAGAGTCTACCTCCTTCCTATAATATGTTTGTCACTATTTTACAAAACAAGATTAAAGGTGGAAGAGAATATAAATGATATGTCATATACATCAAAATTTAAGAAATTCAAGAAATGTAAACATTGTGGCAAAACAAACCACAAAGAGGTAGATTGTTTTATTATCAATCCATGCAAAATATGTGGTAGAAAAACACATAAAGCATAATTTTGTTCCAAAAAGAAAGATGAACAAGAAAAGGTAGCAAAGAAACTAATGTACAAGATGATAGTGATGGAGTGGATGACACTTCATCCATCAACTATTCATGTTAAACCATATCATCTTATTTGTTTGTGTGTTTGTGTTTTTAATTTTTTTGATAGGTGTGGATAAGAGCGTATGATCTTGATTAGAGAGGTTTGTCAACCTTAATAGTTAAGAAAGTATGTTTAAGTCTACATTCTAACCTTCCATTATCATCCTTTTGTTTGTCTCTTCCTTCCATGTAGTACTTGGTTGAGAAGAGTATCTAATGTTTGAGTTGTCCTTTTTATTTGTGGTATAGGAGTACTCTTCATGTACAAAGTCTTCTTGTTTATTTATGGACATTTCACATTAATTTTTTTTTCTCCAAATCAAATCAACTTGGAAAACTTAGTGTA
>MU260172.1:175000-222500 GCA_020310875.1 Ceratopteris richardii | reverse complement strand
CTATAGAATCTGTGTATAATTATGATAAAGGCTGAATATATGATGTATCTAGGTACAATAATCGGGGACAAGTATGCCTAAGAGTCAATGACAGTGAATGGGTTCTGGAATACAGAGTAAAAGAGTAGACACTTTGTTTAATGAAGTAAAAATTTGTAACTCTAACAGAAATTGGTTTCTTCTCTGATGTAAGCAGCCACAATAGCTTGTACACTTGATGTAGTAGGTTGAAAAGCCTGGTACAGCAGCAAATAGAAGAAGATAGACCAAAAATAACAGCAAGCTATTGAAATCAGCAGGAATTGTTTTGGTAGAAGAAGATGGTGGGGTAGTTGCTTACCAAAAATCCAATCACATTGGGCTTAGTTGCTTACTAAAAATCCAATCACAAGGAATTTGGATTAAGATGCTTGTATAAGGAAAGACCATAGGAGCCTCATCACCATGAAGAGGAGTGGAAGTCCATGAGAACTAGCCAAGCTTACCACAAATTAAAGATGCTTCTTTGAGGTTAGTCCATTTGAATGCACCAAGTCCTCCTGAATTTCATTCTTTGAGAAATTCATGGATGTTCGGTAAGGATGATTGACATTCCATACTCTGCTAATGCAATGATGATTTGGATCCAAATGTGGCTAAAGGACATTGCCCAAAACTACATCACTTACTTTATTCGAGATGTAATACGAGAGAGTGCCCATGTTCTTGAAGTTCTTTCACAAGGTCTATCATTGCAATCGTATGTTAGAATAAGAATGGCCTATTCTTTCTACATTGTCTTTTGTTTGAAACTTGAGACACTTGTGAGTCATGGCTTGCATACGACATTGTATTTTTGCGGAAACTTGAAAAACTCATAAGACATGGTTTACAAGCTTAAGAGAGCTAGAATAATTTTGCAAACACCTATGGATGTTAATGTGTCATTATAGGCAAAGGTAGATTCAGAGCCTTTTGATGCTACTTAGTATAGTCAAGCAATTGGTTACTTGGTCTATTTATGTAATACACATCTTGATATTTACTTTGTAGTTTTTCAAGTATCTAGGTTCATGCACAATGCGCTCAAGATTCATTAGAATGCACAATTCATTCACATGCGAAGAAATTACCATAGCTTGCTTTTTAGATTTTTTTTTGCATGTTTCATGGAAAGCACATCATGGGCTTCTTGAAACCTACATAGGAGGGCCTTTGTTCATAATCCAAGCATTCATGCATCGTTGGAAGATCAACTCAAGGAGTGCTCAAGGCACACAAGCTTGGAGGAGGAGATCTACCTTTGAGGAAGTGTTCTACACACTTACAGGAGGTGTGCTCTACCCTCGCTGTAACTATGGAGGAGTTAGTATGAACCAACCATCAGCATTTTGCTGATTTGCTGTGAGTAACAAGTCTATATCAGTTCCTTACCTGTTAGGTCATTAGTTTCTGATTTAGGATTTCTGTTTTACAGTTCAGAACTGTAAAACAGTTCTGAACTGTTCATATTCTGTGTGTGTGTGTGCCTCAATAACAATAAGCACAAGTTTGTAGGATCTTTCAACACAAGTTTATAGGATCATGTTGAATATCTACAAGCATAGGCTTTTTGCATGAAAGAGTGCCTAACACATTTTATATGGAGAGATACGTGTTTGTGTGATTTGCCCCATCGCCATCCTTGTAAGCACATATGTAACAACTTACACTCCCATCTCTCACTCCCTCTTGACACAAACTTCCCGTAGCTCGTCTTGTTTTCTAAGCATCTCTTATTTGGGTTTGGTATCTTTCTTTCACGTTTTTGATTCTCTCACTTTCTCTCTCACCTCTATCTGTCTTCATATTTGCTTAATGTTGGTGCTGGTATAGCTACCTCTTTAACTTCATATCTTTAATTTTCACATAGGAGCAAGATGGAAAACTGAAAGCATGCATAATGCATTAGCTCATGAGGTCAATCAAGCCTCATGCAAGGCAAATTCTTTTGCTTTACAATGTGATGTTTTGCATACTTCATTTTGGTTGTAGAGGCATTGCAACACATTGCATTGCAATTGTGGTATATGCATACCCACAAAAAGCAAACATACATCCATCCAACCATCAATCCATCCATCCATCCACACATACATACATTATACATACATACACTTATGCACTTATACATACATACATTATACATACATACACTTATGCACTTATACATACATACATACATGCACATTTTGTACATGCATACTTCCTTCTCTCCCTCCCTATCTACCTACCTACCTACCTTTTACTTATTTATCCACCTAAGTATCTACCTACATACATATACATACATGCATATAACATACATATTGTAAGAAAGTGATAGGTAGGAGATGGTTGAACCACACCCTTGAAAGATAGGAGATTGTTGAAATACACATTCAGAGGGAGGATTAGGAACTAATCATCAACCATGGCTTTTGGGGCAAGTGGTTAGCCCATCACATTCCTAACCAAGAGGTTGTGAGTTCAAATCTCCTATAGTCTCTTACAATGGTATCAGAACAAGGGCACAAGACACCAAGGTTGCGAACAAGAAGGTTCAAGACACCAAGTTTGAGAGCAAGGGTTCAAGATGCCAAGGTTGCGAACAAGGTTCAAGAAACTATGCGAGGTTGAAGACATCAATTGAAGGGTACCTAATGATTTCAAGAAATGATCATCGAGGCTAGAGGGATACTTGAGTATATCATTGAGGACAATGATCAACTACGATGGGAAGAATGTAATACAGTGATAGGTAGGAGATGGTTGAACCACACCCTTGAAAGATAGGAGATGGTTGAACTACACCTTAAGAGGGAGGATTAGGAAGTAATCTTCAACCATGGTTTTTGGGGCAAGTGGTTAGTCCATCACATTCTTAACCGAGAGGTTGTGAGTTCAAATCTCCTATAGTCTCTTACACATACACACATGCATACATATATGCCAATTTTTTGTGTCACTTATCTCGAAGATACATCATACACCCTCTCTTGTATGGAACATAGTTATTTAATTATACTATTTACATCCATTACTAAATCAGTAGTGTGTATTGTGAAATAATTCTTCTTTAGCATCGTGTAAGGCTTAACTTACATAGTTTTATAAAATCTGTCTTATGGCTCGTGGATGTTCATTGGGGGTGTAATACTGATGTAATAATATTTTTTTGCATAAATGCATATACGAAGGTTGGGAGTTTATTGGAAAAAAATGTTAATGTTATCGGCTAACTCTTCAACAAACACGGTGCATAACACATGCCAGCACAATCACCCAACCTCCATTTTGAGTAGAAAGTGGATAATGCAGATTGTATGAAAGCATGTATGAAAGTATTTGTTTCTATGGTTTGAGGGTACCACAAAATTAGTACTCTTGATAACAACAAGAGATACAATGCCCCTACTAACTTGATAACATGGTAGTGCTTATTGCTTCTGTTGATAGATCTATTATCTTTGATATGTTTTCCATGTAGTACAGAACCCATACTAAATATCTTTGATGCAACTCTTTGTAGCATACCAGTTGAATTCAATATACTGACTGGAATGTAGATCAACATAATGCATATTCACAACGTGAATATTTTGAGCATCAATCGACAGTTTTATTAAAAATTTCTTGATCCAGTCTTAAAAAATTAACTCTTATTTAATGGAAGATTGGACTTTAGATGGTATTTCTCATTGGTACTGCTTGTAATGATTCTTGAAAGAGTACAGATATTGATGAAATATTGTTAGTATGTTGATAAAATATTTCTAGGATATGGCCTTGGGTCTGCAACTAGCAGATATTCTTAGGTGTGTCTCTGACAAACCAATTAAGAAAGGAGGAAATAATGTTGTCTTTTATTATTCTGTCTTAATAAGAGTTGCAAGCCATTAGTCCCCGTTTAACCGTGTAGTTCAAAGTATTGCTATCCATGTTTAGTTTACGGTATTTATTGTTGTACTTATCGTTGATTACAGTCCTGTGCAGCTTATTGTTGTGAGGCAAAGATTCATTTGAGATTTTTGATCACAATTCAATAACTGTATGAATACGATCTCTCTGTTTTCTTAACCTGTCTGACCATTGTAGTTTTTTGAAATAGGTTATTCCAGAAATATGTTAGCAGTGCATGGATGTGTAATAAGTCCATTATTTCAGCCTGAGTTAAATCAAAACACATTTGTTACAAGACAAGGTGGTCTCTACAATATTTTCTTACACAAATACATATGTATATGTTTCTTTTAGTACATATGTTTATCATTTTTTTTGCATACTTATACATAGGTACTTTTACTTTAATATTGTTATATGTATTACATTCTTAAATAGATTCCTCAATGCCTTTTACATCTAGAATATTTGGAACCATGTTTACTTTATTTAGTCTGCTTATTTGGAACCATGTTTTCTTTCTTTTAGTTTACTTGGGGTGTGTGTGTGTATGTATATATACCTTTAATGATACAGGATTTGCTTCTAGCAAGGAACTCTGACACCTTTATTAGGTATTTTCAGAATATGCTTTTTCCTTAGTTGATGCTTGAATGATCCAACATGTTAGCCCTCTTTATCCCTGTCAACCTCATTACATGAGCAGACCATTCTCTCCAAAATTGATGCGATGGTTTTAGTTTTCCCCTTACCTCTTGGTTACATAATCCTCATTACTAATGGTGTGAAGTTTCCATTTTCTCTTCATCCTAAGCCTAAAACTCTTATCGGCCATTACTATTGCTCTATATTTCTACTCTTCCCCTCCTTAAAAGTGTTGGTAGTTCCTCATTGTTCCCTTGGATTGTTAGTACATCAAGATAGAAGAATCTTAAGGATTTTGTTGCCGCTTGGATCGATGAAGCTTACTTACATTGGAAACCAGTAATCGAACCATCATCTGTTCTACATTTTTTCTCTACACCCATTGATTTACAGTAAAACACATTGGGTAACTCATCTGTACATTTCTGCTATGTATCTTTTTCACCAAATGTCAACCACCAAATTTTTTCTCGCATGTATCTCAAAGATACACCCTCTCCAGGTCTGCGTGAAACTTAGTTCTTTAGTTCTCCTATTTATGCCCATTATTACATTTGTAGTGTGCATATGGAATAACGGTTCTTTAGCATCAGGTAAGGCAATACTTACAAAAAAATCCCAATCTGATGATTTGTGAAAGTTCGCCGGGGGCGAAGTATTGATCTAATCTTTCTATTTATAAATGTATATGTGGAATCAAGGAGTGTCTTTGGCTAACCCATTAGTAAACATGGCTTATAACATTTATCAGCATCATCCATGAATCCCCATTTTGAGTACAAAGTGGATTAAAGACTATATGAAAGCATGCATGAAAGTATCTATTTCTATGGTTTGGTTGTACTATGAAATTAATATTATTAATAATGGTACGAGGTACAATGCCACTTCTAACAGGACAAGATGGTAGTGTTCACTAGGGAACATCGTACTTGAGATTGTTGCAGGAGATTCAATACTCTATCTTCCAAAAAAGACATACAAACATTTGCAGATGACTTATATGTGACATAGTTTTTATAATCGATATGAATTGTTGCCTGTCTTGAGGAGGATTAATTTCACGAACTATAGTATGCTCAGTATTACCTGTTGCAGCGGAAGCACTCATGGGGACACTTACGTAGTTGTTTATATTGTTATATTGACGAGTTGCATCTTCTAAAACTAGAGGCCTTGCAGGAAAATCCTATGGGAAGAGAGGGGCTGAATATACTATTGAACATGCCATTTTAGATTTAGCAAAAATAAAATTGATGGATGATAACTAACAAGAATGGGCAGGCAGGAATTATATGGGCAGTAAAAAGTGTATGTATGTACAGAATATGGATAGGTATGCACCATATGGATTGAAAGTAGCAGTCTGGGAGGACCTTATTTCAAGCTTGATCAAAGCAGACCCCTTGGATTTGCCACCAAGGTTGATTAAGAGTGCGTTTGCTGATGAGATAGGTCAATGTCTTCAAATAATACGGCAGTGGCCAGTTTGAAGTTGTCTGAGCGATTTATTAGGGTATAGACAATATTTGCGACTGACAGATGGTTGTGACAGACAAATGCCTACAACTGAGCTAGGGGTACACATATGGACTTTGAAGTAAATGATGCACACAGCTGATGAGTGGTCATGAAGTTGGAGAAGAGCCCCCAAGGCTTTGGAATAGATGCAGCAGTCTATCCAACCCAAGGGTGGCTGCTCTTCTTGAACGAGCTACCATTACACATGAATTCACACACACACACACACACACACACACACACACACACACACACACACACACACACACGTGTCTTTTCCTGTTAGCTGCATTACATCAGTATTTCCTCTTTTCCTGGATTCATGTTGTTTCCAATAAATCTCTTATTTGTAAAATGCAAAATGATACTGAACTTATCAGGATTTTATTATCTACAGGAGTGCTTGTCTTTTTTAACCTTGGTGAACAACACTCAATTGAAATGTTGTGATCCATCAATGAATGGAATTTCTTTTCATGTTCTCCATGATATTGGAAATTGATCTATAATTAATGTTTTATATCTGAACCAGGTGATTTTCATAGATGGTTTGTGAACGTTGAACTGCTCAAAGATACGAATTGTGCCCTCTGGTGTAGAAAATGCTACTGTATTTGTACTCCATGGTGGGTTCCCTTTTTTTTCCCCTTTCGGTCGACAGCATAGCAGTGTAGTCTTTGAAGGTGCCGCAAAGCATTCATACTACGGAATGAATGTGTAAATTCTTTTCCGATTTTTGTAAGTTGAACGCTCATATAGAATCAAGAAATTCAGCTTCCTTGTAGAGGTCTCTGGTTACACATACACAGACACACACACACACACACACACACACACACACACACACACACACACACACGGGGGAGAGGGAGAGAGAGAGAGAGAGAGAGAGAGAGAGAGAGAGAGAGAGAGAGAGAGAGAGAGAGAGAGAGAGAGAGAGAGAGAGAGAGAGAGAGAGAGAGAGAGAGAGAGAGAGAGAGAGAGAGAGAGAGAGAGAGAGAGAGAGAGAGAGAGAGAGAGAGAGAGAGAGAGAGAGAGAGAGAGAGAGAGAGAGAGAGAGAGAGAGAGAGAGAGAGAGAGAGGGAGGGAGGGAGGGAGGGAGGGAGGGAGGGAGGGAGGGAGGGAGGGAGGGAGGGAGGGGGGGGCGGGGGGGGGGAGGGGGGAGGGGGGAGGGGGAGGGGGAGGGGGAGGGAGAGGGAGAGAGGATTGTAGCAGTTGTATCCTTTTTTGCTGAACCAAAACAATAATTCGGGCTTTATTAATAACAGGAACAGCATAAAACATTGCCTTTTCTCAAGAACAAATGCTTTCATGTGGATAATGCATGCATGGGAGTCAATTACTGTTTTCAACTCATCTTTTTATTCTTATGACATCCTCTTGAGATTTTAGTTCCATAGGCTATCACATGGCCATATTGCATTGAGCTATCTTCAATATGTTATGGTAGCTACATGCATATACGTGAAAGTACCTGGCTTTGAGAGTCTCCTTGAAATATCCTATCATCCACATGTTGAATAATGTGCTTTGCCTTATCTCTTGTCTCCACACAACCTTTGTTATGTGATACCTTCATATTTGAAAATAAATCTCTACATGACATGGGGTTGCTACAATTGCCAGCTGCATATCATGTGTGGTCTTCACTTTGTCTATTCCTGTATCCATGCTTCATTGCAAGTAGCTGAACCTTATCTTTGTCATTCGATGAGTAATAATTGATGTTGACCTAATTTGATTTTCTTTACCATGTATGCAGCATTCATTGACGTTGTGATCGTAGAAGCTGTTGGATCAGCCTCTGCCTATGTTGCTTACCCTTCTCCTTCCATATGAGTCTTCCTTTGCGCTTCATTGGTTAACATCTTGGCTGGATTGATGATTCTTTCTACCTTCACCTTGGCCTCCACCTTTGCCATGTCTTCCTTTGCTTTTAGCTGCTTATAGTCTTCCTTTTAGCTGCCAAATCTTCCTTTGCCTTTAGCTGCTTATAGTCTTTCTTTGAGCTTCCATGTGAGTCTTCCTTTGAGCTTAATTGGTTACCATCTTGGTTGGATTGATGATTCTATCTACCTTTACCTTTGCCTCCACCTTTGCCATATCTTCCTTTGCCTTTAGCTGGTTATAGTAGTTGATTTTGCCCTTGGACTTATAACGTCCAAGGTCGAGCTCCTATATTATCATGAGTGAGATAGGGGGATCAAAGTTAGGCATATTATCCCTAACATCTAGTGAGGTGGTGGTTTCCATTTGTTACCTTTTCTCGTGCCATTTAGGGTATGTGCCACTAGGTCATCATCTAGTCCACAATCTATTGACCCCAATGGATCTTTGATTTCTTTCACCTTTATGATGTATTTATTTATTGCTTGAGTTGATTCTTCTTCTTCAGAGTTCATAATAATATAAATCAAAGAAATGAATCCTAGAGTTTGCATATTCATCTACCATTCTAGATCTTGAGGTATAGAAGATCACAACAATGAAAAGAACTTTGGATGTTCTCTTAATGCAATGTTTGTGTCATTTGATTCATGCCAAGCTATCATGCACTCTTTCTTTTGGTATAATATTTGAAGCCTACATATATGCAATTGACGATCCATGTAGCAAGGAAAAGAGATGGGCAAAGATAGAGTACAAAAAACACCAAGTGAACTTATTTTTGAGATTTTTATAGACACTTTTTGGAAGCTATCTTTACTTCGTAATTTTTATTGATGATTTTTTCTAGGCATGCATGGGTGTATCCATTGAAAGAAAAGTCCAAAGTGGTTTTGTGCTTTAAACATTTTTTTTGGTTATGATTGAAAATTTGTCAGCATGTAAATTGGGCACCCTCTATTTTGAATGAAGTAGGGAAGATGATTGCGCATGGGATAAAACATCAGTGTTCAGCGTCCTATACACTTCAACAAAATGGAGTTGTTGGAAGAAAGAATATGTCTCTCATGGAGATGGGCTAGGTGTGTTGTCAAAGGTTAAGCTTCACCACATATCCATTTGAGAGATAGCAAACTAGATGCACCTCTATCATATCATATTCATTTAGGCTCTTGCAATGCTTCTTTTGCATTGAATTGCTATGCAATTGTTGCCTGTAGTCTTTGATGACAATGAGCATGTTTCTGTGATGAAGCATGAAATTCCAAAAAATTGGTGTCTGTTATGCAATCATAATATAATGTTATTATGAAGATCTCTCTCCACATAGTTTGGCACTTTCTTATACATGAGTGCCAACTCCTTGTTCACTGCATCACTCCAAGGGGAGATTTGTTGATATATTTGGTAGTGATGTGCGTGAACACACTTGGGACCATCGGAACACTCTTTTCTCTCTTTAGGAGATTTTTTTCTCGGGTTTGTATATATGTCTATAACCTTAGCGGTTCACTTGTCTTTGTATATTCACTCGCTAATACATTTTGTATTGTATTGTGCTCCAAGCTTCTTCTTCCTTGTGTTCTTGTGCTTTCACATACCTCAAACTCTAATATACACACATTTGGATTTTTTCAACTACCTAGTTTGATTATTCTAAGCATTGTCCTTTTTTTTGGGAGGCTACTCATGTATTGACTTTGTTAAATGATGTTTCTTTTAGGTGGAATAAATAGACTTTTAGTGATATATCTTCCAAGGAGATGCAAAGTAGGCTAGTAAAGGGATCATCCCCTTGAAGGGATTCATTACTTCTTTAGCTCATCTACTTAGATTGTAGTGATCATTGAGTGTGCAAACAAGGGAACAATATTGCAAATCTTAAAATTTTGGTCTAATAGCGGGAAATATCAATGAAGACACCTTGCGAGAGTCGTTGTAATTAATATGTACATCTCTCCTTCAACATGTTCCATATCATTTCTTTTTGATAGCATTCCAAAGGTTCACCAAGCAATCTAAGCTTCTTCTTGGATATAACTTGTTGCCATGAGATCTTTGTGGGAAGCTTGGGAGTCCTTTGCATTGATTCCCATACTCGTTTCCTCTTAGGACATTTGCAAAAGAGATTCATGATGCCTTTCTCTTCTTTGTGATCCCTCTTGCATGAAGGAGGGCACTTAAGCATGTTTTGTGTTCTCACATTTTTCGTTATGGCCCTACGTAGGTTTTTCCAACGGAGCACCACCTTTTCTTCTTGATTAAAGGGTGCCATAGGGACAAGAATTTGAATTCCTATACGTGCCAAGATTAGTGTAAACCCAATTTTTAGTTTAGGGTGTGGGAGAAGTCACGCTCTCTACTTACTCTAAGCATGTTAGTGTGATTTTTATTCTCTTGAATAAGTCCTTTTATATGTGGCTAATAGTTGAAACATAGTAGCTTGATATGTTCCCTATAGGAATTCTCAATTCCTCTTTTAATCAAGCACTAGTCTTCATAGTCTAACTTGAGGCTACTATCTAAGTTCTCTTCTTGGATCCATCGGTTAATCTCATAATTCCAGAGTTATTTCCTATATTGGAGTCCTTTGGTGCGCATTTGGTTTGCTTTGGGAATACCTTTTCTCATGGGCCAAATGCAAGTCATAAGGAACTAAATGGAGTCATATTTTTTGTTGTTGGTTTTCAACAAGAATTGAGGTAGCAAATTACCTTCAAGTTGCTCCGAACTCTCCATAGGAAGGCGATCAAATCTAAACCGTAAGTGGATTTTCCCGTGGGAGATAGGAAGAATGATGTGGTCATTGTTTTGGGAGATGCTACGTGTTTTTGAACAATAGTTGGGAGATGGCTCTTTTGACTTGGTCCACATTGACATTCATTTTCTCAAATAGTTGCATCCATGATGATGATCTTAAAATAATCCTTGTCCTTGGTAGGAAGAATACATCCCATCTTATCTCGGGGATCCTCTTCCAATTAGGATCCCTAGTGCACATGAAGCTTGTACACCTAATCTCTAGCTTGTGAAGTTCCCTAATAATGGACCTTCAAGACAAGAGAAGGTAAATTACAAAGGAATCAATAAATTATGTAACAATCATGGTCTTACAAGTTGTTGGATACCATGTCAATATATTAATTTAGAATCATAGAACCAAGTTTGTTTAAGATCCAATCCCAATATTGTGGTGTGGAAATTAGGAATTCTATTGAGATGCCAAGAAGCTTGAAGATTTGCCTTGTAATCTCTTTTCTTCCATGGTCAATTATGAATTAAAGGGGTGATTGGTTTTTGAGGATGATTTCTCATGGTCTATCTTAGACCTTGAGGCTTTACATAATATTGCTAGGCCTTACCAAAAGGTCTTGACACAATCTTGGCCATTGTAAAGGGAAATGTTAATGTCATTAATAAACATCTTAAGTACTCAGTGGTCACGATCCTTGGGGAGAGCAATAACCTAAATACCCCCCTTTGGACATGGTCCTCCACCAAGCAATTAAGGTCATCTATAACAATGGCAAATAGGAGCTGGAAAAGGTGACATCCTTCTTTAATTGATCACTTAAAAGGAAGTGATGAGGGTACCTTGAAGAATCCTTGTTTAATTGATCACTTAAAAGGAAGTGATGAGGGTACCTTGAGGGTACTTAAAAGGTCATCTTAACAATGGCAAATAGGAGCTGGTAAAGGTGGCATCCTTGTTTAATTGATCACTTAAAAGGAAGTGTTTAATGGATTGTTCTTGAAGAATCCAATGGTTAATGTAATTTGTGAAATTTAGGGAAGAGCTATTGCGATTATTTTGTAGGGTATTGGTCTCAAGTTTCCTATCACGTTTTTTCTTTCTAACATCTCGATGTGGACAAGGACACTAGTTAGTTAAATAAACATTGTGATGGATTATATGAGTTAAGAGGGTTTACATTTGTGAGATTACTTTATGTGCCAAGGTCAACAAGGCAGAATGATTAGGACATCAGGTCGTTTGTATCTTTTGAGAGGATTACATATGTCTATAATCTTCGTAGACATGATTGATAGAATGGGTGAGATGACTCGTATCCATATAATAGGAGATCATGTAAGTTTTAGGTGTTTCTTATATTTCATATCTCTAGATTGCATAGCTTATAGACATCCATTATCATAGATAGGGATGCCGAGAGACATATGACTTATGTAGAAGATAGTGGAATTCTTACAAGATGGTAAGATCACACAATTTGTCTTCAAACTACATGAGTTGCTCAAGTCCGTAGGGTATTATATTCATTTCATTTTTAGGGGTTTTTCTTGTAGATAAATTTAAAGTGCTACTCAAGAGTAGAAATGACCATCTCAAGAGACACAGTAAGACCAAGAAGGTCAATTTCTTTTTAGAGGGTATGCTAAGGGCATATATGTTGGAGGACATGATAGATGAGGATAGATGTTTCTATCAGAAATAAGAAGGTTAGTATACTTAATTTCGAGATGGACTACATAATACATCCCATAATTGCTATCTTTATAGAATGGGGTGAGACTATCCTAGAATGATCATCTCAAAATCATTACAAACCTAAGAAATGCGAGCAAGCTTTGCTAGTTTCAAAGGTCGCAAAAGATGGTGGAAGTTCCATAGGTATTTCGGCTAGTTTTAGAATCTCATTAGATTGCATATCTAGTTCCTATGCACAAGTGTTGATTAACCTCAAATTGAATTATCAGTAAAAAAAAATTGAGCTTACATAGAAATCAAGGGCCAAGGTTGGAAGATGCTTACAAGGCCAAGTAAAAAAATTGAGATTACATAGAAATCAAGGGCCAAGGTTGGAAGATGCTTACAAGGCCAAGGCAATCAATTGCTAGGACATATGCTAACTTTTGAGCATGATATCAAGAGGGATACTGATAAGAGTGCAGTTCAAGCAATGTATTCCAAGGATAAGAAGAAGGCTAGCAAAGGAAATCAACAATCAATAGAAGATCAAGGTACTCCAAGTCAAGCAAACTTCCTAAGAGAAAGAGGAAGTGGAAGAAGTAGAGGAAGAGGCAGGAACAACAAGGATAATGTCAAACTTTGTTGGATATGTGGTAAGACTAAACATCTAGCTCATGAATGTTGGCATAATAATCAAAGTGTAAGCATCTTTAATCAAAATTATAATCAAAGAGGGAGAGGTGGAAGAAATCAGAGGTGGATCACTATTTATGTGATCAAAGATAAGTCAGAAGTGTTTAGCACATTTAAACACTATCATGTATATGCAGATAGGGTTACAAGACAAAAATTGAAGAGATTGAGGTCAGATGTAGGGGGAGAGTATTTCTCAAATGAATTCAGTGATTATTTGTGGAAGGCACGTATAAAGAGAGAAGTTACTTACTGTTACTCTAGCACAATGGCAAGTACCAACGTGAGGAGCTTCACCTCATAAATGTCAATCCACGGAGACGTGAGGACCGGTATGAAGACCAAGAGCAAGTGAAGTGCACAAGTGCGTGAGTGAAAGCATACAAGCATGCACACACATACATACACGCACACAAAGTAAGAGCAAAGAGTGGAACGATGGAAGGACTTCGATTACAAATGAACTCTCTTACAAAGCTAAAATCTACAACAAGACAACCCTCAAATGAGATCTTCAGCCCTTTTTATAGTTTTTTGAGTGGTTTTGACCTTGTCTAGACCTAGTGTCCGGCCTAGTTAAAAAAATAGGTTCCAAGGCTTATTTGGGGACTCAAACGGAATCTAAAAATTATGAAAATTGGTAGGATGATACTTCTAATACTCCTCAAGATCGAGGACTCCTGGGCTTGAACAAAATGGAGTTGTAAAAATGGAAAATGGTATTTACAATGGTTTTTAGTGACAAAAGTCACTATATTTATAGGGATTTCTTTTGAAAATTTGACATGTGCTTCTTGGAGCTCCCTACATGCTCCTCCTCTTGTGTCTCCACTTCATTGATGTGCTTTGTTGCTTGTGTGTGACCTTGACTGTCAACACTCCCCCCCTCTAGAGTCTGTGGTCTAAGACAGACCCTTGTTGTAGTGGTTGTTCCATGTAGTGTGTGGAGAGTGTCCATCATGTGTCCACAACAGTGGTCCATCTTCCAATTGTAGCTTGGGTAGTTGTCTGGTTCGTCATTTTGTCATTGCTACCTTTGTATGGACTTCTTCCTTGTATTCCAACTCGATGATGTCTTTGTGAGCTTTCGAAAATTGTGAGCTACTCAAAAGAGGTTGTCAATGTTGATTATGAGCAACTCTCGTGGTGGATTGCTTCCCGGCTCTTGTTGTTGTCACCATGATGTCCTCTGGTTCTTCCAAAGGTGGCTTCCCTAGTTTCCATACCAAGTACTTGTGACCCATAATGACTGATGGGTAAGTGCATTAGTGCATGGGCTGAACAAGATAGGTGCTTTGTGCATGGCCTTATAATGTAGCCCTATGCATGCATACTTGAGAAATGCATTGGAAGAATTATGGTGCAAGAAGTTTGGTCTTGAGCAAAGTGCTCAAGGGTACGTTGATGAAGAGGTTTCCTAATCGAACAAGGTTATGTTGTTGTTGAAGCATACATTCTTACCATGGTGAAAGTTCCATTGATCTGCAACTCTTCGTGTTGTACTTCCATCATGGTGATTGACCATCAGCTTGTCTTCCGTTGTTGATGGTTCGCATGGGGGATTCGTCAAACACACAACCCCATTCTTTCTCTCGTCTTCTTCCTCCCCTTTTTTTTTAATAACAATGGAGTGAAACAAGGAAAAAGGTGTTAACATCAATAAATATTTTACATATGTCAGATGTGTCGCATGTGCCTGGGATCCTCAATTGTGTCTATGCATGGCCATGTAATGTGGCCCTATATTAATGCATACTTTGGAAATGCATGACCTGAATGGTGCAAAAGACAAGGTTATGCCAAATGCACATGGTTGTTGCACGTCGAGGCTTTCAATGTTGTTGGTGGATGTTGATGCAGTCTTTGTTGGAGGTAGCCAGTGGATCTTGAAATGATGTAATCCTTCTTATAGGGATCCATTTCAGGATAGTATTTGACCCTATAGACATAAGCTCTGTCCTCTATATCTTTGGGTGGTTTCTGAATTTCGGTATCCAACATGGTTGGCTCTTTGGCTCTGTGGAAGCTATTGGTACTTTTGGCTTCCAAACCCATATCCTTGATGGTTGTCTTTTTATTACCAATGAGGAGATGAATTTATCTTTTTTTGGTCTCTCTCCATGGTTTCGACTCTTGCTTCTTTGTGGTTGCTCTGCTGAGATTTTTCTCGTGAGGGTGATCATATGGTTTTGTGCATGTAAGAGTGCCTTGGGTACCCACATTTGCAATCGCCCTTGTTGAGCTGCAGCTAATCTCTTTGGCACCCAAATTTGTATGTTATGATGGTCGATCTTCATCGATTGCTTTGGTACCCAAACCTGTGGGAGACCTTGGGATTGAGCTTGTCTATTTCTGGGTGCTTCTTTTAGCATGGTAGGCTTGCCTCAATAGAAGTGGTGGTGGCAAAGCGAGTGGTTGCTCTTCTTTTCGTACCCAAATATGCTTCCTACCTTGAGCTTCTTTCTTCTTGAATTTTGTCTGTCTAGTCAATATAGCAGATGTCTTTTTTGCTTGCCTCTTTGGTCGAGTCATGCTTGTATTAGTCGGAGAAGAGAGGTTTGCTGGCCTTTGAGCGTATGCTTCCATGATTGAGTCCTTTTGCTTTGTAGGGTTTTTGACACAACATTTTCTTTACGAAGATTAGTTTCAAAAGAACAAGGAGAATGTGTGACCTCTGGATTTGTGAGCATGCAATTGTCTTATTCTAATGTAATACATTGTTCATGTGCCCAAACTTGAAGGATTTGACTTCTTAGGTTCAAGTTGACTGCATGGTTGTAAATCCAATCTTGACCCAGGACAAGTGGCTCTATAATGTCCTCATCGTGACATACTAGCATTTTGACTTTCATTGGAACATCTTGAAGGTAGATGGGAAGTTTCACCTCGCCCAAAAAAGGGCTTTCCACACCTCCCAAACCTATGAGATAGGCTTCTATAGGCTTTATGTTCAATTGCAGGTCTTGGCAGTATGAAAGTCTAGTTGTACTAGTTGTTGCACCTGAGTCAATCAATGCTCTCACAGTCCTTGCATTCTTCCCTTGTCCTATTGCGATGTTCACAAATGGACATCAGTCAATTATTTGAGAAGCCTTTGCACTTGATGTTTAACACATGGCCATGTGGTATCTTGGGGCCTCAGGGTTGACATCTAGGCCTAGGCATCTCAACTTATTTCTCCTAATGCGTTTTCTAGTCTCTGCCTGTGCTTCTTCTCTAACCCTTAACTCTTCTTCTTTTCGCTTCTTAGCAGTGTTGAGTCTCTTTAGCATATCCTCTATAAGAGGTTCTTGATATAGCTTGACTTGACAACCACTGATATAGTTGGGCAAGATATCACCTTCTAGTGTGGCCAATTGAACTGCACTGCTAGTGGAAATTCTATTATCATGGGTCCATATCCTCTCTTTTCCAATTTACGGGCATGTTTCTTTAGTGTATAAAGCAACACTAGGTCTCCCTCTTTGAAGCCTTTATCTTTGATATGTGCATCGAAGTATGCCTTTTGCCGTTTCTTTGCAGCATAGATGCCTTTTGCCGTTTCTAGATCAAAGATCCTAGAGGATAACTCGTGTCCATTCCACTCATGCTCTTGTGCTACTTTTAAAGTTGGGATTAGGAAGTCCAACGGTAGCACAACATTTTGTCCGAAGACCATCTGAAATGGGGTGGCATTGAGTATTGTTTTATAGGCAACTCGGTAGGCCCAAACAACATGTTGAAGTTGTTTGTCCCAATCAGAGCGTTTATTATTTACCAGTTTTGTCAGTACATTACATAGGATCTTGTTTGTGCTCTCGTCTTGTCCGTTAGCTTGTGGATGATAGGGGCCAGACTTCTTATGTATCACCAAGAATTCTTGGAGAAGATTTTCAATGACTTCATTGAAGAAGTGTGTGCCCCTATCACTTACTAACTCTATTGGTAATCCATATCTCGTGAACACATTCTCAAATAAGAACTTTGCCATTATTTGAGCATCATTCTTTGTTGTGGCTTTAACTTCTACCCACTTTGTAAGGTAGTCGATGGCTACAATAATGTACTCCGCATGGGAGTTTCTAGCTGGGGGGTTAATAGGACCTACAAATTCTATGCCCCACTTCGAGAATGCACGTCCTCCCATCATTGGCCTCAAAGGCATCTCATCTTTCCTAATTGGGTACAGGGCACGTTGGCATGTGTCACAGTTCTTCACATAGGTATGTGCATCCATATGAAGAGTGGGCCACCAAAGTCCTTAGAATAGAATAGTCTTAATTACTCTATCAGGACCAAAATGTCCACCTGCAACACTGCTATGGGTAGTTTCTAAGATTTTCAAATAGTCTGATTTGTGAACGCACAATCTTAAGTAACCATCTCTGCCTCTTCGGTATATGTTATCGCCTATGAGGGCGTAGTCTTGAGCTTCTTGCTCTATGCTTCGTTTCCTTGCTAGACTCTTAGCTTCATTGGGTAATGTTCCTGATCTCATGAATTATGTCAGATACGTCACTCTCTATGGCTCTCAACGAAACTCTCCATTTTGGAAACTGTGCCCAGCTCTCGAAGACGGTGATTGCCGATGAACACACAGAGCTCGATGATCTCTTTTGCTGCCCAGCCACACACTATATCCTTGAATTACTCTCTTTCCACTAATATGAATAATCCTTGGCTCTACACATGGGTGCCACATGGCACTCATGTGTGAGCCCATTTCCATGACTTAAAGGGAGGTTCACACCTCTCTCAAAGTCCTCAATATAACATTTCCTTCCCCTTAACTCCATTTTTGTTCTCAAAAATGGTACTGAAAGGTGCAATGAAAGAGATAATCAAGGGAATAGTGCTCCCACTAAATCCCCATGTATAAAAATACATGGTCATGTCTCCGTGTTGTTTCCCCATTTCCTTCCCCTTGAGAAAACTCTTGGGAAGGTAATCTAAAACTGGAAAACCGTCTCTGAAGGGTGTTAACCCACTCCCATGTGGCACTAGCTTCTGAACTATCTTTCCACTTTACTAGGTACTCTTTATACAAGTGACTTCTCGTCCGTTTCTTTCGAGTGCGTAGTATGCTCTCAAGCTCATGTGGAATAGATTGAATAGAAATAGGCTCTACTACCTCACTATCTGGAATGAGGTTGTCAGATTCACCCAGCCTTTTCTTAAGCCGGCTAACATGAAAAACTGGATGGATTTGACTATTCTCTGGAAGTTGGAGCTGGTAAGCCATCTTTCCTATTCTCTTAAGTATTTGGAATGGTCCACAATACCTAGGAGATAGTTTCGAACAAGGTCCCGTCTTCATGGTTTCAGATATAGATGGAACTTTAAGATAGACCTGCTCTCCTACCTCAAAGTTGATATATCTCCTTTGAGGGTCAACATAGGCTCTAGCTCTATCCTGAGCTCTCCTAATGCTGTCTTTAGCAAGTCTAAGCATATCGTTCATCTCTTCCAAGAAGTCCTTTGTAGCTTGAACCTTCTCATTTTGCAAGCCTATTGCATAAGGAGCTCTTGGATGAAACCCATACATAAGCATAAATGGACTATGCCCAGTGGAAGAGTGCTTGGCACTATTATATGCAAACTCTACTATAGGTAAGTACTCTTCCCAATTAGTTTGCCTTTCATTCACATATGCTCGAAGCATATCCTCTAGGATTTGGTTAACCCTCTCTGTTTGCCCATCCGACTGTGGATGCTCTCGACCGTACTCATGCTAAGTCTCGTATCCAACCTTTTGAAGACCGCTCTCCAAAAGTGGCTAGTAAACTTCCTATCCTGATCAGAAACTATGTCTAAAGGAAGACCATATAACCGGTATAGGTTCTCTACAAAGAGTCTAGCCAACTGTGGTGTCTTCACTGTAGTACATGTCAGAATAAACCTAGCCATTTTGGTTAACCTATCCACAATTACCCAGACTGAGTTGTGCCCTCTCTGTGTCTTAGGTAATCCCACTATAAAGGCATGTAGATAATCTCCCACTTCCCATTAGGAATATCCACTGGGTGGAGTAGTCCTCCAATCCTCAACCTCTCAGCTTTGTTGACCTTGCATTTGTTGCACTTAAGCACATACTCTAGGACGTCCTTATGAAGTCCAGGCCAATAAAACTGCCTCTTAACAAGATCATACATCTTGTTAACTCCTGGGTATCCCGCACCAGGTGTGTCATGACACTCATACAAAATATGCAGTCTCATCTCAGTATCTCTAGGGACACACACCTTACCTTTATATAACAGATATCCATCATGGACACTGTAATTCTTCCACTTGAATCCTTCTTGAGTACCCATTGATACTCCATCCTCACTGGAAACCCGTATATCACGATCCCCATTCTCTATGGCTTCCCAAATCTCGGAATATGCAGGATCAAGCCTACATTTTCCTCTAATGGACTCAAGTAGCTCACTAGTGATCTGAGTAAAACTGAGTCCATTGAGCATAGGCATGTGGCTAAGTGAATCAGCCACCACATTAAACTTTCCCTTCCTATACCTAAGCTCATAATCAAACTCCTAAAGGGTCTCTGCCCATCGGGCCTTACGACCTTTAAGGTCTGTTTGATTAGAGAGCCACTTAATGCTCTCTTGATCAAACACTATCGTGACTTTGGCACCATATAAATAATGACACCACTTCTTCAAAGCATGGACAATTGCATACAACTCCTTCTCATAGACGAAGTAATTCTTCTGAGCCGGTTCTAGTTTCTTACTCTCAAAAGCTACTGATCGACCATCCTGTACTAAAACTGCTCCTATAGCAAAGTCACTCGCGTCAGTCTCAACCACAAATGGTTTGTTGGGATCTACTATATGTAAAAGTGGAGCTGTAGCAATTGCTACTTTCAACCTCTCCATACTTTGCTTCTGTTCGTCTCCCCAATGAAAGGCTTTCCCTTTCCCTTTAAGCTGTCCCGTCATCGGGACAACAATCTTGGCATAGTTCTTAATGAATCTTCGATAGAAACCTGATAAACCTAGAAAGATCTGCAGCTCTTCCAGGTTCCTTGGATGTGGCCATTCCATAATAGCCCTTACTTTTTCAGGATCCATCTGGATTCCATCCTGGGAGACTATATGCCCAAGGTATCTAACCTCTATCTTGAAAAATTCACACTTTGACTCCTTAGCAAAGAGTGAATTTTCCCTTAGCACTTGAAATACCTTCCTCAAGTGTTCCAAGTGCTGTTCTTCTGATGCAGTACAGATCAAAATGTCATCCAGAAAGTCTACTACAAAATGTCCTAGATAAGGCCGTAAAACGCTATTCATGAGCTTCATGAAAGTGGTAGGAGCATTGGTGAGACCAAAAGGCATCACCAAAAACTCATAGTGCCCATATCTAGTCCTAAATGCAGTCTTAGGGACATCCTCTGCCCTAATTCTGATATGATGATATCCTAATCTAAGATCAAGCTTAGTAAAATACCTAGCTTGATGTAACTGATCAAATAGGTCTTCCAACCTAGGCATTGGAAACCTATTTTTGATAGTTACCTTATTAAGTGCTCTATAGTCTATACATAGTCTCATAGAGCCATCTTTCTTTTTAACTAGGAGCATTGGTGATGCCCATGGTGAGTTACTAGGTTTGATGAAGCCCTTATCTAAATAATCCTGCAATTGCTTCTCAACCTCCTCATCCTGAGAAACACTAAGCCTATAAGGTGGTCTGCAAATAGGGTTAGTGTTAGTAACAACCTCTATGGCATGGTCAATGTCCCCTCTCTTAGGTGGTAGCCCTCTAGGTAAGTCAGTGGGAAAAACATCTCTGTACTCAAACATAAGATCCTTTAAACTTTTAACAACACACTCTTGCAAAAAAGAATAGTAGAAAGTCCTGTTCATATTTACATTCCTAGCATGAAAATATACATAAGATGAGCTGTCCGTACAATGCTCCATATCCTGACTATACAATAAAAACATGTCCTGTACATGCTGAGAATAACAAAGACTATACAACTCTAGTGATGAAATGAGAGGTGCACTAGGTACATCTCTCTCTCTCCCTGAATACAAACTTTACTTCCATTCTTTTCAAATTCGAGTGTGTTGTTTCGATAGCTGCATTTAAGTGTATCTCCAACCCCCATAGCCACTCTCTTCCTAAGACTAGATCTGTCCTCTCCATATTCATAATTTGGAAGTCCATATAATCTATATAATCCTGCATCTTGACTTCCAAATTGGATACCATAGTATCCCATATTCTTTTATCTTGCCCTTGCATCATGGATACAATGTATTTATGTGCACTAGGTTGCTGAGGAATCTTTAATTTCTTGATCAAAGCATAGTTTATAAAATTATGAGTAGCCGAGTCATCTATCATGATCCGCACCCTGGTCCTGTATACACTGCCATGCAGTTTAACTAGGTCATGTGGTCCAAACTGCGGTGACCACAATGACTGAGTCAAATAGCAGGTGTGCTCTATATCCTCGTGCATCACCTCCACTCCCTTGCAGCTAGAGCTTCCATGAATAGGAAGAGTCTGCACTAGGTGGACTTCCTTTTTGCCCCTTTGAGGGGCCGTACTGGACTCTGATCCCTTTTTCTTTTCTTCCCTCTTCTTGAGTGGACAGTTCCATTGTGAATGGCTAGGAGATAGGCACCTAAAACACAGGTTCTCTTTTTTGGCCCTCTCAAACTGATCTGTGGATAATCTAGGTCCTTGTGATCTTTGTTTTTTAATAAAAACTTTGTTTTTCCCAAAAGGCAACTTTTTCTTGAATTTAGTCATACTAAGAGGCTTGAGGGGCTGATCCGTCTCCATAGGAGTATACTGAGGACGGTTATGGTCCTCATAGATTTGTGCATATTTGATTGCCTCCTCAAACGTCTTAGGTGCATTCCTTCTGACTTCCATCTTTATGGCTTTGTCTAAGCCCCTAACAAACCCTCTAGTCTTCTGAAAATCATCTAAGCCCTTAAGTTTCAAAATGATCTCTCTATAGTGGGATAGGTAGACCGAAAGAGGCCTACCTCTTTGTGTAATCCTATCCCACTCATCCCAATTCCTCTCCTCATTCTCAAGAACAAACTCTTTTAGAAAAAGAGTCTCAAACTGAGTCCATTCAGTAGGGATAGAGTTCGCCTCCTTAAGACTCATCCACCACTTATAAGCACGCGAGCCGAGGAAAAGACTCGCCTCTAGCACATGGTACTCTGGTGGGGTGCCCTTCAATTGATGCAAATCATGCCACTTTTGTAAAAAAGTATAGATTGCTCCTTGTTCCTATCTCGGTCATCCCCCGTAAAGGTAGGTGGCTTCAAGTCTTTCAGGAGGGGAGCTTCCCTAGAGCTCTCTCCTTTATGCTTACTAGGAAGAGAAGTATCTTTCCTAGTAAGCTCCAAAGGAATAGGAGGAGTCTCTCTTTCCTTCCTGGTTAGGAAAGAGGTGAAACTAGTCTCAAGTGAGATCATTTGAGACTTAAGCTGCTGTATAAGAGATGTGATGCTACCAAGATCTTTCTCTAGTTTGAGGGTTTGCTCTTTCAAATCTATGAATTGGTCATGAGTGACAAATTCGTCTATAAGCTCCTCATATGTATATTCTTCTTGTGAAGGCTCTTTTTCTTCTAGGTTCTCTTCTATTTCTTGCCCTAATTCTACTTCTTCCATTCTAGAATCAGGATCCTCTAGTTGCTCTTTAGATGGAGAAGTGGTTTCAACTACTTGTTTACCTTTAGATTCCATGTTTTAATTCCCTTCCCCCGTTTGCTAACTAGAGTGTATGAAAATGAATGGAAGTAAAGCTCAAATATGCAAGAAGAAGAGAAATATATCACAAGAGCACTTCCCGGTTACAAAGTAGAGTTGTGGAAGCGAAATCCAAGTGGTCCTCGAAGCTTCAAGTCGCTGATTTTGAATTCTCGCCAGGCCCAAACAAAAATTGGAAATGTCCGGTTGGTCCGGGGAGGTTCTAAACACCATAAACCATTCAAAACAACTCCAAAAGCACGTGGGAATAGCCCCGATCGGGAAAACTGAGTGAAACTGAGCAATCTCAGAGAACCGATAATCCTCGCCAGTCTAAGAATTGCAGCCTAGCACCTATACTTCAAGAATTTGAGACTATCCCAAGTGAAAAAAGTGAATTTGGACTACGGATGACAAAAAACTAAGCCCAAGAGTGGCCACCTAGTTCGTGCTGAAGTGCTGCAAAGAGATTTTGGTGGGGCAAGTCTCGTCCAAATCCAACAATGATGCTTTTTAAGCAAAGCTTAGGAGTGTAGCTTCGAAATGTGACCAAGATTTTTAGAATCCGATATCTTATGAGGAAGCTATGGTGCAGAGAAGTCGAGTATGTCACGGATGGGAAGTGAAAGAACTCATCTTTATGGATGGATGACTTTGAGAAGCTCAAAACTGAGGGACTGAAGCTTTTTTGAATCACCCCAAAGCCCATAACCCATCTCCACAGCCCATATTACATATATGCATCATTATTTTGCCCACACTCTTAATTCATACGTTGTTCTACCCTTGGAGTTTTGCAAAAAAATATTCGAACGCTGAAGAATTGGAATTTATCCCTTCCATATGCACTGTGAAAGATCCCTGCGTCGAGCTGCTAGGAGAAACACCCATAATCCCAGATAGATAGTGTGGTTGCTTGCAAATTCAAGATATATATAATATCAACTTCATTAACTCTCATCCAAGAGGGAGAGTGGAGAGAGATGGGAGCTCGACACTGCCCTCTGCGTGCGCTTTGCTTGGAAACTCGTGTCTTTGTCCACACGTGCGTGCTGCTCTGTGATCGCGTGCATGTTGGCTCCGATACCAGTGTCAGATATGTCACTCTCTATGGCTCTCAACGAAACTCTCCGTTTTGGAAATTGTGCCAAGCTCTCGAAGACGGTGATTGCCGACGAACACACGGAGCTCGATGATCTCTTTTGCCGCCCAGCCACGCACTATATCCTTGAATTACTCTCTTTCCACTAATATGAATATTCCTTGGCTCTACACATGGGTGCCACATGACACTCATGTGTGAGCCCATTTCCATGACTTAAAGGGAGGTTCACACCTCTCTCAAAGTCCTCAATATAACAAATTCTACCAATGGAGCACTCCAATCTGGAATTAATGATATGTGATAAAGAGTCGCATGCTCCACTGGCAGTTTCTCTTTGCATTCTGGACACTTTTTAATCCACTCATGAATTTCTTTCTCCATGCTAGGCCAATACACTCCTAAGCGTTTTAGATTTTGCAATGTTCGTTGCTTAGAATAGTGATTCCCTAGAAATCCTTCATGGGCTTGTTGCAACCAACTACTATGTTCATTGCCCTTGACACAACAAGCTAATACACCTTCTGTATCTTGTTTGTACATGATTCCGGCCAATATTTGATATTTTTGTGATTTTACAATTTCATCTTTGTGTGTCTTCACATTCTTGTTTGCAAGTCCGAAGGTTAGGACAGGCACCAACTTATTTGCCCATTTAGGAACAACTTCTAAATTGAACAGATAAGCATCAGGCAATTCATCAGACACTCCTTGCGGTGACTCTCCTGAAGTGGTGCAAGAAAGGTGATCCGCTCTGAGGTGAGTCTTACCTTTATTGACAACCACTTCAAAGTCATATTCCATTAGTAATAGGAACCATCTTACTAAGCATCCTGTATTGCAAGGTTTATTGACCAAATATAATAAAGTTTGATGATCAGTGAAAAACTTGAACTTGTTGGCCAATAGATAGTGTCTAAACTTCTTCACAGCGTATACCATGCCTAAGCCTTCTCTCTTAGTTGTCGTATAATTTTGTTCTGTAGCGTTTAGTTGTCTGCTCGCATATGCTATAGGCAAATCGAGATTGCCTTCACCTGTGGGTTGTGACAACACACATCCTATTGCATAATTGGATGCATCCACATGTACATGGAATGGCTTATTCCAATCAGGAGTAGTCAGTATTGGTGCTGTGCACAAGCATCTCTTCAGCTCATTGAAGGACTTCTCCCATTCATGGTTCCATTCAAATTTTGTCAACAAGGCATAAAGAGGCTTAGCTATAATTGCATACATGTGAATAAACCTACGGTAATATCCACAATGGCCCATAAAGGCTTGTACCTCTTTAACATTCCTTGGCCTCGACAACTCCGCTATGGCTTTTACTTTATCCTCATCTGTTGATATTCCATTCTTAGAAACAATATGACCTAAGATTTTACCTTGACGTACCATGAACACACACTTTTCTGGGTTCAGACACACTCGATAGTCTCTACACTTGTTGAAGATCTCTTTGAGCTCAGGGATGTGGCATCTTCTTTGTTGGGAATGAGCACATAAATCATCCACATATACTTCTAAGCTCTTTCGCAAGAACTCTTTGAAGACATGACACATGAGCCTTTTGAATGTTGCAGGTGTATTGGTGAGCCCAAATGGCATCACACAAAATGCGAAGACTCCCCACTATGTGGCAAAGGCCGTTTTGTGTTGATCTTCTGGGGCAATGGCTACTTGGTTGTAGCCCGAGAATCCATCAAGGAAACTATACACTTCCTTGCACGCAACACGCTCCAATAAATGGTCAGTGATTGGAAGCGGATAACTATCTCTTACCGTGGCAACATTAACTTTTTTAAGGTTAATACATGCACGTAACTTCCCATTCTTCTTTGGCACCACTACAACGGGGGACACCCATTCAGTATTCTCAATCTCATAGATGAATCCGCCTTCAACCAATCTGTCGATTTCCTCTTTTATTTTAGATGCATAGGTGTCACTATATGTGTAGGGCTTTTATTTGGTGGGCTTGGCATCCACTATCATGGGGATCATATGAGAACAAACCTTTGGATCTACTCCCTTCAAGTCTCTATAGTGCCATGCAAACACGTCCCTATATTCCCTTAACAAAGCTACCAACTCTGCTTCCTCTTCTTTACTTAGGTCATCTCCTATGTACGTACATCTCTCTTCGTGTTCTTCAATGGTGACTACGATTTTTTTGGTCTTTTCTTTGTTATCATATGCTTCTCCTGTTGTGGCCTCTCTCTTAGGCATTCATACCAAAATTTTTTGGTCCTCAACTGCATATTTCTTGAAATTTTCTGGTACTTCGAACAACGATTCCTCCTCTTCTTGTTTCATAGCTTTTCTCTTTTTTTTTTTCCTTTTGTCCTCCTTTACTTCCATCCTTTGAACTGACAATTTTAATGCTTGTGAGAGGTTCTTCTTCCTTTTGGGTAAATACTCTTATATCTTCTAGATAGTGTTTCTCTGAGTCAAAGCAACTATCCATTACAATGGACTCTAGATTGTCTTCGTTCTCTTCTTCTTCTATGAAGTCACTAGGGTCACATTCTTCTAGCAAGGGTTGACACATGAACACTGAAATATCATAACCCTCCTCATCACAATGAGGTGTCCATTGTTCTTCATTAACTACAATGTCCATGGTAGCTAAGATTTCTGCCCAACCATGAGGCTCAAATTCCTTATCTGGAAAGGTCATCGGTGTATAGGTTGGGTCTTTAACTGGTCTATCTCTTGGAGAAGTTCCTTTTTCTCTGGCCTTTAAGCGTTTTTCCTCTTCCTTTGCAACCTTGCACATCCACAAATGAGTATCTTCATGCATCCAGGATGTATCAGATGAACTTTTAGAGTGCACAGAGATTGAATCTTCTTGCTCCTTGTGGATAGAATTCCACTGTGGGGGTGGTACATCTCTGAAGGTGTAATCCTTCAAATTGACCTTGGTTGTGACCCCTAAGCACTGCAAGTACAAGGAATTGGTTCCCCAATCCTGTACAACTTGCAGTTGTCGTAGGAAGGGTCTTCCTAGGATCATTTCGTAGGTACTAGTTTTACCAAAGTCACATATAGCAAAGGTGTGCTCAAACTCTACACCACAAGTGGTTAGAGTTAGAGGTCTTTCCACATGACCATCAGCCATCTTAAGCTTCATTCTAGTTGGTCTTAATGCAGGTTTACCTCTTTGCTTCCACAAGGAGATGGTCACAATAGCAACACCAGCACCATAATCTATGATCACTTTGGTTGTGTAACCTTGGTAGGTGATCAGAAGATAAGTATTACCTTCCTCACCTTTGCTCATGTCCCCTATTTTGTCTAGAGGTATCTCTGGAACTTTTTGCTTAGAGTCTGCTTTTGGTATATTGGAATCAAGTTCTGGAACCTGATCCTTCACATGATTCCATAGCTCCGGTTTTGCTTTGAACAACTCTTCTACAGTGAGATGACGTTGAACCTTAGTGTTCTTCACGACATCAGGTGTTTCTTGGAACCACTGAGTCTTCATTTCTTACCAATATTGTGGGAGCTCTGATATGAAGAGATTCAGATTCCCATGGGCCTGTGAACTGTGGCAACTCTTGTATAGAATTGGATTCAAATTCTGACCTTTCTTCTCTTTGTTGTTCTACTTGGTCTCCATAAATAGATGGAATGTCTTGTGGGAATTGATCATGAAGGTCATCAATCTCAAGAATAAGAGGGGAAAGATCCTTCTCCTTGGCCCATTTCTCTTCTTGTATTTCCCGCAAGAACTTTTGAGAGTATTGTTGAATTGAAAGAGGTTCTCCATCATCTATGGGGTCAGGAACATAGACTTTCTTTGGTGATGAGCTTTCTCTTTCAACAGTTGGTTGAGCTTGTGGAGGTAAAGAAACTTGATGTTTATTTAACAACTGATCTAATCTATCTAGTAAGCCCTGGAAGTGCAAACCGGGTGTAATAGCATTCGTCTGATTGAATGATTGATAGGCCTCAAACATAGCTTGAGCTAGTTCCACCATTTTATGCACATTTTTGTCCGTTCAATCTCTAAATCTGCTCTAGGGTAGCTCTTGTCTAGGTTTGTAGGTGTGAGCCCTTCTTGAAGTCGAGCGTGGTATGCCTTGAACATCATGTCCAAGTGTTCTAGGGTTGGATCCGTAGGAACAGACCCTAGTTGTGGTCTATTTACAGTGGTTAGTGGGTGGGGATGAAATGGTGTGGGTGGAGTTTCGACATGCGAGGGGTTTTGAGAGGCAATATCTTCTATTTTTGTTTTTGCATCTTTCAGGCTTTCTTCTAATTCGGATAACTTTTTGGTCCACTTACGAGTGGCCTTCTCTCTAGTATCCTTCCATGTTCTTGTTTTTCTCTTACTAGGCTCTCCTGACTCACTTGGCTCTGATTGCTTAGCTGGTTTAGGCTGTTGTAAGGCTTGTGCCTTGGTAACTGCATGTATAGGAGCCACATTATCGCTGTTGGAACTTGAATCCCCTACTAAGCCTACTACATTAACTGGTGTAACCTTTGGTGCACTAGAGGGATGTCCGGGACAATCTCTCAGGAGTTGTTCTTTGCCACACTCAAGACAAACGACTTGTATTGTGATGTTCTACCCTTGTATCGGAGCTGGTATAGGTTGAGGTTGGCTATATCCGCCATGTTCATACTGTCTAGTTTCTCCTCGTGGTTCTGGACATGGGTTATACCTAGGAACTTCTCTGCCTTGTTCTCTAGGAGGGTGCCCGTATGGTCTACATTGGGGCCGTACAAACGGTCGTGGCTGTCTATTCATTGGATCGTTTTCAGTGTTGTAGTTGGGGTACTTCTGCTCGCTATAAGAGTACATGTTAGGCTCCTGAATTGGATGTCTATTGTAAGGGTAAGGTTATGGTAACCCTAATCCTCCTCTGGTGCAGACATGAGATGGATGATCTCCACCACAAAGTGTGCAACTTCCTAACATTGGCACTCTCAAGGAAGAGTTTTGGTAGTTCCTTTGTCCTTGTACATCTGATATTCCCCTTCCACTCTAGACATAAAATCTTCCCTAGGTACAGAACTATGCATGTCTTCAGAAGCCAAGAGTCTCTCCCAGTTAAATGACATTTCTGACTCACTCGTATGTGAACTCAACATGTAGTACTAACCAATGAGTTGTGAGTCTCTGACTTGGTTGTGTGGTTGACACTAGGCTCAAGTGATTTGGTATTTTATCTATCTCTTCCTAAGTATCAACTTGATCTTAGGTTCATAAGCCTTGTCTAGAAGTCCAAAATTGTCCTTTGAATTGCTCAAAATCTTGTGGAACCCCTTGCTTCCTAGTCCAACCTGAGGGTCAACTTCAAAATACCCTATCAAATAATCCACGTATTAATTTTACCGTGACTAGTGGAAGTTTTGGTAGTACTCCCCACGAGCTTTCCAACAAACCCAAAATCACTCCGAACGGATTTCGTATGAGAAAGTTATGCCAGTTCAGGATTCTGGGGGTTAATAGGGAAACAAGATCTCTCTGGGAGTACCTCAGGACAGGCGATACGATACCAGATTTTCTCGATACGATACCTTTGTTTTACATGATACCACCTTTATACGATACGATACCACAAGGGAGGCTACGATCGCGATACCAATTTCCACGATACGATACTGCTATCCACATGATACGATACTGGAAATGGTCACGATGTCGGAGAGAATTTCTCCCCGTATTCTAGTTGAGAATCTTCAACTATATACAAAAAAGAGAAACGAGAAGTATCAACAATTTTCAGAATAATATGCTTAGAATGATGAGTATGAGCGACAAGAGGAAGATCAAGAAATTGACGAAGCTCATAGCTCTTCATAAGAGTTTCTTCCTTCTCCCATTTGTAATTCGTTATGCTTTTATCTTGTTATAACTAAGTGATGTGGAGAAGTGCTTGATGCAACTTTAATTGTGGTTCATGATTGTCACACGTCTCATAATGATGTTAAGTTTGCTAAAATATCTACGAAGATGATCGATCATGAAGCTCTAACTGAAGTTTTACTTGGTGATAACATGGGATTCAATCTTCTACTCATGACAAGAGATGTCTGCGTTGGCATGCACACCAACTAAAACAGTTTTGCATGGGATTCAATCAGAGGGAGAAGGCGTCGCATCCATCAGAGGGAGAAGGTGGCTGCTATCGGAGGATCGCAGAGAAGGAGAATAGCAAAGATGCTACCAACGTTGCGAATGCTGATCACGGAGCAGCTGAAGGATTCCACAGACGAAGAAATTGAGGAGAGAGGATCACTTCCAAGTTGATGTTTGTTCGTACGCAGATGGTCTAAAGAGGGAGAAATGGAATCCCTTAGATTATTGCTACTCCACACGACAAAAACGATATGCAAAGAACGCTGAAGCATGTAGTGCTGTTCACACACAGAGAGAAAGAGAGATACTACAGGTTTGTTTGAGAATCGATGTACTCTCCCTTTTCAGTGACCATCTCTGATGCCTAATTCCAAGAATATGCTATGATGATTCACTGTTTTAACGACGGACTTCATTAATGATTGTACTCTGTGCTTTAATTATGATCCTTCGTCAATGTTCTGACATCTTTGTGCTGACGATGCTACTCATACAGAATATTCATCTCTAATAGGCTTAACGCTCTGGTGTTGGTGCTCTGAATCCCGTTACATCAACGACTTACAGTGTGATGTTCGACAAAACTTCGATGGACGGAAGTTTACTCTGCCTTCTATCTGCATTCTGATAATCAATTCTTGAATTTCATTTATGCTCTGCAATCTGAGAATGTTTTGTTTATCCAACCAAGACAATACTCTGTCGATGCTAACTATGATAATTCGAATGGTTTTTTTTTTTAATGAAAAGATACGAATCATTTCTGACGCTGTTCTGAAAAATAGTTTTTGTTTTTGGTGTACTACTTCAGTTCAACTTCAACATCAAGATATAGAAACATACGAAAACTCTAAACCACTACGAAATCAGCAACAAGATCATGAGAGAAATATTGTAAGATATTTATTTGCTTCTTTGGATTGTAAGTTGAAATGTGATTTCAAACTCTGTAAACCATATTACCTTTGTTCGTCACATTCTAACTGAAAGTGTTAACTAAATTCTCTGTGAGATCAGGATTAATGTGTTCTGCATAGGCTGTCCTACATGCGTAGTGGTTTTGATTTGTGTCTTTCATCGTATGCATCAGTATTCAAGATTTGATGTCTATTTAAAAACACAAAGATCTATAATTTTTCGGAAGAACATTGAATCTAAAATCCTGTAATTCATATCGCATGGTCTTTTCATTTTTTACAGCAAATCAAGGTCAAATAATTGACTTAGAATCTAAATCTAGCATTGGTATTATTTTATCAATTCCACTTTGTGTTTAAATAGTTTTATCAAAAGCCAAGGAGAATACATGCATGATGTCTATAGATCTTAGATTTTGTATAGGATAGATAGGAGAGATTTACATGGATAGTGGATGAAACATTGCTGTTGCATATAGATTCGAGAAAGCTTCACAATTTTCAAGTTAAACAAAGATGACGCAAAGAGGTGATAAGTGAATGCATCAGAAAATATTGGAACGATCTAGATTATACATATTGACATGATATACACTGTGACATTTTTCACTGATTATGTGTAGATCATATACTAAACATTTATCGTAAGATAACTAATTTGATGTCATGAACGTAGGTTGAAAAGAATCTTGCAGATCAAAACTCCAATGTTAATAAGATCTAACTTTGATTTCATTCAATGTTTATGATGATGAGTTTCTAAAGTTTTGGACGATAGGAGTTGAAACTTTGCAATTGAAGTAGCGATCATCTTGTTTGAGTTCCTTCTTTACTTGAGTTTGCTCTAAGCACCCGGTGTGCACCGTTAGCGAGACGATTGAATTGATCCATCAGTTGTCACGATTCGCTCCCACAACGATACAATACCTTTGATTTGCACGATACGATATCAATCTCACGATACGATACCACTTTGCCGGACGATACGATACCACTAAACCGACACGAGACGATAGATTGCTCACGATACGATACCATTTTGCCGGACGATATGATACCATTGAACCGACACGAGACGATACCAGATTGCTCAGGATACGATACCAGGATAAGGGACGATATGATACCAGGTGGATCACGATACGATACCACCGGGACGACCGCGATCGCGAAACCAACACTTGACGATACGATACCAGAATGGTATCACGATACCTCAAGTGGACGTGCACGATATGATACCTCGACAAGTATCGGGATACTCATGAATTTTGGTATTGCGATACCAAAACTCAACCGGACACGATACTTGGAGATTTTTGAGCCCAAATTCAAAAATTTTTGCAAATATTTGTACCTTGGGTTCTCCTTATCACTCCCATGTGCCTGTATCTGCAACGTCATACTTCAAACTCACGATACCACCACCGCAATACCAAACACAAGTCTTGTCATGTCGCGATTCAGTCACTCAGAGTTTGGTGTTTTTAAGAGTGCGATTCTCTGTATTTCATCCACGCTTAAGCTGTGAACTCTCTGTGAACTCCTTGCACAGCCAAGAATGAAGAAGAGGTGGAAATAGGGGATATGCAATAAAAAAAAGTGAAAAATCAGGGAAGGTGAAGACGAGAGGAGATGGTGGTGATGATGATGATGGAGATGAAGCAAAACTCAAAAATTGAACTGAAAATGGTGATTTTTTTACCTTCCAATGTCGCTACTCTATGTCCTACCATCACACGCTTGTCCTCCAAGCTCTCTCCCCGACAACAACGCCAAATTTGGTGTCACTCTAGCACAATGGCAAGTACCAACGTGAGGAGCTTCATCTCATAAATGTCAATTTGCGGAGACGTGAGGACCGGTATGAAGACTAAGAGCAAGTGAAGTGCACAAGTGCATGAGTGAAAGCATACAAGCATGCACACACATACACACACACGTGCACAAAGTAAGAGCAAAGAGTGGAGCGATGGAAGGACTTCGATTACAAATGAACTCTCTTACAAAGTTGAAATCTACAACATGCGAACCCTCAAATGAGATATCCAGCCCTTTTTATAGTTTTTTGAGTGGTTTTGATCGTGTCCAGATGTAGTGTCTGGCCTAGTTAAAAAAATAGGTTCCAAGGCTTATTTGGGGACTCAAACCGAATCTAAAAATGATGAAAATTGGTAGGATGATACTTCTAATACTCCTCAAGCTCCAAGACTCCTCGGCTTGAACAAAATGGAGTTGTAAAAATGGAAAATGGTATTTACAATGGTTTTTAGTGACAAAAGTCACTATATTTATAGGGATTTCTTCTGAAAATTTGACATGTGCTTCTTGGAGCTCCTTACATGCTCCTTCTTGTGTCTCCACTTCATTGATGCTCTTTGTTGCTTGTGTGTGACCTTGATTGTCAACACTTGCAGATACTCTCCTCAGCAAAATGGTGTAGCAAAAAGGAGAAACAGAACTCTTGTTGAATTTGAAATGTCAATGTTGAAAGAGAAGAATTGCCCTAACTATTTGTGGTCTAAGGCTGTAAATGCAGCCACGTACTTGGTTAATATGCTACCATGTAAATCTTTGCAGGTATGGCACCATATGAAGCTTGGTGAGGTAAGAGACCTACATTAGATCATTGCAAAGTATTTGGTTGTTTAGCCTATGCTTATGTTCCTTCTCAATGAAGGCATAAATTGGAACCAAAGGTGGAGAAATATATGTTTATTGGTTATGATGACAAGTAGATGGGATACATGTTGTGGAATCCATCCACAAAGCAATTTCTTGTGTGAAAGGATGCTACATTTGATGGAGAATGTTAATCTCCAAAAGAACAACTTATTCTTGTGATTAGAGCACCTCTATACCAAGAATAAGTCAAAACCTTTCACACATTTAGAGGATCAACTTCTAATTATCAAAAGATGAACAAATCTGTGAAGAAGGTGATACACAGAAAAGTCTGCTGCACTATTTCCTTACATTGACTTATCAAATGTGTAAAGTTTTTCATGAAACTTTGTACGAATCATCTCTTAGAGATTGCGCAACTATTCCAAGTTGAATTACTCCAAAAGATTAAGTGTAGCTTGAGAAATCAACTTCTCAAGTTACCTATGTCAGAAACTGAACTTCTGAGAAGTCGATTCAGACACCCCTAACTTCTTAACTTTGATTCTCACAGTATCTAACCCGTTTTGCAAAATGCTTTTAGCCACGAGTAGATCACCTTCCAACTTAAAGATTAAGTGCTTGCTTGCACAAAACTTTAAACTATGGAGTGAGCACTGACCAAAAAATTAACCACGAATTTTGCGCCTGTTTCAGAGAACTGTAGACATTCAACACATATGAATGTTCCTACTCACAATTCTCCTAGCCTGTTTACAATTGGACTCTGAAATTCAGGTCACAGGCTCATTAACTAACAACTTAGATATCCTCAAAAGGATTTAGCTAATGATCAAACACAGAAGGAGCAGACACGAAAAGATCGGGCGCAATATTTCTTCATTAACTCAGAGAATTACAACTGAGTGATGAGAGCAAACATACATTCACTTTTCACTATCTCATAGCTTCTATCTCCCTAATTCTTGACTTGTAACTAATGTCACATATGCTCACATGTGCTCTCCTTTCATGCCCCGACTTTTCTCAAGGTATTTATAGATAATTTGTACATAATTCTTACTGAACACAAGATCTAAGTCATCTATGACTATGCTAATGTACATATGTGTACAAGACAACATTCTGACTTCTTCTTCATTTTGCAAATGTCTTCCTTTGCTTCATTCTGACCATAAGCATTCTCCAAGATCTGTATAATCACCAATTTGTGATTGGTTTGCTCCAACAGCTCCCCCTCAATCACTAATTGTGATTATTCCATTCTTCTTCACTCCTGCCATCTCCTTGAATCTCTGTAGCTTAGGTCCATCCAAGCTTTTTGTCATCATATCTGCCACTTGTTCTTTTGTTGGAGTGTACATCACTTCAATCTCTTTATCTAGTACCTTTTCCCTCAAGAAATGATACTGTATCTCTATATGCTTAGTCCTGGCATGAAAAACAGGGTTAGCTGCCAAATACAAAGAACTCATATTGTCTCCAAAAATTATTGGAGTACTATGATCAATCTCAAAACTTTTCATCAAGGTCTTCAACCATATGACTTCTTTTGCAGCTTCTACCATTCCCTTATACTCGGCTTCTGTGGATGATAAAGCAACTGTATGTTGCTTCTTTGAACACCAAGACACTAACTTGTCTCCAACATAACATAGATATCCATGGGTAGACCTTCTATCATCTGAGTCACCTGCCCAATCTGCATCACTAAACACTTTGATTCTTGTGTCAGAAGTGAAACCATAGTACAAACCTTCACTTAGGGTTCCTTTGATATATCTGAGTACCCTTTGGGCTGCAATCCAATGAGTCTTCTTTGGACAATGCATAAATTGTGACAACACACCTACTGCATATGATAGGTCTGGCCTTGTCAAGGTAGCATAGATTAGACTACCTACCAAACTCTGATATTTCTTCATGTCATTGAACTCTTCACCTCCATACCTGCTTAATTTATGATTTACCTCCAATGGAGTGGTTGAGGTCTTGCAATCTTCCATGTTAAACTTGATCAAAAGATTCTTCAAGTATCTCTTGTGAAACATATACTCCATGTTGAGTATACACAATCTGCATTCCTAGAAAATAAGATAAGTTTCCCAAGTCACTTATCTTAAACTCCTTCTCTATTTGCTTCTTGAGTTCATTGATTCCTTGAGCATCTGTACCTGTAACAATAATATCATCAACATAAATGCACATGTAAATGTATCCATTTTCACTTGCCTTCACTAGCAAACTACTATCTGCCTTTGATGCTTGAAAACCACATTCATTCAAGAACTTGACCAATCTGTAATTCCAAGCTCTTGGGGCTTGCTTCAACCCATATAAAGCTCTCCTGAGCTTACACACATAATCTGATCCAATTGACTCCATGAAGCCTTCTGGTTGTTCCATATATACTTCATCTGCAATGTAACCATTAAGAAATGCATTCTTCACATCCAATTGTGATAATTTCCATCCTTTGCAAGCAGCAATAGCAATCAATGTCCTAATTGTAGACATCTTAGCAACAGGACTAAAAGTTTCATCATAATCTACCCCATAAGTTTGGGCATACCCTTTGACCACAAGTCTAGCCTTATATCTAGACACCTTACCATCTGCAAACCTCTTTGTTTTATATACCCACTTGCATCCAATGACCTTCTGATTCTTTGGTCTTGGTACTAATTCCCAAGTTCCATTTTCAAGTAGAGCATCATACTCTTCTTGCATTGCCTTCTCCCAATTCTGTTTACCTTTGGCTTCTTCATAAGTGGTTGGATCTTCTTCTGTTTTCACAATGTAAGCATAATCTCTTGTTGTTAGGAAAGATGTATCATAGCTATACCTTATAGGCTCTTTCCTTTCCCTTGTAGATCTTCTGATTTCTGCACTTCTTGATGTTTCAGCCTCATTTGATTCTGGATCAAATCTTGGCCCTTCTTCTTCATGATCCTGCACTCTACATCTAGAGTCAACTTCATCCACAATTTCTTCACAAACTTTTACCTTTGCCTTTCCTTTCCTTTGAACTTCTTCAACACCTGTATACTCATTTGGTGATCCTGTATACCATGTGTTTTGCTCATCAAATGTCACATCTTTAGTAACAAGAATTTGCTTTGTGGATGGACTCCACAACCTGTAACCCATTTGTCTATCATCATATCCAATAAACACATACTTCTCTGCTTTTGGTTCTAGCTTATGTCTTAATTGTGAAGGAACATAAGCATATGCAATACATCCAAATACTTTACAATGATCAAGACTAGGCTTCTTACCCCACCATGCTTCATAAGGGGTTCCTCCATCCAAAGCTTTGCAAGGCAACCTATTCACAAGGTATGTTGCAGTGTTAATGGCCTCTGCCCATAAGTAATTTGGACAATTCTTTTCCTTCATCATGGCTCTTGCAAACTCTACAAGAGTCCTATTCCTCCTTTCTGCTACTCCATTTTGTTGAGGGGAGTACCTGCAAGTCACTTCTCTTTTGATACCTGCATTCCACAAATAATCATCAAACTCTTTTGAGAAATACTCTCCCCCTCCATCTGATCTTAACCTCTTTAGTTTTTGTCCTGTGATCCTTTCTGCATAAGCATGGAAATGTTTGAATGTCTTGAAGACTTCTGATTTGTCCTTGATTACATACAAAGTAATCCACCTGGTTGCATCATCAACAAACAACACATAATATCTGGATCCATTTATACTATAGTCCCTTGAGGGACCCCATACATCTGTATGAACCAATTCAAGCATATTTGAATACTTGTACCCTGATTTGTTATAAGAACCTTTATGTGCTTTACCTAATTGACAAGCTTCACACTTGTACACCATATGTTGCCCTTCAATGTTTGGCAATCCAAGCACCACCTGATTCTTTGACATCTCCTTTATAGCTCTCTCATTGAAATGACCTAGCCTCTTATGCCATAGGTCCAATTCAGATACCTTTTGACCTCCATAGGTAAACAATGCATGTCCTACATTACCTTGGACTTTGAGAGTGAACAATCTTCCCTCCTTTTTACCTGCAATTATGGTTCTATATCCCTGATTTGGATCTTGTACATAGACACCATCATTTGTAAATCTTACCTCATATCCTTTCTCCACAATTTGCCCTACACTTATCAAATTTTTAGGAATAGTAGGAACATAAAGTACCTTACTCAGAAGTGTACTTCCATTCTTTGTCTTCACTGATCCAATGCTCTCCACTTTATGTTTGGTATTGTCACCTGTTTGAACTGTATGTCCATTCACCCTTGCTTCCATATCAGTCATCAAGGATAGGTTCCCACTCAGATGGTTGCTACATCCTGAGTCAATATAGAACACTCTTTGATCTTCTCCCATTGATTCATGAGTTGCATTTAGGATAAGAGTCATGTCATCCTTCTGATCTGATGCATAATTGTAATAATTATTGTTGTAGGACTGAGATTGGAAGTTTCTTCCACCTCCTCTACCATATGATGTCCTACCACCTCTTCCTCTGAAATTGCCTCTTTGGTTTCTGCCTCCTCTACCTCTTTGACTATAATTCTGATTGTTGTATCCTCCACTTTGATTATTATACCAACAATCATTTGCCAAATGATTTGTTCTGCCACAAATCCAACAAGCTTTAGCATTATCTTTGTTCTTACCTCCTCTTCCTTTACCTCTGAAATTTGTCTTCCCTTTTGTAAAGTTGGCTTGATTTGAGTTCCCTTCATCTTCATTTGATTGCTTTCCCTTGCCATTCTTTTTCTTATCTTTGGAGTACATAGCTTGACTTGTACTTCTATCATTGTCTCCTTTAAGATCCTGCTCAAAGGTTAGCATGTGTCCTAGCAATTGATTAAGGTCAGGAGTAAAGTGATCAAGTGACAATTCTATGGACAAGATAAAAGGCTTCCACTTCTCATCACCTCTTAGACCTGTAAGTATTTGTCTTACCAACTTTTCTTCTTCAATATCTTCATCCACTGCTCCCAAGCTATCTGCAATATCTTTCATTCTTGCCACATAATCTGAAATTGATTGTGAACTCTTTTTCTTGAAGGTTGTGAACTCAGCCCATAGTGAGGACTTCCTTGACTTAGTTGTATTTTGGAAATGCTCTTCCAAGGCATTCCAAACATCTGTAGCACTTTCTAAACCTCTGATGTGAGGTAGAAGATAATCATTTACAGCCATGTAGATGATGCTCCTTGCTTGAGCATCCTTTCTCATCCAAGTCTTCAACATTGCAAGTTCCTCTCTAGTAGGTATACTTGGATCTGCAAACTCTGGTTTTTCTTCATCTCCTGTAATAAATGATATAAGATCTTTGCTCATGAGGTGTGCTTCCATCCTCATGGACCATGCTGGATAGTTCTCCCTATCTAGCTTATCAATCTGCAAGCTTTCTCCCATCTTGTATCCACCTGTGTATTAAAATCTTCAACCTTTTCAAACAATGTATGTACCTTTACTTCGAGTTGAACTCCTTTTGCCTTTCTTGATGTCAATTTGTCTTCTCCTCAAGTTTTGACTCCAAGCTTTCACTTCTTGATCCTTCAAATGTTGAACCTCTTGAATCTGCAGCAGTCGGAATCCTCCTTTTCTTCAAATTTCTTCAAATTGATGTCTCCTGCTCTGATACCACTGATGGAGAATGTTAATCTCCAAAAGAACAACTTATTCTTGTGATTAGAGCACCTCTATACCAAGAATAAGTCAAAACCTTTCACACATTTAGAGGATCAACTTCTAATTATCAAAAGATGAACAAATCTGTGAAGAAGGTGATACACAGAAAAGTCTGCTGCACTATTTCCTTACATTGACTTATCAAATGTGTAAAGTTTTTCATGAAACTTTGTACGAATCATCTCTTAGAGATTGCGCAACTATTCCAAGTTGAATTACTCCAAAAGATTAAGTGTAGCTTGAGAAATCAACTTCTCAAGTTACCTATGTCAGAAACTGAACTTCTGAGAAGTCGATTCAGACACCCCTAACTTCTTAACTTTGATTCTCACAGTATCTAACCCGTTTTGCAAAATGCTTTTAGCCACGAGTAGATCACCTTCCAACTTAAAGATTAAGTGCTTGCTTGCACAAAACTTTAAACTATGGAGTGAGCACTGACCAAAAAATTAACCACGAATTTTGCGCCTGTTTCAGAGAACTGTAGACATTCAACACATATGAATGTTCCTACTCACAATTCTCCTAGCCTGTTTACAATTGGACTCTGAAATTCAGGTCACAGGCTCATTAACTAACAACTTAGATATCCTCAAAAGGATTTAGCTAATGATCAAACACAGAAGGAGCAGACACGAAAAGATCGGGCGCAATATTTCTTCATTAACTCAGAGAATTACAACTGAGTGATGAGAGCAAACATACATTCACTTTTCACTATCTCATAGCTTCTATCTCCCTAATTCTTGACTTGTAACTAATGTCACATATGCTCACATGTGCTCTCCTTTCATGCCCCGACTTTTCTCAAGGTATTTATAGATAATTTGTACATAATTCTTACTGAACACAAGATCTAAGTCATCTATGACTATGCTAATGTACATATGTGTACAAGACAACATTCTGACTTCTTCTTCATTTTGCAAATGTCTTCCTTTGCTTCATTCTGACCATAAGCATTCTCCAAGATCTGTATAATCACCAATTTGTGATTGGTTTGCTCCAACAACATTTGATGAACAAGGTACTTCATATACAAGTAAAAATAGTACTTATGCAAGACTTGAAGAAGTATTGAGTCAAAAGAAGGGTAGATCAAAGGTTCAAATCTCTGATGAAGAAGAGAATGTTGAAGCTCCAATTGATGGTGAAGAATTGCCAAGGTTTGATCCAAAATATGATAAACCAGAAACTTCAAGGAGTGGAGAACTCAGGAGATCATCAATGAATACAAGGCAACCCATAAGGTATAACTATGATACTTCATTGTTGACTACTAAAGATTATGCTTATATGATAAAAACAGATGAAGATCCTACATATGATGAGGCAAAAGGAAAGGAGAATTGGGAGAAAGTCATGAAGGAAGAGTTTGATGCACTCATTGAGAATGAGACTTGGGACTTAGTTCCCAAACCAAATAATTAGAAATGATAGGATGCTATGGGTCTATAAAACAAAGAGCTATGTAGATGAAAGTGTGTGTAGGTACAAAGCTAGACTTGTTGTAAAAGGATATGCACAGACACATGGTGTGGACTATGATGAAACCTATAGTCCTGTTGCAAAGATTACAACCATAAAAACTATCAGAGCTATTGGTGCATGCAAAGGTTGGAAATTGCCTCAATTAGATGTGAATAATGCTTTTTTTAAATGGTTATATTTCAGATGAAGTTTAGATGGAACAACCAGATAAAGATCAATTTTATTTAGATCATGTGTGTAAGCTCAAGAGAACTTTGTATGGTTTGAAGCAGGCCCCAAGGGCATGAAGTTACTAGGTTGTGAAGTTCTTGAAGGAACTTGGTTTCCAAGCATCAAAAGTAGATAGTAGCTTGCTAGTTAAAGCATGTGAAGATGGATTTATCTATGTTTGTATTTATGTTGATGATGCTATACTTACAGGTACATATGACAAAGGCATACAAATACCTGAGAAGCAGATGGAGAAAGAATTCAAGATCAGTGACTTCGGGGATTAGTCATATTTCTTGGGAATGGAGATTTTATACACTCAACATGGAGTATATGTAACTCAAGAAAGGTATTTGAAGAATTTTCTAATCAAATTTAAAATGGAAGGTTGCAAGATAGCATCAACTCCAATGGAAGTGAATCACAAACTGAGTAGATATTGAGGAGAAGAATTCAAAGACATGAAGATTTATCAGAGTTTTGTGGGTAGCTTGATTTATGCTACATTAACAAGGCTTGATTTTTCATATGCAGTTGGAGTTCTATCTCAATTCATGCAATATGCTAGAAAGGAACATTGTATTACAGGTGAAAGGGTGCTAAGATATATCAAGGGAACACTTAAAGAAGCTTTGTATTATGGGTTCACTTCCGATACAAGAATCAAGATATATAGTGATGCAGATTGGGCAGGTAACTCTGACGATAGAAGATCAACACATGGGTATTTGTGTTATTCGGGAGATAAATTAATTTCATGGTGCTCTAAGAAAAAGTAGATAAAGCCTCTTGTTAGATCAAAGATTGCAAAGTAATTGTTTTAAGGGAAGAAATTTAGATTTTTGCATAGGGAAGTAATGGATTATTTTATTTTTAATAACACCATACTGCTTGATACTGTGGAGAACATAGTGAATGAAAATGGTATTAGTTAGAAGGTCTACACATTCTTACAAAGGATAGTGAAATATTCCCTAAGAGCTAAATGAATCAATCCAAAAAGATTTCCACATCTCAATGATGTTTGGAGGCATTGAAAACAAATAAGTGATAGACTAAATGACTACTTAGTCATCTACAAAAGCACAGGTAGAAGTTGCAAACGAAGTCATATGGCTAAAAACTCTCATGAAGAGTTTTGATATCAATCAAAGTACTCCTATCCTTTGTGGAGATAACATGAGTTCTTTGTATTTGGTGGCTAACCCTGTGTTTCATGCCAGGACTAAACACATTGAGATTCAATATCATTTTTGAGAGAGAAGGTTGTTGACATAGAGATAGAAATCATGCATACTCCTACAAAAGATCAACTTCCAGATATGTTAACAAAAAGCTTGGATGGACCTGAATTGCAGAGAGTTAAAGATATGGTAGGGATAAAGAAGATGCAGGTAATCACAATTGATGATTGAGTGCAGCTCTAGGAGCAAGACAATCATCAATTAATGATCACATGAAGCTTAGGAGTTAAGAAATGAAGAAAAGGTTGAAGCTTGAAGTATGAAATGAAGTGGAGGTTCACGAAGAGTTGATATTTATACACATGTACATTAATCTTGTAAATACTTCACATATACTTTGAAGTAATGTTGAATCCATACTCATATGCATATATACACTTGTATATGGATATGATATTTATGAAAGATGAAGAGTAGATGAAAGAGAGATGATTAGATCATAAGTTGAGTGTGTAATATCCATCAGATGTACTTCCTATCAGAAAAGAAGAAGTTTTCAAGGAGCTATGCCTTGGTGTTTTTCTTCTCTCTCCATCTATGCTTAATCATTTGAGAAATCCCTTTGTGTGTGTCTAAGTCCATAGTTAATGCATCTATGGTCAAGTTTTGAGAGTCTAATTGTAATCAAGCTGAGAGAGATTTGTGTAGGAACATTCATATGTGTAACATGTGATGAGTGACTACTGAAACAAGCACAATCTCGATGATCAAAGATTTGATCAGATCTCAGTCTACACCGTAAAGTTTTTCACAAATAAGCATTCAAAATTTAAGTTGGAAGGTAAGAAACTTATGTCTAAAAGCATTTGATTAAACAGGTTCTAGATTGTGAGACTATGTCTTTTAAGTTGGATATGTAAAAGCCACTTGCAGAGAAAGCCTGTTTCAGACATAGGTTTACTTATTGAAGTAAATATGAAGTTTTGCTAGTTTCTTTCATGAAATTTCACTTGGAAAAGTTGTGCAACCATTAGAAGAGTGTTGTGTCAAAGCCTCATAGAAAAATTTAATCATTTCGTAAGTCAATGAGTGAGTTTTGTGAAGCACACTTTCCTGAGTATAGCCATAGATGTGTTGATTGTTCATAATTTGACAAAGTTTTCCAAAAATGAAGATGTTTTTGGGGTTAAACTTGATATAGAGGTGTTCTAAATTCACGTATAGCTTGTCTTTTGGAAATTAATAGTTTCCATCAGATAGATAGATAGATATATACATAGACAAATAGATAGATATATAGATAGATATATAGATAGATATATAGATAGATATATAGATAGACAATAAATAGATAGATAGATAGATAGATATATAGATAGACAATAAATAGATAGATAGATAGATAGATACATAGATAGATAGATAGTGTTGGAGCAAGTCTATGAAAAGCCTAAGTATTGGCTTGAGTCCCACAAATTCAAAGAAGAAGCCTTAAAATGAAGACAATGTAAAGTTCACTTGTGAACTACCTCTTGTAACTTTTGAAGACTTTACTTAATGTAGAAGTGAAAGAATCTTAAGTGGTTGAGTCCACTTGATCAAAAATGGAAAGAGGAGCCATGAATTCATGATTAGTGGTAGATAGAGAATCAAATCAATCACTAATTGATTGGAGAGTGATTGAGGGAAGTTAGCCTCCCAAGCTCAACTATAAATAGATGGCAGCTTTAGTCTTGGTTAGATGAGACCTCAGAGAAGACCTCAAAGAGCTGAGCTTTATGCCATATCAAGGTGTGGTTTCAAGGCACACATATGTATCAGTAAGTCCATTGTGTTGTAAAATCAATATGCTTTCATTTTCATGATCATTTGCATTCATATTTCCATGTTCTTGTGAAGTGTACTACTCATTGCCATATCTCTCAGTTTTCTTAGTCAGATTGCGTTTCTGTGAGCTTGGTGCATCATTTTCAGTGATTTAACTTGATAAAATTAGCTCTTTAAGTCTACTATATGCTCACCAAGTTTCATTTCATTTGCATGTTTCAGTCTTCAGTTATGTTTAGTTGAAGTGAACCTTGTCTGTTCATTTTCACTTCTCTGTCAGGTACCTGACTTTTTTACTCCTCTTGTCAGAGCTATTTCTGAGTGTGTACTTACCCAAATTCAATGATTTAAAGCTTGTTGGATTCAGCATACTGTCTAGTATAAGGATACAAATGTTCATAATAATTGAAGTTTTACATCTTGAGTTATGTTCATTTTTCTGCTCACTAGTCTCATTATTGTAGCAGCCCATGAAAATCGAGATGATGTCATCACTTGTTAAACATCATTCTCAGTGTGTGGTTCATTATCTTTGATGCGATTAATCTTGAAAGTTAGCTCTTTAAGTTAACTAGACTTCCCCAAAAGGAATTAAGCTAATTACTGATGTGCTCAGAGAATTATGCAAAACACTGGATAGGTGTATGAACCAGAATAACAAGTTCTTTACCTCTGAGCTAACTCCAACTTATCTGTTTTGATCTATCTTTTTGAGAGTGATCTTCCAAGGTACATAGGGTGTCTAATACATCCATTGGAAAGCTAAAAGGGCCCACCACATACTCCTGGAGTTCATTTGGTTGGTATAGATCAAGGATTTTGCAACACCTCTTCATCTTCAAGCATATACCTATCCATCTCTTCACAGTGGTATCAAACCAAGGATGGAAGATGGATTTCCTTCATCAATTGACAAATTGGACAGAGGTAACTACTTAGCTTGGTCATTAAGAATGGAAGCTTATCTCCAAGGTAGAAGTTTATATGGTTATGTGGCTAGAGATGAAGTTATGCCAAGTTTCAGGAACAAAAGTCAACCAACACAAGAAGAGCAAGAAAGATTGAGCACATGGTGCTCCAAGGATGCACTTGCAAGGTCTTATCTCCTCAACTCTATCTCAGATTTTTTGTTGCCTCACATTAGAAGTTTTAAGACATCTCAGGAAGAATGGGATGCACTTGAAACTTTCTTCTCTTCAAGTACTAAAGCTAGGAAGCATCAACTATGGCTGGATTTTACAACTCTCAAAAAGGCTCCCAAACAAAATGTGACTGATTTTGTCACAAAGCTCAAGACATAGCAGATCAGTTGGGAAGCATTGGAGAGGTAATAGACGAAGAGCAAATTGTAAGGCAGGTCATCAATGGATTGAAAGCAGATGACAAGTGGGAAGCATTCACCACAGGATTTGTACATGGACATGCATGTACTTGATTTCAATACACTCATTGGACAATTACTCACTCAAGAGGCAAGCTTATAAAAAATGGAGAAAGCTCTAAAGGTAATCAATCTTCAGCTTTATACACTGATAAAAGCAAGTCCAAAGATAACAAAGGAAAGGCAAAGAAAATGGATGATGAAGCAAGTACATATCAAGTTAACTATGCAGGTAGAGGAAGACATGGAAGAGGTAGAGGAAGAGGAGGTAGACAAGGCAGGGGGAGATCCCAAGACTCCAACCCATGTTCTATTTGTGGACTAACTAATCATACAACTGAAAATTGCTTTAGGAATTCTAGGAATCAAAGAGGCAGAGGACACAATAGAGTAAGTTATGGCTGCTCAAGAGGAAGGTTCAACAATTATCATGGCAACTACAACAACTACAATCATTCAAACTATCAAGGAGGCTACAAAGGAAGGAGAGACTTCAATAACTACACAAAAGACTCAAATAAAGAGGATTCATTATTGATCATGAATATGGCTATGCCACAAGGTAAATCTGATGAGCATGTTTTCTACATAGATTCAGGTTGTTCAAATCATGTGGCAGGAAATGTGGCACTCCTATCAGATTTAGAAGATCCAAGGAATAAGCATGAGGTACAAACAGGAGATGATACAAGACACCTTGTGGAGAAAATAGGAAATGTCAAAGCACCTGATCGAAACATCAAACCTACTCAGTAAGGTACTCTATGTCCCTACCATTACAAAGAATTTGATAAGTGTTGGGAAAATAGTAGAGAAAGGGTTGCAAGTTAGGTTCACAAAAGCAGGAGCATTTGTTGAAGATCCAAGTCAAGGATTCAGAAGAATTGCAAAAGGTGAAAAGATAGGTAGACTGTTCACATTTGAATTACAAGACACTAAAAACATTGCTCTCTTTAATTATGGTAGTCAGACACTCACAAAATTGGAAGTATGGCACAAAAGGTTAGCACATATTGGTGAAAGGTCATTAAAGCAAATTTGCAGGGACCAAAGTGTACTTGGACTCCCTAACTTTTCAAAACAACATATGATTTATAAATGTAGTGTATATCAATTTGGAAAGTCTCACAGGTTACCATTCATGAAGAAAGGTTATATGCATGGAGATTTCTTGGAGTTGGTTCATACAGATGTATTGGCACCTAGCAAGGAAGCTTCAATATCTGGATCAAGGTATTATGTCTCCTTTATTTGATGATTGCAACAGATGGACTATCCTATTCTTTGTGAAACACAAAGATGAAGTTTTTTCATGTTTCAAAAGATATTTGGCTCTTGTGGAGAATCAAACAGGTAAATCACTAAAAAGGCTAAGGTCAGATGGAGGGGGAGAATACTTCTCCCATGAGTTTGATTCTTTTCTTCAAGAAAGAGGAATCAAAAGAGAGGTAACTACAAGGTACACTCCTGAGCAGAATGGAGTGGCAGAAAGGAGGAATAGGACAATTGTTGAAGCTGTAAGGTCCATGTTAAATGAAAAGCATTTGCCTAATTATCTATGGGTTGAGGCTCTATCTACAACCACTTACTTGATTAACATGTTGCCTTCAAAATCCCTTGATGGGATGACTCCATATGAGGCTTGGAATGGAAGAAGACCTAGCTTAGATCATTGTAAAATTTTTGGATGTATTGCTTTTTTTCATGTTCCTTCACAGGTTAGAGGCAAGATGGATCCAAAGACAGAAAGGTGTGTATTTATTGGATATGACAACAATCAAAAGGGTTACAGGTTATACAACCCTACCAACAAAGGATTCTTGGTAAGCAGAGATGTAGTTTTTGATGAGAACAGTTCATGGTATGAAGATTCATGCAGGAAGGTCAAAATACCATATGACCTTGAAGAAGATTTCCCAAAGTGTGGCAGAGAACATCAACCAAAGATTGAAGAACAAGATACTTCAGAAGATGATGATGAAACTCAGATGGAAAAAATCAAAGCATGGAAGTCTAAAGGTAAAGCAAAATTGCAGGAACTTGGACATGAGGCAGAATCATCACAACATGGCTTAAGAAGATCTATAAGGGAAAGAAAAAAATAGAAAGGTATGGGTCTGACGCCTCATTAGTAGCTAAACATTCTATTTACATAGCACATGACATAAATCAAGAGGAGCCATCATCCTTTGAAGA
>MU260172.1:160000-170000 GCA_020310875.1 Ceratopteris richardii | reverse complement strand
GGAGACACACACGAGAGGAATCAAAAGGATTAGAAGGAGTAAATTTCCAAGCAAAGGTATATTCATTACTCATAAGGTTGAAGATTTATTAGTACAAGTGAAAAAACAATGGGAGATAGTCTCCAAATTGAGAAGTTCGACAGAGAGAACTATCCAACTTGGTGTATGAGGATGGAAGCTCATATTATGAGCGAAGATCCGATAGGATATATTACAAGAGAAGAAGAAAAGCCAAAATTCAAAGATCCTAGTGTTCCTACTAGGGAGGAGCTTGCAAACAAGGTTCAGATGAAGAAGGATGCTCAAACAAGGAGCATTATCTATGTGGTAGTGAATGATTATTTGCTTCCTCGCATTAGAGGACTTGAAAGTGCAAGTGATATATGGAATGCTTTGGAGGAGCATTTTCAGAATACAACAAAGTCAAGGAAAGCATCACTATGGCCAGAGTTTACCACATTCAAGAAGAAGGCGTCACAATCAATATCTGATTATGTGACAAAGATGAAAGACATTGCTGATTCTTTAGGTGCAATTGATGAAGAAATTGAAGAAGATAAATTGGTAAGACAAAATCTCATAGGTCTAAGAGGAGATGAGAAGTGGAAGCCTTTGATCTTGTCAACTGAACTTTCATTAGATCATTTTCACTCCTGATTTGAATCAATTGTTAGGACATATGCTAACTTTTGAGAATGATATCAAAGGAGATTTTGATAAGAGTGCAGCTCATGCAATGTATTGTAAGGGTATGAAGAAAGCTATCAGAGGAAAGAAACAATCAGTTGAAGATGAAGGTACTCCAAGCCAAGCAAACTTTCTAAGAGGAAGAGGAAGTGGCAGAAGTAGAGGAAGAGGTGGAAACAACAAGGATAATATCAAGGCTTGCTGTATATGTGGTAAGACTAATCATCTAGCTCATGAATGTTGGCATAACAATCAAAGTGTTAGTAGCTTTAATCTGAGTTATAATAAAAGAGGTAGAGGTGGAAGAAATCTGAAAGGAAGTTTGAGAGGTAGAGGCAGTAGAGGCTTCTTTGGAAGAAATGGTGGAAAAAACTTTCAAGGTCAGTCCTACAACAATACCTACTACAATTATGCATCAAATCAGAAGGAGGTTTCAACCCTATTAATGAATGCAACATGTGAAGTTCCAAGTGAAGACCAAAGAGTGTTTTACATTGATTCAAGATACAACAATCATCTGAGTGGTAACATTGCTTTAATGACTAATTTGGAGGATAAAGTGATTAACCATACAGTTCAAATAGGTGACAAACACAAAGCACAAGGTGAAGTCTATTGGATCAGTAAAGCCCAAAGATGGAAGTACTCTTTTGAGTAAGGTTTTGTATGTTCCTACAATTCCAAAGAATTTGATTAGTGTAGGACAAATTGTGGAAAAAGGATATGAGGTTAGGTTCTCTAATGATGGAGTCTATGTTGAAGACCCTAGCCAAGGGTATAAGCAAATTGTTATAGGAAAGAAAGAAGGGAGGCTCTTCACATTGAAGGTACAAGGTAATGTTGGACATGCCTTGTTCACATATGGAGAGCAAAAGATTTTTGAGTTGGATCTTTGGCACAAAAGGCTTGGGCACTTCAATGAAAGAGGTATCAAAGAGATGATAAATAATGGTTCAGTACTTGGATTACCTAATGTTGCAAGTCAACACATGACATACATATGTGAAGCATGTCAATTAGGTAAGGCCCATAAGCAATCATATAACAAACATGGTTTCATGTATTTAGAAAGACATGAATTGGTACATAAAAATGTGTGGGGTCCTTCAAAGGACTTTAGCATAAATGGTTCAAGATACTATGTCATTTATGTTGATTATGCTACCAAGTGGATCACTATTTATGTGATCAAAGATAAGTCAAAAGTGTTTAGTACATTTAAACACCATCATGTATATGTAGAAAGAGTTACAGGACAAAGATTGAAGAGATTGAGATCGGATGGAGAAGGAGAGTATTTTTCAAATGAATTTTAGTGATTATTTATGGAATGCAGGTATAAAAAGAGAAGTTACTTGCAATTACTCTCCTCAACAAAATGGTGTAGCAAAAAGGAGAAATAGAAATCTTGTTGAGTTTGCAAGATCAATGATGAAATAGAAGAATCACCCTAATTGTGGGCTGAGGTTGAAAATATAGCCACATACTTGGTTAATAGGCTACCATGTAAAGCTTTGTAGGGTATGACACCATATGAAGCTTGGTGGGGTAAGAAACCTACATTAGATTATTGCAACGTATTTGGTTGCTTAGCCTATGCTTATGTTCCTTCTCAATGAAGGCATAAGTTAGAACCAAAAGCTGAAAAATATGCGTTTATTGGTTATGATGATAAACAAATGGGATAAAGGTTGTGGAGTCCATCTACAAAGCAATTCCTTGTATCAAAGGATGTCATATTTGATGAGCAAGGTACTTGGTACTTAGGTACAAATAGTGCTTATGTAGGTCTTGAAGAAACATTGAATCAGAAGAGAGGTAAATCAAAGGTTCGAATCTCTAAGGAAGAAGAGAATAATGAAGTACGAGTTGAAGATGAAGAAATGCCAAGGCTTGATCCAAAATATGATGAACCAAAAACTTCAAGGAGCGGAGAACTCACAAGATCATCAAGGAACAAAAGGAAACCCATAAGGTATAGCTATGATACTTCATTCTTGACAACTAAAGATTATGCTTATATAGTGAAAGCATATGAAGACCCATCCACATAAGCCAAAGGAAAGGAGAATTTGGAAAAAGTTATGAAGGAAGAGTATGATGCACTCATTGAGAATGAGGCTTAGGAATTGGTACATAAACCAATTAATCAAAAGGTAATTGGATGTAAATGGGTTTACAAAACAAAAAGATTTGCAGATGGAAGTGTGTCTAGGTACAAGGCTAGACTTGTTGTAAAAGGATATGCACAAACTTATGGTGTGGACTATGATGAAACATATAGTCGTATTGCAAAGATGAAAACCACAAGGACTCTCATAGCTATTGCTTCTTGCAAATGTTGGAAATTATCTCAATTAGATGTGAAGAATGCATTTCTAAATGGTTATATTTCAGAGGAAGTCTACATGGAACAACCAAATGGTTTTAAAGATCAATTTTATCCAGTGTAAGCTCAAGAGAGCTTTGTATGGCTTGAAGCAAGCCCCAAGGGCATGGAATTACAGGCTTGTAAAGTTCTTGAAGGGACTTGGTTTCCAAGCATCAAAGGAAGATAGTGTCAAGGGAGCAGTAGATTGTGCTCTCCGACTACAATAGACAAGATTTCAGAATTACACTTCAGATTATAAGAATACCCACGTAGGGAAAATAGTACACGAATATGTAGCTGATACAAGAAGTCCCACAACCCGGGACTATAGGTATAGATAACTCAGTTGGAGATGATATAGGAGATCCCACAACCCGGGGTTGTAAGTATGGAACAAGATCTCTGGATTACAAGAACTCCCTTCTGGAAGATGAACTAGATACAAGAAAGAACTCGACAAGATCTCCTACTATGAGATTACAAGAGGACAAGGCTAGATGTCCAAGATACAAGACTAGACAGGACTGGGACAAGGAACAAGACAAGAACATGAACTAGAACTTGGAGAGTACTTACTTGGCGGTGAGGACTCCTTGAGCTCCCAAGACTGGTATTGGCAAGACTGATTATGAATGTGGCCAACCCCTCCTTATATAGGTTTTCCAAGGGCGATTCTAGGGCGGTTACGAATTGATGATGTCATCAATTCGAAGCATGGTCTCTGGATGTCAGAATCAAGCAAGAAGACAATTGATCTTAGGGTTTTGCACGTCTCAGACGCAATGGAAGCATTATTTTCCCCAAATTATGAACCAATCATGAGATATAGAATTCACATGGAGTCAGAGATTCAGGATGGTTTCCTTTGTCCATGACATTACCTCCCCCTCAAGCGACGAGTTCCACAAGGAGCATTCATGTTCTCTGGACTCGGCTTCATTGGATTTCTCTTATGGAATTCTCGAACCTTGATTGGTGCTCTCTGAAGGTTTTCTGTAGGTTCCAAAGTACGATCACTGATGTCATACCCTTTCCAATGAATAAGGTACTCTAATCTTCCTCGGGATATTCTCGAATCTAGGACATGCTCGACTTCAAATTCTTCATGATCATCAATCTCGATGGGTGGTGAAGGACTAGGCCTCTCCCCCCTCAATGGTGAAACCTAATATGGTTCCAACATGGATACATGGAAAAATGGATGTATTCTCATGGTACTTGGTAGCTGGAGCTTGAAGGTGACTGGATTAATCTTGGCCAAGATGGTAAATGGACCAAATCTTTGATGATCTAAATTTGCACAAGGCCTTGAAGTTTGCAAATTGTTTTTGAGTAACCATACTTTATCCCCAATTTGATACGATGGATTTTGGACACGATGTTGATCTGCATAGTACTTATATTGTTCTTGAGCTTTATGGATCTCTTCCTTCAGTTCTTTGTGAATGTCCATTAGGTACTGGGCCTTGTCTCTGGTTGCTGGATTCTTGACATGATTTGAGAGTTGTATATCCATCCTTGGATGTTGTCCATAGTTTGCAAAGAAGGGGGTTTGCTTAGTAGATGCATGAACACTATTGGTATAGGCAAAATCTGCAAAGGGTAACTTGCTTGAGGGGGAGTTGTTGGAACATCAAGCTTACACTATGCTTGAGGTGGATTTGATCTACATCAAATGCTATCGCATCGAAAGAATATCCGTTGGAGACTTCTTTTTCTTATGCTCATTTATTGTATTTTTTTGAGAGATTTTTGATGGTTCATTTACCGTTGTAAAAGCCTTGAGCTTTACACATGTAAAGGTAGAAAGATAGAGCCCAAATCCCAGGAATTTATAGTGGTTGAAGTTGCATTCAATGAAGCAAGCAAAAAAAAGTAGATCAAACTAGATCTTCACTTTTCCTAGATTGTAGGAAAGTGAATTGATTCCCTCCAACAACCATTCCCACCTTCATTTGAATTCAAACTTCACTTGTAGAAGTCGTGGAACACTCCTATAGTCTATGTAAAGACTTGAAATCACTTGTACATTACATGGAAGCAATATACATACACTTGTGACCATCATTGTCTTGCTCCTTCAATTCTCTGCATCATCTTCTTCACCAATAGTAATCTTGCAGAGGTTGCTACTCTCTCTCCAAAGCTCCAAATTGAGTCCAAGATGGCCCATTGAAAAGTTATGGGGTCTAGATTATGCCTCTAAATTCTCAAAGCATTTGTTTCAACAGATTGGGAGAAATCTGAGTTTTTCTGTCTCGGGGTCAATCTCTATGTATTCCTAAAAAATAGGAAGTACCACCGCTGAATGTCTCATTTGATGGAGAGTGTTAATCTCCAAAAGAAAAAATTACTCTTGTATTTAGAGCACCTCTATAACAAGAATAACTCAGATCTTCACCAATTTTAGAAGATCAATACTCAATTGTCAAATTTTCTGAACAAACTGTGAAGAAGGAGAATACACAAAAAGTCTTTTGCACATAAATCACTCATTGCCTTATCAATTGTGTAAAGATTTTGATAAAACTTTGTATGAAGTGTCAGCTATAGATTGCGCACCTTCTCCAAGTTGAATCACTCCAAAAGATTCAGTAGATCTTGAGAAATGATCTCAACAACTCACCTATGTCTAAAACTGTTCTTCTGAGAAGTTGATTTAGACACCTACAACTTTAAACCTTTGGTTCTCTCAATCTAGAACCCGTTTCTACAAATGCTTTTAGCCACAAGTAGCTTACCTTCCAACTTAAAGATTAAGTACTTGCTTGCTCAAAACTTTAAACTTTGGAAGGAGAATTGATCAAAACATTCGTATCGAATTTTGCGCCTTCTGTAACTTCACTTCTTCTCATTCACATATGCAAGTGTTTCTACACTTAATTCTCTCAGCTTGATCACAATTGGAAGCTAAAACTTTGTACAAAGGTCGATTACCTATAGACTTAGACTTGTACAAAAGCATTTCACAAAAGATCTAAAAGGAGAAAACTCAGAAATATCGGGCGCAACATTTTCTTCATTTCTGAGAAAAATTACAACTGAGTTGAGAGAGTCTTAACTCACTTCTAAGATGTCTAATGACACATACAACTCCTTATTACTCTATTCTCATGCTCTCTCATACTTGCCCCGACATTTTCATAGTATATATATACAAAAATTTACAACCTTATGACTTCTCAAACATATAAGTGAACTATCTGTACATATGTGTACACATCTTCCTCTTCTGAATGTATTCTTCTTCCATGCTTCACAACTTGAATCTTTCCTTCAAACCTTGACTTCAAATTTTCATCAAAACATCAATTGTTGATTTTCCTGCACCAACAGCTCCCCCTCAATCATCAATTGAGATTTTCTCTATCTTCTTTATGCCTGCCATGTCTTTGAATGTCTATAGCTTTGGTCCATCCAAGCTTTTGGTAAGCATATCAGCTATCTGATCTTTTGTTGAAGTATGTATGACTTCAATCTCTTTATCCATCACCTTCTCTCTCAAAAAGTGATATTGAATCTCAATGTGTTTAGTCCTTGCATGAAACACAGGATTAGCAGCTAAATACAATGAACTCATGTTATCTCCATAAATGATAGGTGTATTCTGTATGGTGTCAAAACTCTTCATGAGAGTCTTAAGTCATATCACTTCCTTTGCAGCTTCAACCATACCTTTGTACTCAGCTTCTGTAGATGATAAAGCAACTGTGTGTTGCTTCTTTGAACACCAAGAGATTAACTTATCTCCCACATAACACAAGTATCCATATGTTGATCTTCTATCATCAAGATTACCTGCCCAATCTCCATCACTATAAATTTTGATGTTTGTATCTGATGTAAAACCATAATACAAACCCTCCTTGAGTGTACCCTTAATGTACCTCAACACTCTTTGACCTGCAATCCAATGTTCTTTCCTAGGACAATGCATGAATTGAGACAAAACTCCAACTGCATATGATAAGTCAGGCCTAGTTAATGTAGCATAGATAAGACTACCAACCGAACTCTGATATAGCTTCATATCCTTGAATTCTTCTCCACCATATCTACTCAATTTGTGATTCACCTCCATTGGAGTAGGTGCTACCCTGAAATCATTCATTTTAAACTTGATTAACAAGTTTCTCAAATACTTCTTGAGTCACATACACTCCATGTTGAGTGTATGAAATCTCCATGCCCAAGAAATATGACAAGTCTCCCAAGTCACTGATTTTGAACTCCTTCTCCATTTGCTTCTTTAGGCTTTGAATGCCTTTCTCATCTGTACGTGTAAGAATTATATCATAAACATATATGCACATGTAAATGAACCCATCATCACTTGCTTTAACAAGCAAGCTACTATCTGCCTTATATACTTGAAATCCAAGTTCTTTCAAGAACTTCACAAGTCTATAATTTCATGCCCTTGGGGCTTGCTTCAAACCATACAAAGCTCTCTTGAGCTTACATACATGATCTGGATACCTTCCATCTCTGAATCCTTGAGGTTGCTCCATGAAAACATCATCTGAAATGTAACCATTTAAAAAAGCATTCTTCACATCTAATTGACATAATTTCCAACCTTTACATGCAGCAATGGCTATGAGTGTCCTGATGGTTGTCATCTTTGCCACAGGACTATAGGTCTCATCATAATCAATACCATATGTTTGAGCAAACCCTTTCACAACAAGTCTAGCTTTATACCTAGACACACTTCCATGTGCAAACCTCTTTGTCTTGTAGACCCATTTGCATCCAAGGATCTTCTGACTATTTGGTTTAGGAGCTAAATCCCATGTCTGATTCTCCATTAATGCATCATATTCTTCCTGCATAGCTTTCTCCCAATTTTCCTTACCTTTTGCCTCTTCATATGTGGAAGGGTCTTCATCTGCCTTTATCATGTAAGCATCATGTATTGTTGACTTTGGAATGCGCTACCTGCATTTCTTCCGAAGTAACCCCTACTACCTCTTCCTCTGAAGTTACCTCTTTGATTTATGCCACCTCTTCCTCTTGAATTAAAGTTCTGAATATATCCACCATTACTCTGAGTATTATGCCAACAATCATTAGCTAGGTGATTTGTCTTACCACAAATCGAGCAAGCTTAGACTCCATCTTTAGTATTCTTGCCTCTTACTCTACCTTTGCCACCTCCTCTTCCTCTTAGGAAGTTGTCTTGACTAGTTGTGCCTTCATCTTCATTTGCTTGTTGCTTCCCTTTGCTATTTTTCTTCTTATCCTTTGAGTACATTGCATGACCTGTACTCTTGTCACCTTCACCTTTGACATCCTGCTCAAAGGTTAACATATGTCCTAGCAATTGATTTAAGTCAGGAGTAAAATGATCAAGTGATAATTCAGTAGACAAAATGAATGGCTTCCATTTGTCATCACCTCTCAAACCTGTGAGGATTTACCTTACCAATTTATGCTCCTCAATGTCTTCATCAACAGTTCCTAATGCATCTGCAATGTCCTTCATTCTGGTTACATAATCTGAGATGGATTGAGAGGCCTTCTTCTTGAATGTGGTAAATTTTGCCCACAAGGATGCCTTCCTAGACTTTGTGGTATTTTGGAAATGCCTCCAAAGAATTCCATGTATCACTTGCACTTTCAAGACCTCTAATGTGAGGTAGCAAGTCATCATTGACTGCCATATAGATAATGCTTCTAGCTTGAGCATCTCTCTTCATCCAATTCTTCAAATCTGATAATTCCTCCCTAGTTGGAACACTAGGATCTCTGAATTGAGGCTTTTCTTCTTCACCTGTAATGTAAGCTATCAAGTCTTTGCTCATTAGATGAGCTTCCATCCTCATTGACCATGCTGGATAGTTCTCTCTATCCAATTTCTCTATCTGAAGAGAATCTCCCATCCTTTCTTCACCTGTGTATTGAACTCTTCAATCTTTATGAGTAATAAATATACCTTTACTTCAAATAATACTCCTTTTGTCTTCCTTGGTGTCGTATGACCTTCTTCTCAAGCTTTATCCTCAAGCTTTCACCTTTTGAACCTTCAGATATTGAATTCTTTGCACCTGCAGCAGTCGAGGTCCTCCTTCCTTCAATTCTGATGCTTCTTGCTCTGATACCACTAATGGAGAGTGTTAATCTCCAAAAGAAAAAATTACTCTTGTATTTAGAGCACCTCTATAACAAGAATAACTCAGATCTTCACCAATTTTAGAAGATCAATACTCAATTGTCAAATTTTCTGAACAAACTGTGAAGAAGGAGAATACACAGAAAGTTTGCTGCACATAAATCACTCATTGCCTTAAAATTGTGTAACGTTTTTGATAAAACTTTGTATGAAGTGTTGGCTATAGATGGCGCACCTTCTCCAAGTTGAATCACTCCAAAAGATTCAGTAGATCTTGAGAAATGATCTCAACAACTCACCTATGTCTAAAACTGTTCTTCTGAGAAGTTGATTTAGACACCTACAACTTTAAACCTTTGGTTCTCTCAATCTAGAACCCGTTTCTACAAATGCTTTTAGCCACAAGTAGCTTACCTTCCAACTTAAAGATTAAGTACTTGCTTGCTCAAAACTTTAAACTGTGGAAGGAGAATTGATCAAAACATTCGTATCGAATTTTGCACCTTCTGTAACTTCACTTCTTCTCATTCACATATGCAAATGTTCCTACACTTAATTCTCTCAGCCTCATCACAATTGGAAGCTAGAAATTTGTACACAGGTTGATTACCTATAGACTTAGACTTGTACAAAAGCATTTCACAGAAGATCTAACACAGCAGGAGAAAATGCAGAAATATCAGGCGCAACATTTTCTTCATTTCTGAGAAAAATTACAACTGAGTGATGAGAGAGTCTTAACTCACTTCTAAGATGTCTAATGACACATACAACTCTTGATTACTCTATTCTCATGCTCTCTCATACTTGCCCCGACATTTTCATAG
>MU260172.1:150000-155000 GCA_020310875.1 Ceratopteris richardii | reverse complement strand
GAAGTTACAGGTGTCAAAGTCGCTACTGCAGAGAAGCAGTTTTACACATAGGTAAAATGTTTGAGTCATTTCTCAAAGTATACTCAATCATTTGAGGAGATTTAAGTTGGAGAAGGTGTGCAACCTTAAGCGACACATCCTACAAAGTTTTATAAAAAAACTTTACACGAATGGTTAGTCAATCAAAGATTAATCTGCAGCAGACTTTTCTGAGAATTTGATTTTTTTCAGAATAGTCAATTTCTTGATAAGTTAGTGATTGTTCTCTAAATTAAGAGGAGTCTAGAATTATTCTTGATATAGAGGTGCTCTAATTTCAAGAATAGGTTGTTCTTTTGGAGATTAACACTCTCCATCAGTGGTATCAGAGCAGGAAGCATAAGAATTGAGGAAAGGGAGACTCCGACTGTTGCAGACATACAAACTTTACATTTTGAAGTATCAAAAGGACAAAGAGTGAAGAAAGCTTGAAGGAAGACACATTGAAGTTGTCAAAAGGATCAGAAGGAGTAATATTCGAAGCCAAGGTACATTTATTTCTCATAAAGCTTAAAGATCTGTTAGTACATGTGAAGAAAGGATGGGAGATTCTCTTCAGATAGAGAAATTGGATAGAGAAAACTATCCTGCATGGTCAATGAGGATGGAAGCCCATCTAATGAGCAAAGATTTGATAGCCTACATTACAGGAAAAGAAGAAAAGCCTCAATTCAGAGATCCTAGTGTTCCAACTAGGGAGGAATTGTTAGATTTGAAGAATTGGATGAAGAGAGATGCTCAAGCTAGGAGCATTATCTATATGGCAGTCAATGACTACTTGCTACCTCACATTAGAGGTCTTGAAAGTGCAAGTGAAATATGGAATGCTTTGGAGGAGCATTTCCAAAACACTACAAAGTCAAGAAAGGCATCCTTATGGGCAGAGTTTACTACTTTTAAGAAGAAGGCTTCACAATCAATATCTGATTATGTGACAAAGATGAAGGACATTGCAGATGCATTAGGAGCAGTGGATGAAGACATTGAAGAAGATAAATTGGTAAGGTAAATTCTCACAGGACTAAGAGGTGATGAGAAGTGGAAGCCTTTTATTTTGTCTACAGAACTTTCACTGGATCATTTCAATCCTGATTTGAATCAATTGTTAGGACATATGCTAACTTTTGAGAATGATATCAAAGGAGATGTTGACAAGAGTGTAGGTCATGCAATGTACTCTAAAGACATGAAGAAAACTAACAAAGGAAAGCAACAAGCAAATGAAGAAGAAGGCACACCTAGTCAAGCCAACTTCCTAAGAGGAAGAGGAGGCGGCAAAGGTAGAGGAAGAGGCAGGAATAACAAAGATGGAGCCAAAGCTTGCTGGATTTGTGGTAAGACAAATCATTTAGCTAATGATTGTTGGCATAACACTTAGAGTAATGGTGGATACAATCTGAACTATAATTCAAGAGGAAGAGGTGGCAGAAATCAAAGAGGTAATTTCAGAGGTAGAGGTAGTAGGGGTTACTTTGGAAGAAATGTAGGTAGAGGATTCCAAAGTCAACAATACAACAATACCTACTACAATTATGCTTCAGATCAAAAGGAAGATTCAACATTGATAATGAATGCAACTTGTGAAAGGCAGAGTGAAGATCAAAGAGTCTTCTACATTGACTCAGGGTGTAGCAATCACCTAAGTGGTAACATAGCCTTGATGACTGATTTGGAGAATAAGGTATCTAATCATGTTGTTCAAACAGGTGACAATACAAAGCATAATGTGAAGTCAATTGGATCAGTGAAGGCCAAGGATGGTAGCACCTTATTGAGTAAGGTCTTGTATGTTCCTACAATTCCTAAGAATCTGATAAGTGTAGGACAAATTGTGGAAAAAGGTTATGAAGTAAGGTTCACTAATGAAGGAGTGTTTGTGGAAGACCCTAGCAATGGGTATAAACAAGTTGTTTCAGGGAAGAAAGAAGGAAGATTGTTCACTTTGAAGATTCAAGGTAATGTTGGTCATGCCTTGTTCACTTATGGAGGACATAAGATCTCTGAGTTAGATCTTTGGCACAAGAGACTTGGACATTTCAATGAAAGAGGTATTAAAGACATGATTAATAATGGTTTAGTGCTTGGATTGCCTAATGTTGCAGGTCAACATATGACATACAGATGTGAGGCATGTCAATTAGGTAAGGCTCATAAGCAACCCTACTCTAAGCATGGGTTTATGTATTCAAAGAAGCTTGAGTTGGTACACACAGATGTGTGGGGACCATCAAAGGATTACAGTATCAATTGTTCAAGGTATTATGTGATTTATGTTGATGATGCTACCAGATGGGTCACTATCTATGTGATCAAAGATAAGTCAGAAGTATTCAATACTTTCAAACATTATCATATGTATGCAGAGAGAATTTCAGGACATAAATTGAAGAGACTAAGGTCAGATGGAGGGGGAGAGTATTTCTCTAATGAGTTCAGTGATTACTTGTGGAATGCAGGTATAAAAAGAGAAGTTACTTGCAAGTACTCTCCTCAACAAAATGGTGTAGCAGAAAGGAGGAAATAGGACTCTTGTTGAGTTTGCAAGGTCCATGATGAAGGAGAAAAATTGCCCAAATTATTTGTGGGCTGAGGCTGTAAATACAGCTACTTATCTGGTCAATAGGCTACCATGTAAAGCCTTACAAGGTATGACACCATATGAGGCATGGTGGGGTAAGAGACCTACATTAGACCATTGCAAAGTATTTGGATGTTTGGCATATGCATATGTGCCATCACAATTAAGGCACAAATTGGAGCCTAAAGCTGAAAAATATGTGTTTATTGGTTATGATGATAAGCAGATGGGATACAGGTTGTGGAATCCATCCACAAAACATTTTCTTGTATCAAAAGATGTTACATTTGATGAGCAAGGTACTTGGTATGCAGGTACTATCAATATTAATACAGATGATGAAGAAATTGTGAGCCAAAGGAAAGGTAAATCAAAGATTCAGATATTTGATGAACAAGAGAATCATGAAGTGCAGGTTGAAGTGGAAGAGACACCAAGATTTGATCCTGAATGTGAAGAACCAGAAACCTCAAGAAGTGGAGATCTCAGGAGGTCTATAAGGCACAAATGTCAACCTACAAGGTATAGCTATGATACTTCATTCTTGACTACTAAGGATTATGCTTACATGGTTAAATAAGATGAAGACCCTTCTACATATGAAGAGGCAAAAGGTAAAGAGATTTGGGAAAAAGCTATGCAGGAAGAATATGATGCATTGATGGAGAATCAAACATGGGATTTGGTTCCAAAACCAAATAGTCAGAAGATCATTGGATTCAAGTGGGTCTATAAGACAAAGAGATTTGCAGATGGAAGTGTGTCTAGGTACAAAGCTAGACTTGTTGTTAAAGGGTTTGCTCAGACATATGGTATTGACTATGATGAGACTTATAGTCCAGTGGCAAAGAGGACAACCATTAGAACACTCATAGCAATTGTTGCATGCAAAGGTTGGAAATTGTGTCAATTAGATGTGAAGAATGCTTTTTTGAATGGTTATATTTCAGATGATGTTTTCATGGAGCAACCTCAAGGATTCAGAGATGGAAGATATCCAGATTATGTGTGTAAGCTCAAGAGAGCTTTATATGGCTTGAAGCAGGCCCCAAGGGCATGGAACTATAGGCTTGTAAAGTTCTTAAAGGAACTTGGATTTCAAGCATCTAAAGCAGATAGTAGCTTGCTTGTCAAAGCAAGTGACGATGGGTTCATTTACATACGTATATATGTTGATGATATAATTCTTACAGGTACAGATGAGAAAGGCATTCAAAGCGTAAAGAAGCAAATGGAGAAAGAGTTCAAAATCAGTGATTTGGGAGATTTGTCATACTTCTTGGGCATGGAGATTTCATATACTCAACATGGAGTGTATGTGACTCAAGAAAGGTACTTGAAGAATTTGTTAACCAAGTTTAAAATGAATGATTGCAGAGTAGCACCTACTCCAATGGAGGTGAATCACAAATTGAGCAGATATGGAGGTGAAGAGTTCAAGGACATAAAACAATACCAGAGTTTGGTTGGTAGTCTTATCTATGCTACATTAACTAGACCTGATTTATCATATGCAGTTGGGGTTTTGTCCCAATTCATGCATTGTCCTAGGAAAGAACATTGGATTGCAGGTCAAAGAGTGTTGAGATACATTAAGGGTACACTCAAAGAGGGTTTGTATTATGGTTTTACATCAGATACAAATATCAAAATATATAGTGATGCAGATTGGGCAGGTAATCCAGATGATAGAAGATCAACCTATGGGTACATGTGTTATGTGGCGGATAAGTTAATCTCTTGGTGTTCAAAGAAGCAACATACAATTGCTTTGTCATCTACAGAAGTAGAGTACAAAGGCATGGTTGAAGCTGCAAATGAAGTGATATGGATTAAGACTCTCATGAAGAGTTTTGACACTATACAGAGCATACCTATCATTTATGGAGATAACATGAGTTCATTATATCTAGCTGCTAATCCTGTTTTTCATGCCAGGACCAAATACATTGAGATACAATATCACTTTTAAGAGAGAAGGTGATGGATAAAGAGATTGAAGTCATACATACTTCAACAAAAGATCAGATAGCTGATATGCTTACAAAGAGCTTGGATGGACCAAAGTTACAGAAGTTTAAAGACATGGCAGACATAAAGAAGATAAGAGAAACCTCAATTGATGATTGAGGGGGAGCTTTTGGTGCACACCAATCACCAATTGAAGTTTTGAAAGACAAAGGATGGAGATAAGATCAATTCTTGAAGCTTAGAAGATGGTTATATTCACAGGTGGAAAGAAATGTACACATATGTACATTAGCTAAGACATAGGTCACTTATACTTTTGATTAGTCATAAAGATACTATGGAAAAATGTCGGGGCATAGAGAGAGGAGACGAGGAGAGACTATGTGAGAGCATAGGAATAGAGAAATGAGGA
>MU260172.1:142500-145000 GCA_020310875.1 Ceratopteris richardii | reverse complement strand
TGGATCTGTGGATTGAGTAATCATTTGGCTCATGACTCTTGGCATAATCAACAAGGATCAAACCAGAATCAAAACAACAATAGCAGAGGCCGAGGTGGAAGATATCAATGTAATTTTCAAAGAGGTAGACAAAATCAAAGAGGAGGCTATGGTAGAGGTGGAGGAAGAAGTTGGGGACAGAATCAATCCTACAACACCACCTACTACAATTATGCAAATGACACACAGAATGAAGGTCATACATCATTGATGATGAACTCAATCAGCACATCAGATAAAGAAGATCTAAAGGTATTTTATATTGACTATGGATGTTCTAATCATTTGTCAGGAAACATAGAATTGATGTCAGAATTGGAAAAAGGAATTTCTAGTCATATAGTTCAAACAGGTGATAATACAAGACATAGTGTACATTCAATTGGAAAAGTGAAATGTAAGAGTGGAGCAGATTTGTTAACCAATGTTTTGTATGTTCCTACAATACCTAAAATCTTGATTAGTGTGGGACAGATAGTTGAAAAAGGTTTTCAAGTCAGGTTTACAAATGAAGGAGTATTTGTTGAAGATCCAGAGAATGGATATAATCAGATTGTTTGTGGTAAGAAAGAAGGTAGACTCTTTACTTTAAGAGTGCAGGGAAACATTGGTCAAGCTTTGCTCACACATGGTGAAGGAGTGATTACAGAACTTGATCTCTTGCATAAGAGATTAGGTCGTTTCAATGAAAGAGGAATTAAAGCTATGGTTGAAAATCAGTCTGTTCTAAGATTACCAAATGTGTAGAGTCAACATATGGTTTATAAATGTGAAGCATGTCAAATGGGTAAAGCACACATGTTACCATTTCGAAAGAAAGGTTTTAAACATGATGTATTACTAGAGCTCATTCATACAGATGTATGGGGACCAACAAAAGAAGGATCTATCAGTGGCTCAAGGTACTATGTTCTTTTCATTGATGACGCTACAAGATGGATAACATTATATGTTTTGAAGGAAAGATCAGAAGTGTTTGGAGCTTTCAAGCATTTTCATGCATATGCAGAGAGAGTCACAGGTCAAAAGCTTACAAGACTGAGGTCTGATGGAGGGGGAGAATACTTCTTCCAAGAGTTCAATGATCTTTGGAATGGAGGTATTAAGAGGGAAATAACCTACAGGTATACACCACAACAAAATGGTGTAGCAGAAAGAAGCAACAATACTTTGGTTGAGTTTGCTAGAGCTATGCTAAAGGAGAAGAATTGTCCAAATTATCTTTGGGCTGAGGCTGTAAATACAGCTACATACCTTGTGAATAGATTACCATGTGAAACTCTCAATGGAATGACTCCATATGAAGCTTGGTGGGGTAAGAAACTAACACTAGATCATTGTAGAGTGTTTGGATCAATTGCATATGCTTATGTGCCATCATAACTAAGACATAAACTTGAACCAAAGACAAAAAAATATGTGTTCATTGGTTATGATGAAGAGCAGATGGGTTACAGGTTGTGGAATCCTCTAACCAAACAATTTCTTCTTTCTAGAGATGTTACATTTGATGAACAGACAAGTTGGTATGCAGATCAAAGTCATACAGCTGAAGAATTTGAAGAAGAGGTAAGAAGATGTGAGAAAGGAAAATCAATTGTGCACTGCATAGTTGGCTTGGGAGGTAGAGCCTTCATCTTCAACCTTCTTGTTCTTGCCTTTATCTTTAGACTTCTTATTAGTGTATAAGGCAGAAGAGTTATTACCTTTGGATGTATCTCCATTCTTGTTGAGCTTTGCTTCATGAGTAAACAATTGTCCCATGAGAGTTGTTAGATCTGATATTTGCATGTCCATGTAAAGGTCCATGGCAAGCGTGAAGTTTTTCCATTTGTCATCAGCCTTGATCCCATTGATTACTTGCCTTACAATCTGCTCTTCTTCAATCTCTTCTCCTATGCTTACTAACTGATCTGCCACATCTTTAATCTTGGTCACAAATTCTGAAATAGCTTGCTTAGGTTGCTTCCTTAATGTTGTGAATTCAATCCACAACTGATTTTTCCTAGCTCTTGCGTTGGAGGAAAAATATGATGACAAGGTTTCCCAAGTCTCTTGGGATGTCTTACAATTCCTAATATGTGGAAAAATAAAATCAGAAATGGAGTTGAGTAAATAAGACCTTGCCAATGCATCCTTAGCACACCATGTGTTGAGCTTTTCATGTTCTTCCTTGGTTGGTAATCCTCTTGTTTTGAATGAGGGCAATTCCTCATCTCCTGAGATGTATCCATAGAGACTCCTTCCTTATAAGTAGGTCTTCATCCTTAGAGACCATGCTTGATAGTTTTTCCTATCGAGTTTATCAATAAATGAAGGAAGACCATCTCCCATTTTACCTTAATTTGCTCTGATCCACTGTTGGGAAACATGGATGGATGCTCCAAGAGACTGAGTAGGTACTGCTAAAATCTTCTTTGTACTAGCCCTCTTTTGCTTTAGGCTTGATAAGTAGACCTTC
>MU260172.1:130000-135000 GCA_020310875.1 Ceratopteris richardii | reverse complement strand
GTTTCTTCAGAAAAGTCTGCTGCAGATTAGTCACTCATTGACTAATCAATCCTATAAAGTTTTTGATAAAACTTTGCACAACACTTCGCCTTAAGATTGCGCAACTTTGCCAAGTTAAATCTCTCAAAAAGATTAAGTACACACTGAGAAATGTGTGAAACACTTTACCTATGTCTGAAAGTGCTTCTCTGCAATGGCGACTTTGACACCTGCAACTTCTTAGCACTGGTTCTCCCAACTCTGAACCCGTTTGATCAAGATCTTCTAGCCATAGATAGCTTACCTTCCAACTTAGATTTTGAGCCCTCACTTGTGTAAAACTTTACACTGTAGACTGAGCACTGACCATTTCTTTAAAGATGAAATGTGCGCCAGATTTCTCGACTCTCAGAACATCTTCACATATGAATGTTCCTAAACAAAATTCTCACAACCTGATTGAAATTAATCTCTCAAATTCTAGCCATAGATAGATTAGCTATGGACTTAGATACGTGCAAAAGGATTCTTCAAAATTCAAAAAATTAAGCACAGAAGGAGAATGGGAGAGAAGATCGACGCGCAGAATTCTACAACATTTTCTTCTTCATTACTTTTCATACATATGGTTGATGATACATACAATGTTCATCACCTCTTCACCTATTCCTCTCTATCTGATCTATATCACTCTCTCCTACTATGAATACGTATCTGTAGATATATATACGAGTCTAACTCGTCATCTTTTTCAAAATACATTGAACTATTTACAAGAGTAATATACAAAAGAAACCTTTCTGATTCTATTTTCTTCCTCTGAAAGTAATCTTCATTCTTCCACATATCTTCTCAATTTGATCTTCATATAATCACTATTGATGATTGTTCTGCTCCAACAGCTCCCCCTCAATCTTCAATTGTGATTACCTGCATCTTCTTTATTCCTGCCATATCTTTAAACCTCTGCAACTTAGGTCCATCCAAACTTTTAGTCATCATATCTGCAAGTTGATCTTTTGTAGGGGTGTGTATGACTTCAATTTCCTTCTCAATGACCTTCTCTCTCAGAAAATGATACTGTATTTCAATATGCTTAGTTCTAGCATGAAATACAGGATTAGCTGCCAAGTATAATGAACTCATATTGTCTCCACAAATAATAGGAGTACTCTGAATCACATCAAAAACTTTCAAAAGTGTCTTTAGCCATATTACCTCTTTTGCAGCTTCCACCATACCTTTATATTCTGCCTCTGTAGATGACAAAGCAACTGTATGTTGCTTCTTGGAACACCATGAAATCAATTTGTCTCCTACATAGCACAAGTATCCATGTGTTGATCTTCTATCATCCACATTACCTGCCCAATCTGCATCACTATATATCTTGATTCTTGTATCTGAAGTAAACCCATAGTACAACCCTTCTTTGAGTGTACCCTTGATGTACCTAAGTACTCTTTGTCCTGCAATCCAATGTTCCTTTCTAGGACAATGCATGAATTGTGAAAGCACACCAACTGCATATGACAAGTCAGGCCTTGTCAATGTAGCATAAATCAAGCTACCAACCAAACTTTGATAGAGTTTTATATCTCTGAACTCTTCTCCTCCAAACCTAGACAATTTATGGTTCACTTCCAAAGGTGTAGGTGCAACCCTGCAATCTTCCATTTTAAATTTGGTTAGCAAATTTTTAAGATACCTTTCTTGGGTCACATATACTCCATGTTGAGTATAAGAAATCTCCATTCCCAAGAAGAATGATAGGTTCCCCAAATCACTGATTTTGAACTCTTTCTCCATCTGCTTCTTGATCATTTGTATCCCCTTATCATCTGTTCCTGTAAGTATTATGTCATCAACATAAATACACACATAAATGAATCCATCTTCACTTGCTTTGACTAGCAAGCTACTATCTGCCTTTGATGCTTGAAATCCAAGATCATTCAAGAATTTTACAAGTCTATATTCCAAGCCCTTGGGGCTTGCTTCAATCCATACAAAGCTCTCTTGAGCTTACATACATAATTTGGACTCACTTGATCTTTGAACCCATCTGGTTGCTCCATGTAGACTTCATCTGAAATGTAACCATTCAAGAAAGCATTTTTAACATCTAATTGAGACAACTTCCAACCTTTACAAGCAGCAATTGCAATGAGTGTCCTGATGGTTGTCATCTTTGCCACAGGACTATAAGTCTCATCATAGTCCACTCCATATGTCTGTGCATACCCTTTCACAACAAGACTAGCTTTGTACCTAGACACACTTCCATCTGCAAATCTCTTTGTTTTGTAAACCCACTTACATCCAATGATCTTCTGACTATTAGGTTTAGGAACCAAATCCCATGTTTGATTCTCTATCAATGCATCATACTCCTCTTGCATAGCATCTTCCCAATTCTTCTTCCCTTTGGCTTCTTCATATGTAGAAGGATCTTCATCTGCTTTTACCAAATAAGCATAATCTTTAGTAGTCAAGAATGAAGTGTCATAGCTATACCTTGTAGGTTGCCATTTGTGCCTAGATGACCTTCTAACTTCTGCACTTCTTGAGGTCTCTGGTTCATCACATTCTGGATCAAACCTTGGCCTCTCTTCAACTTCAGTCTGCACTTCATTACTCTCACTTTCATCAAGTAATTGAATCTTTGCTTTACCTTTCCTTTGTTCCACTACTTCTTCATCATCTGCATGTACATTATATTTACCTGCATACCAAGTACCTTGCTCATCAAATGTAACATCCTTGGATACAATAAATTGCTTTGTGGATGGACTCCACAACCTGTATCCCATTTGCTTATCATCATAACCAATGAATACATACTTCTCTGCCTTAGGCTCCAACTTATGCCTCAATTGAGATGGCACATATGCATATGCCAAGCATCCAAATATTCTGCAATGATCCAAGGTAGGTTTCTTACCCCACCAAACTTCATATGGTGTCATACCCTGCAAAGCTTTACAAGGCAATCTATTAACCAAATATGTAGCTGTATTAACAGCCTCAGCCCACAAATAATTTGGGCAATTCTTCTCTTTCATCATGGACCTTGCAAATTCAACAAGAGTCCTATTTCTTCTTTCTGCTACCCCATTTTGTTGAGGAGAGTACCTGCAAGTAACTTCTCTCTTTATACCTGCATTCCACAAATAATCATTGAACTCATTTGAAAAATACTCTCCCCCTCCATCTGACCTTAGTCTCTTCAATTTTTGACCTGTAATCCTTTCTGCATATGCATGATAGTGTTTAAATGTATTAAACACTTCTGACTTTTCCTTAATCACATAAATTGTGATCCACCTGGTAGCATCATCAACATATATGACATAATATCTTGAACCATTTATACTAAAGTCCTTTGAAGGACCCCACACATCTGTATGCACCAATTCAAGTCTTTCTGAATACATAAACCCATGCTTGGAATAGGATTGCTTATGAGCCTTACCTAATTGACATGCCTCACATCTGTATGTCATGTGTTGACCTGCAATGTTAGGCAATCCAAGCACTGAATCATTGTTAATCATTTCTTTGATACCTCTTTCATTAAAGTGTCCAAGTCTTTTGTGCCAAAGATCCAACTCTGACACCTTTTGCTCTCCATATGTGAACATAGCATGTCCAACATTTCCTTGTACCTTCAATGTGAAGAGCCTTCCTTCTTTCTTTCCTGCAATAACTTGTTTATACCCTTGACTAGGGTCTTCCACATAAACTCCATCATTGGTGAACCTTACCTCATAACCTTTTTCCACAATTTGACCTACACTGATCAAATTCTTTGGAATTGTGGGAACATAAAGTACCTTACTCAGAAGAGTGCTCCCATCCTTAGCTTTGACTGAACCAATTGACTTTACCTTATGCTTTGTATTATCACCTGTCTGAACTGTATGATTAATTGCATTATGATCTAGGTCAGTCATCAAAGCAATATTTCCACTCAAATGATTACTACATCCTGAATCAATATAGAACACTCTCATGTCCTCATGTGAGGTTTCACATGTATTCATAATGAGAGTTGAGTCCTCCTTTTGATCTGATGCATAGTTGTAGTAGGTGTTATTATAGAATTGACTTTGGAAGTTTCTTCCACCACCTCTTCCAAAAGAATTCCTACCACCTCTACCTCTGAAGTTTCCTCTCTGAAATCTACCACCTCTTGCTCTTTGATTAAAGTTCTGATAATTGCCATTGTTTTGATTATTATGCCAACAATCATGAGATAGATGATTGGTCTTACCACATATCCAACAAGCTCTTGCATTCTCTTTGTTGTTTCTGCCTCTTCCTCTACTTCTGCCATTTCCTCTTCCTCTTATGAAGTTTGCTTGGTTTGATGTACCTTCTTCTTCACCTGATTGTTGCTTCCCTTTGTTGGCTTTCTTCTTGTCTTTAGAATACATTGCATGACCTGCACTCTTATCAACATCTCCTTTGATATCATTCTCAAAAGTTAGCATATGACCTAACAATTGATTCAAATCAGGAGTAAAGTGATCTAATGAAAGTTCTGTAGATAAAATGAAAGGCTTCCATTTCTCATCTCCTCTTAGCCCTGTGAGTATTTGTCTTACCAATTTGTCTTCTTCAATATCTTCATCAACTGCACCTAAAGAATCTGCAATGTCCTTCATCTTTGTCACATAATCAGAGATTGATTGTGAGGCCTTCTTCTTGAAGGTAGTAAACTCTGCCCATAGTGAAGCCTTCCTTGATTTGGTTGTATTTTGAAAATGCTCTTCCAAAGCATTCCAAATGTCACAAGCACTCTCAAGTCCTCTAATGTGAGGAAGCAAATAGTCATTTACTGCCATGTAGATGATGCTTCTTGCTTGAGCATCCTTCTTCATCCAATTCTTCAAATCTGCAAGCTCCTCCCTAGTTGGAACACTAGGATCCCTGAATTCTGGCTTTTCTTCATCTCCTGTGATGTATCCTATCAGATCTTTGCTCATAAGGTGAGCTTCCATCCTCATTGACCATGC